>BHDV01038264.1:261615-284965 GCA_005406045.1 Adoxophyes honmai | reverse complement strand
ATGCAAATATTTACAAAACTTCCAGCTGGGTATCTCGAAATTCCGAGGTTCTTACCTTAATTAACCTTAATTTATTAGGCTATTAGATGATGGGTTAATCAATAATTTAATGTCTCTGGTTGCTATGGTGACGTCTCCCGAATCACCCAGTAAAATTGTGATTTCTAGAATTCAGCCCGGAGTAAGTTAGAGACTGTTACAATTAGAAATTAGAAAGACATTTCTTTTTAGCGCATCGCCTGAGCATAAAACGGGACCTATATTACCATCTTTTTCTAAGCAACTCTGTCTCACTTTTTTCCTGATTTATAGGACAAAATAAGGGCACAAAAACTTGATAGGCCCTAATGCTCGTAGTAGATACTTATTTTTAAAAGTTGTTACTCGTGATATAATTCCTAAATATATCTCATACATGCCGGTCTACAAGACATCAACTGACTGATCATCATTGTTTATTGTCTCACCTAATTCATGTAATAACTAACGAACAGTTTTCTACTAGTACATAACTATTATAATACTAGAAACAATGTCAATGACATACATACGTCACGTCTGTATTCCCAATTGGGTAGGCAAAGCACAGAAACGCTACGTAGATAAATCCATCCAAAATGGTACCGTGGTAGACTTACCAAATACCACTGCTCCTTGAACAGCGGGTCGGGGAAGGCGGGCGGCGCCTGCGGCACGGCGTGCCGCGCCCGCTGGTGGTCGCGCTTCGGCCGCGACAACTCTCGCTGCTGCATCGCCCATCTCACCTGAGGGCATTCGCCTTGTTATGAGTCAAACCTTTACTGTTACATCACGAATAGTCCACCACCTATTGTGTTATTCTATCCCGACACCATCCCTTGTGGTGTCGGCATAGAATAACACCTCTCCATTTCTTACGTGGATATCGTAGGAGGCGACTAAGGAAATAGTATAAGGTATATTTTACCCGACAGGCTAGCAACCCATCACTGTTACACCTGCCAAATCAAAACCTAAAAAATATGCCAAAAGTGGCTAGAAACGTGAAATAGTCATGGTTTTGTCTATGAAGCGTTTTGTGTGCTCTGCCTACCCCAAGTGGGAATACAGGCGTGATGTATGTATGTACAATAAACCTGTAGTCCCAATAGCGTAAGCAGAGCTCACAAAGCATTACGTAGAAGAAACCGAAAACCGTTTCGAAAATAATTTAGCACAATTTTAGGTTTAAGTATACGGTATACATTGTTGAAGTTGCAATAGTTAGTGGTTACTAGCCCATCGCATAAAGCATTTAATAAACGTGGGTAAAATATCTCAGAATAAGTTACTCTTTACTCGTGTTTTTTTTTCAAATTTTTCGAAAAATCGGGTAAAAATGACGTATTCCAAGACGAGTTTTTATTTTTGATTGGGTAAATCAACCTTTAGTCGCCTCCACGTAACACGACATCGCAACAACACGCAAGAAATGAAGAAAGTTTTGAAACTAAATTTTAAATGTGTTTTAAGTTACATGTTTCTCACTCATATTTTATCACTTAGCGGAAGTTTTTTTTATTATGGGTTTAATTATAAACCTCAATGTATCGGCTGCATTCTATTCGTATTATGAATAATTTTAACCAAAAAAAACCGACTTCAAATTAGCTTTATCCTGAAAGGAAACTTCTGTTTATGTACATATTTACTAAAGGTCAGGTAGGTATACGCCGTAGCTCTCAGCAGATTCAAGGCAAGGCTTTAGAAGGAATAGCACTATCTGATTTAGAACCCTCTAAACTGTTAAGTAAACCCCACGATGAACGAGCATTAGCAGAAATGCAACGCTTGAGAAGCAGCAGGCCTGGCTAATTACTGAAACTATAATTTTCAGTCTGCAGGTGCATTCAGTATCGAAAACAATATCCTTTAACTCCTAAAAATTAAGGAGTTGACCTTTCGTCATCAGCTCAGTCATGTTTTTTTACTGCCAAGCGTAAATACTGGTGTAGCTTTGAAAAATGTACTAAAAACATTACCTGTGCCTATAAAATTTGAGGGTTGCCCTCGATTTCCCTCATATTCCATCATCAGGTCAAGATATGCTGACAATCGGACTACCTGGAAACTATACCCTTTCAGACAAAAAAAGAATTTTCCAAATCGGTCAGCGAATACACATAAAAATACTCTCCATTTCTTCCGTGGATGTCGCAAGAGGTGACTAAGGACATAGGTTAAAGTAAATTTTAGGCGACAGGCTAGCAACCTGTCACAATTATACCTGCAAACTCAAAACCTACAAAAAATGTGCTAGATGTGGCCACGAAGCGTGTCATAGACATAGTTTTGTCTATGTAGCGTTTTGTGTGCTCTAACTACCACATTTAAGAATACAGGCGTGATTGTCTGTAGGTATATAAGTATGTACAAATGTAAATTTGGACTAAAATTCCCGAATGCCCATACATTTTTTTTTACATACATACATATTCTCACGCCTGTATTCCCAAGAGGGGTAGGCAGAGCACATGAATTCAAAAATTCAGTGCCACGTTTAGCAATTTCAGGGTATCCAGATGGTTAAACGTGATATTGCAGTGAGAGGTTGCTAGCCCATCGCCCACAATACACTAACCCTTTCCCAGAGTCGACTCTTACGACACCCACGGGAAGAAAGGGGGAGGTGCTATTCTAACCCGGCACCACACAGGTTTTTTTTTTTTTTTTTTAAGGATAATTCAAAAACTACTACTTAGATCTTGATGAAATTAAAATGGGACCAATGGGAAGCCATTTCCAATCAAACAAAAAAAAATCATCGAAATCGGTCCACCCGTTTAGAAGTTCTGAGGTAACATACATAAAAAAAAATGATAAAAAAAAAATACAGCCGAATTGAATACCTCCTTATTTGAAGTCGGTTAAAAAAACATGATTAAATCCCGCTAAGTGATAGATGGGAATTTTTAACCTAGATTCTGGGTAAAAAGCCTCTGTAGCTCGACATCGTAAGTCTGACATTGGCACTATAGTTTTGCTCTCTGCTTATTTCAAATCTGAGAATTTGTAAATAAAATAGGAGCACATTGGGGGCAGGATAAACTTTCCGAAACAATTGCGAATCGGCCCCAGTAGCCTGCGATTTCTACGAACCGCCTTGGTCTATTATTTCAACATAAAAACATCACGATTCTTGTTTTTGCCTAAGTTTTGACACTGTGTATTATGAAGGAGAAGTTAAAAGTTAAACAATAATGATTTTTTCTTTAATCACGTACTTACGTATTTTTTTTTACACACAAACATAAACAAAACAAAACAGCATCACTCTAATTCCCGATTGACTTCAAAATAGACCCATGAATACATTACCGCGGTATATAAATGGCAATACATCCTAATTTCATTTCGAATAAATTCATTGTGGATTCCGAGACATAGATTTCCTTGGGGACAGCCTAGGGAATTCCTGAAACTTTTATAAAGAAAAAATGTAGGCAACGATCCAATTCGTGACACGGAACGTAGCTATTAGATTAGTGGCGGTGAAATATTATTTGTTCTTGAAAGTAAGGGTCTATGGACTTGAGGTATTGTTAGTAACTCGAATAAAATCTTCATGAAACAACTGTCTTATAGAACGTATTTTACATTGTGGGGAACGACTCTAACAGCTCTCTGTTAGGCAGATGTTGTGCCTGGGGACTGAAAGTCTACAGAAAAAAAATTGGAAGTTGTATTTGGGTGAGAACCAAAAAGTTGCACATGCGTTAAAGTGCGTTAAATCGTGATTATAATTACATCAAACTTTTCCGTTGTGACACGAAAATAAGCTATACGTTTATACGTCTACCAGAACTTAAGACGTAGTTAGGTAGTTTGGTTAAAAATATCTTCGATTTTCACCACACCACACCAAGCTAGTTGAGTGAAATAAGAGCGGGCACCAAAAAGTTGCATTCGCATTAAGATGCTTTAAGTTGTAGTTAAAAATTCTGGTAGACGTATAAACGTATAGCTAATTTTCGTGTCACAACGGAAAAGTTTGATGTAATTATAATCACGATTTAACGCACTTTAACGCAGGTGCAACTTTTTGGTTCTCACCCATTTATGGAACAGAACGTCGAAACTTCGTTAGCGGCATGCAGGATACCATTTTGACGGTTGATGTAGATGACAGATGACGTTTCTAGAAGACATTCTACTACTCGACGATGGAACAACACTCTTGCAAAATAGGATAAGCAGAATATGCAAATTGTTAGACAAAACTATGACTGTTCAACCTTTAGAAGCCACTGTTAAAGACTACACTGCAAGTAATAAGTTACTTGACTTCGAGTTCTGTGATTTTTTCTTAGGGAAGACGTTGAAATAGCTATTGTGGTTCAGGTGTTTAGTGGGGCTATGCTGACAGGTTAAATTACATCTGTATTTTTACATGCATATGCATACATCATGCCTGTATTCCCATAGCATTAGGCAGAGCTCATGACATGATGCACTAGTACAGTTGGAAAAAGCTATTCAACAAAAAAAACGTGCGTCGAAAATTAGTTTTTGTTAGTTCGGTTACTTGGATTATTTTACAAAGTTCGAAATGTAAGAGCTTAAAATCATTCCTCAAAACGTTATCGTTAGCAAAAATACCTTTAGAAAAAATCGCAAAGTTTTTGTCTAAAATTAAGCAAGCTAAACTCCAACTAGTCCGATGTGGTAGAACTTTAAAATCACTAACGTTAAAATTACTTATTCAATTTGCTGGACCCATTTCTTTTTACAAACTCTCAAACGACTGAAACCACTCGCCTGGAAACTTCTAACAAATTACTGCAAAGCAGTTAAAGTATATTAACGCAATGGAAAGTTATTTAATAGAGCAGTTATATTTATAAACGCGCGGGACTTAACCACGCTTTGATATGATATTAATTACCTTGACGTTTCGGCCGCATTATAGTGACCGTGGTCACGAGAACGTGGTTCGAGGTAAGTTTCTATTTTTACCTAACTACAGCTAAGACCTAAACGAATTGCAAGCTCGTAGTGCTTATATTAAGTGCACTAAAAGTATACTCATGAAAAACGTTAGACAAACCAATAGACATCAAACCACCTTCTCATCTAATCCATAAATATTGTCTACCTCTAAGACAAATTGTGCTTTGTCGAACGAGTCTAATAATATTCAATTTGGATAGTTAAAACAATTTCACGAATCGGACTCCCTAATTAATGACAGCGATTACTCTAAATTTCGGGACCTATCAAGAAATTATCAAGTTAGGGGAATATTCGTTTTCATTATCAAAGTTTTGAAGTAATTAATATCGCTTCGGCTTTGAGTTCTAATGGCCGAGCGTGCAGTGTGGTGTTCAATTGTTAACTTATATTCAATAACTAACCTCCTTGAGTTGTATAAAACTATAATAAGTGTTATCTACTCACGGTCGTTTCGTGCTCAAATTATTTGTAGTAAATTTCTTTAAAATATTATATACAATTGTACATAATAAGGCCAATTACTTCGTTGAGCCTTTAGTGAAATTCACTACGCTAATTTCTTTAACCCCTAACGCCCCTTATTACATGTAGCAGTTGCATAAATACAACAACCTTATTATACATACACTAAATAACTGTACAATCTTGCCATGAGTAAAAGAGGTAGTAAAATTCGTGTTCCCAAAAACTGTATTCGTGCCTGTTGACTACATGCCCTGAGGGTACTCGTAGAAGTTAACAGTAACAACCGACAATCACATTGTTTTCAATGTGTTAACAGCCATGTTTCACAATAAATAGCGTTGTAAGTAATTTTTTAAATTGCCCAAGAAAAATTGTTCAAAAAATCTCTGGAAACACCAAAGAATCTACGCTGTCCATATTTAGGTGTTCAACGTTTCATAGCGGGTACAACAGGCATGTAATATAAGGCTTTTTGAACACGGTTCATGACGTAAGCTGTAATCTAGATTAACGGGCGTGTACGCCGCATTTTACGACACGTCGGTTTAGCACGGTTGCTGTTTTCTCATTTCTATATCAGCGTATCTCTGTCTTACTTCTATAGTTAGAAGAAGACGCTACGAAGCACCGTTTCCTACCTGAACCAAATCGAATTACCATAATCGTGAAAGTACCTATATTGTGTTCGGGAAATTTATAAATAAACCTATCCGGGTTCATCTTTTCGGAGTGATGGGCATTCCGAATACGCCAAAATAGTAATGGCAATTTTATTCGTGCGTTTCAACCATTTCATTCATCTGGTCATTTTTGTGTAAAAATGTAAGAACATTCCGATGCAGTCGTTTATTTATCTATTAGAGAAACAGGAACTCTAACAAATAGCCGAAAACGTCATGAAAAATCTAGATTAATGAAATGGTTGAAACGCGAGAATAGCCGCTTAATAAAGGCATTAAAAGTGTAAGATTTTGATCAACATTACTGCCGCAATAAAAATGGATGGACTCATATCAACCTTTAAGAGGTTTGATGGAAATCTGATTACTAAGATATTGAACCGAAGATAGAAGTAACAATATTTTTTATTTTTTATACAACATTCACATCTAATCCAAAGTAGAGTCCTCATTGCAAATCCCGTGAAAACCGTAAATTGCAAAAAGTCGTAAACATAGCGACATTCCCAGTAATTGTAAAAATCCGTGAGTATTCGATAAAAGACGAGTTGGTGATGAGTTACTTCGTCAGAAATCGTATAAAGATAAAAACAACCGAGTTGAAATTGCTTTGTTGTACTGTCCTACTTGTAAAATAAATCCAGTATCTCATTACGTCTAGACTTTCATCATCCTAAAGTTTCGCGATGAATATCTTGGCTAATAAACGCAGAACGTTTTTGTCTGCCCTACATTCCTGGTAAAACGTAGTAAGAAGTAAATACTGGAGTATTTTGGTCGTACGTATGCGTACGCAATGTTACGTCCATGGACTTCTTGTTCCCTTGATCAAATTTCTTATTCGATGTCATCATTCAAAGTTCAGCTTCTATGTTTAAAGATTTGTGTTAGTTCTCTGTTAAACAGCAACGATTCAGTCAACCACGTTTCTTTTTGCATCTGTCGGCTGAGCACGGAAAGGCGACAGGCGAGTCGCGTGTTTTTTAAAATATTCCCATACCTGTCTAATTAGGGACGTCAGAAAATGACAGGTGTTCTGTCTACTGTTTACTTAGTTTACTGTAATGTTGACAGTTAACAATATCTACAGACCCCGGCGTCTATCTCGGCAAAGTTTAGGTAGTGACCCCCACTGGTTTACGCATCGCTTTACTACGGAAAAAGCGGTGCACAAACTTACCCCCACTGATGAAAGTCAAGTTACATGCCGTGGTCTGTACTCGTAGAAAGTCTCGATTTTCAAGAAATTCCTTTACTTGGTTGGTGGTTTAACAACCAGGTTCGATTCCCGGGATGTTTGTTCTGGTTTTCTATGTATCCTTTGTTCAAAAAATGGTCTAACAAAAAGGTGAATATGTTGAAGACCTCAAAGAGATACACGACGGGCAACTCCGTCACAAAACTAGTTTTAGCGTTTCAATAGTAGAGGCACAAGGTGCAATGCTTTACCTAGAGTAACTGATTTTGAATAAAGAATAGTAAGTATACCAAGTAAGCGTTATGTTTGCCTTTCTAAATACGCTGTATTCAAATTCAAAATGTGTGTATATGTGTGTTTGTCGGTGTCATTATAGCTCGCAAACGGACGGAGCGATTTCAATGTGATTTGTTTCATCCGAAAGTAAATTTTCTTGCGATGGTTCTAAGTTAGATTCCAACGAAATCAGATACGAAAGTTAGAATGTCAGAGTCCTTCCATCTTTTTATTTAAGTCATGGCTTCGCAAGATACCAGTAGTGCAGCTGCTATGAAGTAAATAAGTGTCGAAGTAAATAAACTGCAGTGTATCTAGATTCTAGATGTACCTGGGGATCATTTTTCAGCCTATTCTCGTAGTCTGCGCTGGCGTTGGGCGAGCGCTTGCTCACGAGTGGATGTGACAGCAAGAAGAAGTGCTTCAAGCTGCCGATCTGAAAGAGAAAAGTTGCTCAATTTTGGTAGAAGCTTTTGCTGTGTAATATTTGCGGTCGGATTTAAAATAGGATGTTCTGCGGACAGACTTCTAAATGTCTGAATTTTAGGTAAGCCCCAGATCCTGTCACTATTTTACCTCAGTCATCTGATCTTGAGCCTGAAATTATACTGCAATTGGCTTCGAAACGAGAAATAGTCACGGTTTTGTCTATGTAATGATTTGTATACTCTACCTATCCCATTTGGGATCATAGGCATGATTTTATGTGAATGATGTTCCTCGAAACTCAAAACTGAGTCGTTTTAAAAACAAACACATGTATCGTGTCAAGGATTTTAAAGCATAACTTAATCGATTCCTTTGTGTAAGGATAGTTAGCCATATAGCGGCTCCTAGATAAAGGGCTATGAATTAGCCCCAAACATGTTGAGCAAACTCGATTTAAAACGTGAGTTATTCGTATATTTTTCAAGATGAGTGAGTCTCATGGTAATTTAATGTTCAATGTTGCAAATCTCTACGGAGAGATCTGGTAAAATGAAATAAAGCTATTTTCTTAGTCGCTTATGACATTCAAGACAGAAAGAATGGGCACCACACGGGGAATATAATTATTATATATATCTACCTAAGGTAAAAGTACCAATGCTTGACGCCTCAACGCCCAGTACACTCATCTGCAAAGTGCCAACTATTGGGTCAGTGTCGAGCACAGGGAGGTTTACCTTATATGTTAGTATCCACTTGACATCCAAATAATTACATTATTCGGCTCTGCATAGGTTGAACAAGAACTTAAGGGGGATAAAGGACATTACACCCAGAATCAATGTTCAGCAAACATTTAGTTCGTACAAAGGTATCCATTAGGTAATTACGTGATAGGCCAAAGTGATCGACTTACTGGTGAGTAACATATAATCATATTTTCTGAAGCTTTATTATTCCCATGAAAGCTGGGAATAGAGAAGTTTGTCTATCAACTGTGGGTCAAAGTAAAGGCGGCTGCGGTACATGTTAATCGCTACTGATTGTAACTCATGTAGTCCTACTAATATTGTAACGTTTGTATTAATTGGATGAGTTTGTAATCGAATTCGAAGCTTACTTTTGCTTTATGTTAAAGCTTAGCTTTTGCTTTACATGATACTTAAGAAAAATCAATACAATTTTTTGTGGCCAGTAAATAATGTGGTGTGAAATACAAATACATCACGTCTGTATTCCCAAATAGTGTAGGAAGAGCACACGCAATTGTAACACAAGTTTGAACATAGATGAAATAATAGTGGCAAGTTGCTAGCCTGTCGCCTAAAACATGCCTAAACCAATATCGTTGCGTGCTCAACAGAAATTAGGAAAGTAAAGTTCAAGTAGGTAATAATATTGAAAATAACTTAAACCGCTGCCAATTTCGTATTAAAGTGTACCTGAATATTAAAAACAACGACTATTCATTTCGATCTAACGTCTTCAAGAACAGTAGGTATCGACTTGTGATCTAAAATCGAAGTTTCATAAATAATTTCGTTACCTATTTAGAACCTGCAAAGTCAAATTAACACCCCTTTACTTGTTCTTAGAATTGAATGACTTATTTATTAGGTACACTTGTTTACACTTCTCGGGGTGCATCATTGGTGAATTAATTATGTCCCCACCTCTACCGCTTTTGCTCATCACTTGTCCCACCACCACGCGAGCTTACCGAAAACTTTATCAAACTTAGTAAAATCAATTTGTGAGCCAACTGAACGACTTCGGCAACTCTGTGATGTATTCGATAACATGTAACCGACAGATCGAATCTGGTACACAACTTATAATTAAGAGTAAGGTATTAGATAAATATACCTAAGTACATCTGTCAAAGTCGTCTATCCCAACAGAAAACAATCGAATGGCAATCCATCCAGCCAATGCTGACATCGATTTACGGGAAACTGACAATTGAGAGATCGCGTTAATCGGTTGTATACGTCGCACTGTGGTTTAAAATCGCTCGACGAAACTAGTCGGGGTAATCGACGCATCGGGGGCAATGTGGGGAGTTGAAGTGCGACTGATCTCGGATACCTAACAATTTATTACCCCTTCTACTTTTGCCGAACCAAATTAACTCATCACGAGACCTGTAATTGGCGTGAACTTAGGTACAGTCACGAACCGGGATTGCTGAGCCACTTGCCACTGTTCGCAATTTAGACGTGTAATCAATGATCGATGTGACTGACAGATGTTACCTATTGGATTAGTATTAAACAACCAAATTATGAACAAAGGTAAGTGGCTCAACAATCCCTGTTCGCGATGGTACATAATTATGATTTTTTAGGGTTCCGTACCCAAAGGGTAAAAACGGGACCCTATTACTGAGACTTCGCTGTCTGTCTGTCCGTCCGTCTGTCTGTCCGTCTGTCACCGAACTGTAAGAGCTAGAGAGTTGAAATTTTCACAGATGATGTATTTCTGTTGCCGCTATAACAACAAATACTAAAATTAAAATAATAATAATAATTAAGGGGGGCTCCCATAGGAATAATGTGGTTTTTTTTGCTGTTTTGGGTCTATTTAAATAACTGTAACAGGTAAATACTTGTAATGCTCACAAAATGTTTCATTAAATATCTACTTTAAAAATAAATAATTACATTTAAATAAAATTGGTATTTAAGGGGGGCTCCCATACAAAAAACGTGATTTTTTTGCTGTTTTGGGTCTATTTAATTAAATGTAAATACTTGAAATGCTCACAGAATATTTAATTAAATATCTTATATAAAAGTAAATAATTAAATTTAAATAAAATTAGTATTTAAGGGGGGCTCCCATAGAAAAAACGTGTTTTTTTTTTGCAGTTTTGGGTCTATTTAAATAATTGTAACAGCTAAATACTTAATATGCTCACATAATATTTAATTAAATATTAACTTTAAAAATAAATAATAAAATTAAAATAAAATTAATATTTAAGGGGGGCTCCCATACAAAAATTCTGATTTTTTGCAGTTTTTGGTACGGAACCCTTCGTGCGCGAGTCCGGCTCGCACTTGGCCGGTTTTTTTTCACACTTCGTATAGTATCGCAACTCGTATTTGTTTAATATCCTGCCGTTTTCCAACTCCAAGAATCCAAAATATATTTTCTTTCTTTATTCTTTCTTTCTTGGTAATGAAGTTGCAAAGTAAATTGGTACTCTCGAGTTATGTTTTATTAAAAGGAATCGATAGGAGGCCGGCTAATACGGAGAACGGCCGTGACCTTAGAATCGTTTGAAGTTAATTTCTTTGTATACCACGTTAACTTTACAAATATATACTTCTCAGAATAAACTTCTAATGTAATATCCTTAAGGTTTTTTACGCGGTTGCCGCAATCGCCTTTAGCTATTTGTACTTAAATTGATGTAGGTAAAATTCCTTTACTCTGCAAAATAGTGCCTACGATTATCTATCATGAATTGGATGCGTCTGTTCGATTTTAATTTAATAAAGCCACGTTTTTTTTATTAGTACCTAATATACTTATATAATAAAGCTGGAACCTAGGTTTCAAGTACCTATGTATCTATAATATTTTTACACCCAATATTGGAGATAATTGTGAAACTTTACGAGTCCAAATATACGGTTTAAAATGTATCGGCGCCATCTTGGCAGTCTGCAACAAACCTTGGGCCAAACTTTGGACTTTTCTGTATTTTTTGTTACGTCAAATAAATCCCGTCCGCCAATTTTGCGTAATTTTCAGTATTCACAACATCCTCTGTAACACCCAACGCCCTCCCCCACTAAAAAAACAAAACACGCACCGCAAACTCAACCTGAAACGTACAAATTAAAACTACCACTGTAAAACATAATACAAAAAATACCAACCACAGATTCGCAGCAAGTCATTTTAGCATTGATTTCTTGTTAATTCTATGTCAGAAGCAGGTAGGTTAAATTGATTCCAAGGATTGTAAATTAACTCTCTGACTAGGGCCGCTACTAATTACTATTTATTGTCTCTAAAAAAACACCAATTCATAGACAACGTAAACTTAAGATTATAAAGCATGAAATATAAAACACTGGAATAAGTGATTCACATTCACTGTTCGGGCACTAATTTCGTATTACAAAGAATCAGCACCAAACTACGCTTTCAAAATGATAAAATGTCAACACAAACATTTCGTACCTACTAACAAACACGCCAAATTAAACGAAACCCAGTGAAAACAAACATATCCATTGCCACAAAACGAGCGGAGCGCCGAAAAAACAAGGAAACGTAACTTAAGGAAATTAATTAAATCCCGCTGTGACGAATGAAAATGTACGGACGGGAATAAATATGACGACAATGGTGACTAAAGTGGGGGGAACAAAAGCTAGGTATAATTGAAATTAGGACGCTGCTTGAGCGCACACTGACGGCTCTTAATTACTCCGCCGGTTGCGGTGAACTCAGCCTAATTATTACCACTGTAAGACTTCTTTATGGTGCATAACGCCGTTCCTACGTTCGGATGCCATCGCTATATTACCTTACTTAGCGTCTTGGTTTCTGCAATGGGCTACATGGTACGGCGCAAACTGAGAATTGCCTGCCTGTATACTTCAAGACTACAACGTCTGTACCATAGCTTTTTAGGAATGCAACAGGAAGTGTCATAAAGAATTGTAGTAGCGCTACCTCAACTTAATTAATTTTAAATTAAGGGAGTACTGCGAACTTCTCAATTAAATTAATTGTGCTGTAAGACGTGCAATCTGCGTAGCTCTATCAAGAATTCAGCGGGATTCATTTAAAGAAGTAGCTGGCTTCCAGCATTGCACACAACTTTGTTGTATGTATACTGAGCTTGAGTAAGGAAGTTTCCATTTCCAAATCATTACGTACAGTGGGTAAGCAATTGCGAGCTCTTTCTCTTCGTGGGCATTATGAGTAAAGATTGGAGGCTGATTGATTGCTTCTGTTCGAACTTACATCGTTTTTGCTTTTGGTACAACTTTTATTGTATTCATCCGCCGCAGTCTGTTTATTTCTGTATTCGCACTTTTGAGTAATGGTTTTGAAAAGTTTTCGCGAGATGCTAATTTAGAAGGGTAGACAATTTATGTTTTGTTTTCGTTTTATCAAAGGCTTTGGAAAGACGACGACCGAATGAAAATGAGACGAAATTTACTATTAGGCAAAATGTTACACATTTTATGTGGTTATGTATGAATGGACACACCGGTTTCTGAAAAAAAAGATTATAAAAGAACATAAAAGTTCGACAAACACTTCGACTATCTGTGATTTATTTAATCATAGTAACAAATGGCTTTTCAAATAACAAGAGGGCAAACTCTGTACGTAGCGGATTTTTGGTAATTATCTCAACAATAAAGTCAACAAGGTTAAAAAAAAGTCTTCAAAATCTGGATATAAAATGATCACGAGAAAAACATGTTCCAAAAGTCGCATATCATATAAAAATCCTTAAATCATATGATTACAATGCAAAGAAGCCTGTACATAAAATAATGTAACCGAGGGCAAAATCATTTGTTTACCGCGGGGTTATGAGCATCGTTAATTCCACCTAATTTTATGCCTGTCACTTTTTACCGCCTGTAAATATTTACCTATGATGTAACAGCAAGATATAAACGTTACGACCTTAATACCAATAACTTGTTTGAGTATAACAATATAATAAGCTCATTACAGGAACGCTGGGGATAAAATTAATTTTCTGTGACGACAAGGGAATGATGGTAATGGGTCGTACACAGGAAAACTACATACATCCACAATGATGTGTTATAATGTGTATGTTTTAATTCTATGAAGAATTTCTGTATACGTGTCTCTGTGTATGTAATTAGTACTAAACCTTCTCTAATATTGAGGAAATACAACTAACTACGTTTTCTTTGAACAATTTCAACATCATCAAAATTTTAAGTAAATTATGACCGAAGAGCTAGGAACTCGGCACTTTCTGACCACATCTAACTTAGTTTTGCTGCGGTCGGGACTGATGTTTGTATGAAGGAAAGATACGGAAGTTTCCTGTCTAGTTTTGGATGTTTATATTTATAAATAAGTACCTAATTACGTATTGAAGTTAATAAACTATGAGTATCAGAAGACGAGTCAATCGCTAACCAACCAAACGTACCTAAGACGTCATCATAATTTCAGCCGCAAGGCGTTCACTGCTGAACGTAGGCCTCCTCTTTAGACTTAAGTACCAGTTGGAAGCGACCTGCATCCAGCGTCTTCCGGTGACCTTTATAAGGTCGTCTGGACTTGTAAATGGATGTCCTACGCTCCCAACCAACTCTCACGCTCATATTTTAAAAGGATTATTTGTCACTTATGCCATTATCGTTCTTCCTATTCGCGATTCTGAACAATAGGTTTTCTCCACAGCTGTCTTTGAAAATAAGTAAGTAAGTAAGTAAACACTTTATTGTACAAAAGGAAAATCACAAAATACAAAAAACAAAATTATATAAATGAAACGGCGAAGTAAAAGGCTTAATTTTTAAGACCGACAAAAAGAGAGAATGCGATAAAATGTGCAGAATCGCGAATAGGAAGAAACGATAATACCTTTAGTATCGAATAATCTTTTTGAAAGCTTATACAATCATAACACGATGCCATACAAAAACAATTTAGCTGCAGTATGGCGTCACTGCGGTAAAATATGACAACAAATTAAAACGCTATTTTCGTGATTTCGTCAGCATTGTTAACTTTTTCGTGGTGTGTAGTGCATTGCCGCATAGCACACGTCGGCATTTTGGCACTATAAATAAGATTTTCTGAGTATGTGGGACATCAGCTTGCTTGAGAACGACTGAGGACGGGAATTAAAAAAAATATATATATATCTTTGTCGATTTACATTTGACGCGCCGATAACCCACCGCACAATGTCTTGCTCATATTTTAAGTGTGTTTGTTTGACATATACCTAGTCTAAATTGGACTGAAATGGAATATCCTATTTCAGTAGACGTGTGTGTGGTGCCGGATATAGAGTGACACCTCTCCATTTCATCCGTGGATGTCGACGTGACGAAGAAAATGGTTTTAGGTATGGCTTAGGCCAGCAATCTGCTACCTTTATACTTCTTTCATCTATATTTAAATATAAAATTATGCTAGTGTAAAGTAGTCATTGTTTTGTCTATGTAACGTTTCGTGTGTCCGGTCTACCCTATTTTGGAATACAAAAGTATGATGTACATACATATTTTTAGCACAAGGTAAGGAATAAATGTAAATTGTTCTACGATATTTAGTTGTGTATTACAACCGACGGCCGGATAGCCCAGCGGTTAGAGAACCTGACTGTGAAGCTTGAGGTCCCGGGTTCGATCCCCGGTCGGGGCAGATGTTTGTATGATGAATACGAATGTTTGCTTTCGGGTCTTGGATGTTTATCTATATATAAGTAAGTTTATCCGTTGTCTAGTACCCATAACACAGGCATTAAATTGCCTACTTTTGGGACTAGGTGATTGGTGTAAAAATTGTCCAATGATATTGAAATGATATTATTACAACAAGAAAAGAGTTAATGTATCAAGAAACCCGAAACGAACCTAATCAGTATATTTTCCTTCATTCGATTCAAATTAGTTCAAGGGCTTTTATAGGTCGGAGCCCTTTACGACCTTAAAGCACCGAACTCCCATCATTGGGTAAATTTCTTGTGGAACGGTGCAAGTTTAGGTCAAGTATCGAAGACGGCCAATGGACTGAACGGCGGTCCGCGCCATCTGTGGAACCGCCGCCGAAACTACGTCTTATTGTCGCTATGAATAATCTGTTAGAGTTTTTTTGGTTTGATAATAATTATGCTTTTAAACAACAAAAATGAACAGTAGATAGGTAGTTACTTTCATAATAATATCACCTGGCCCGCGGTTCTCGAAAAGTGTATTGCAAAACACAAATTTATCCTGATGTAATTACGTTTCGATCTACATTTGCCAGTTTTAAGCTTTAAAATTAAATGAAAGAGGTAAAATACAGACAGAAAATAATATAAGTAAAATCGTTGTAAATTTTCGCGATTAACGCATAATTATTTATTTAATAAAAACTCAAATTCAAATTTAAACCGATGTCATAATTATTTAATTCAGAAGTGTTTTTATCGGCGACTAAAGAACTACTTCTGTTCAATATTAATACCAAGAAACTGTAATTAGAACGAGCGTGTTATTAAACAATTAGTAGCTAAGTATATAATTTAGTTAATTATTAGAACCTTTTACCGAGTAACCGATAATTTACTGATAATTAATAAATAATTTGTTAACTATAAGTAAGTACCTCTAACTGAATAATGAGTTTAAATTTAGTTACAACGTACTTAATAATCAAGTTATCAAGTATTGAGGTATATGTATGTATCTTAGCAGCATAATGACTTTTTATTCCATGTATTTGGATTTAGACAAACAATAAAATAACTTTTATTTACATCCATGTCATAATGTAATGTTCCTACTATACATTCAGACGCAATACGGAAATGGCCTACAGAAGAAGCCTGTATCCTGCGGTAGCATTAATATTTACTGTATAAAATCAATCATACTTATTTTTATAACCGAATTTTCAGAAAGAAGAAACCAAATTACTTCAATATAAGAGTTCGGCCGGCGCGGCTGGCAGTGCGAACTTGTGACGCCGATGGGCAATTGCTTGTGGAATTCGAGCTTGCCGTCGTTTTAGCCGTTCTTCGTAGGTACTTTGATCAAATGTTATCTACTTTTTTTATTTAGATTTTAGTAATTAGGCATTAAAGGACTCGCGATTTTTTATGAAATTTGCCTTTTCAGGTTCATTTCATAAACTACGCTCGTATAATCGTATATCGCCTTTTATTTTACAACATCTACATAAATAACATTACACGATCGCCAGAGCGTACGTAGTGTTTTGTTTCCTCATCAAGTGTCTCATCAAAAATCGCAGCTCAGCAATATAGTACAGTTATTTATTGCAACGGGACACATTTTGTTTGTAGTTCACAAATATTTCGTACGGTCGATATAAAATTACGTTATTTTGCACAGTAATGATTTTTATTTTTTAAGTTTCGGATGACTTGTCGCAAAAAATAATTGAATTATCGAGAGCAAATTTATAGAATAACTAGCTTTCCGCCCGCGGCTCCGCCCGCGTGGAACTCGGTTATATTGCGTTATAAAAGCACAACTATAAGAAAACTTCTCGTTTCAAACGACACACGGCGCCATCGATCTATCATCTATCGATCGGTTATCGATTGATATCGATCTATCATCGATCGGTATCGATCTATCAAGCAAACTATATTTTTGTTTTCCCTCGGGAACATCAATTTTTTCCGGGATAAAAAGTAGCCTATGTCACTCTCCGTGCCCTAAACTATCTCTACCTAAAAAATCACGTCAATCCATCGCTCCGTTTAGCCGTGAAAGACGGAAAAACAAACAAACAAACAAACAAAGAAACAAACAAACAAACAAACACACTTTCACATTTATATATTGGTACGGATGTGGTAAGTAAAATAAATGATACGAAACTTATGAAATACTTACAACTGTCAACATACACAATACATAAAACACGCCTGCATTCCAAAATTATTATTGATACAAAAAAAATTGCTCCCCAAGTAAACAAAACACTCGCGTTTTCTTTAACATTTTTAACCCACCAAAAGCCGAGCTGAATCTACGATGTAAAATGTTTGCGCACGAACACAAGCAACATCGTTGTTAATCAGTATAAAACTCGGCTTATGGCTAAGTATGACGGATGGAGTCACCTACCGACGTGTGATGCGAGCACGTGGCAGATATATTAACTCGAAAAGAAAATTAAGATTTAGTTCAGAATGTCTGCCACGCTTTTTTTGTTGCTTTGGGGTTTTAGAATTTCTTTTGTATTAATTGCCCGCCACAATGAACCTTTGATTTTGTTTTTTGTTAACCCCTCGTGAATTTTAAACACGGATTCTTGTCGTATTTATGGGAAAAACTGTATTGTCATTTCAATCATGGGAAAGATAACGGAAAAAGGGCAAAATCGGACCTAAGTTTACCAATTACTCAAAAAACATGTGGTTTAAGTCTTTCTTATGTCTCATTCCCACGGCGTAGAATACCTATTCCCTAGTAGGTATAGCGTCGAGCGCTCGGACATTTCCCGTATTGTACCTCAACTTCTTTTGAGCCACAGCATTGACCTACATTTTGACCTTAAAAAGAAACAAAAACCCGACGGACAATCCTGCTCTGAAAGCGCAGCTTACTTGTAAGCTTATACGTATCCACTCGTTTAGCTTCTCAAAGCTCTGAAAGCTCAACATCCCACTCCTTACAAGAGTGAAGGGGTGAAAGGCACAATAAAAGCATTAAGTGACGTCTCATCTCCTCTCAAGGACATTTTATACGGTTTTTTTAGTTAAATCTTTTAGCATTTTACATTAAACGTGTAGAGCTTCTTGTACTAGGATAAGAGCTGAGTTACCTTGTTACGTTTTATTTTATTTTCAACAAGTAAAAATATCTAGTTACCGTATATTGAATAATGAGGTAAGTAGGGAACGCGAAGGTATTTGTGTTTTAAATGGGAGAGCAATGATGACAAAGGCATGAGGTGATTTTTATGGTAACATTTGTTAGGTACCCGAAAGTGTTGATCCAATACGTGTGGTGTCGGGTCTAGAATAACACCTCTCCATTTCGTCCGTGGATATCGTAATAGGTGACTAAGGAAATAGGTTTAGGAATGCTTTAGGCGGCAGGCTAGCAATCTGTCACTATTATACTACCTCTTCCATATGTTTTCAAACTTAATACTAAGCTAGAAGTATAGTCATAATCATGGTTTTGTCTATGTCACGTTTCGTGTGCTGTGCTTACCCCTTTTGGGAACATAGGCGTGAGGGTATGCATATATGTATGTATAGATCCAATAGTTAACCCTACTTGGTCTCCAGCATCTAACGCGGCAAGATTTTTATTGGTAGAGGTAAGTTCGCGCATCGATTTTAACCGGATAAAGCAGGCCGTTAAGAGGATAGGAGTCACGCCACTTCTCCATACACACGTAGTCCCCTGTTTTCTCCGTGAATAATGACATTAGAGCAAAATATTTTTTTTTATTAAATTTGTATCTGTTGTGGCTATGCCCCTACGATTTGCTTTTATCGATTTTCTAATTTTTGTTAGCAACACTCGTGACGTCTCCCGATATATGGCGGGAAGAACTGACTTTTGCTCGAGCATCGGCGCGCGCCATACGTTGTGTTTATTTTTGTGTTTGTTAATTTGTATTAGCCGTATTATAAACTTGAGTTGATTTTCTATCTACGGTTTCATTTATTCCCAGCGTCGCTTAAGACAGCGGATAATAGTTGACATTTTTTTATTTAATTTAGAATATCGATAAAAGCAAATCGTAGGGGCATAGCCACAACAGATACAACTATAATGTAAAAAAAATGTTTGCTTTAATGTAATTATTCACGGAGAAAACAGGGGACTACGTTTGTATGGAGCAGTGGTGCGACTCCTATCCTCTTAATGAGCGTCACAGCGCAAGGTGCACAGTTAATTCGTACGGGTTGTAAGTTTGCGCATCGCTTTTAACTGGAAAAAGCAGTGCGCTAACTTACCCCCGCTACTTAGAACCTTGTCAGTGTGATAGATATTGTAGGGTGACGGTTGGTAATATTAATAAAACGTAGGTGGCTCGACGAGCCGGTTACTAGTAAAAATCAAATGCGGGTAGTTCGAAGAACCCGAGCTGCGAAACCTATGTGATGCCCTGCTTCAGTCTACTCGTGACCGCGGTCGCTGTAACGCGGGCGAAATGTCGAGGTAACTATAGGTATCACACGTGATTAAGTCCCGCGTCTTAATAAGTGTGAGTGAGAATCACGAAAGTTTCAAATATTTTATAGTCATGGTTTCTACTATGTAGCGTTTCGTAAATATTCAGAATAAAGTTAGTTTTCGTGAATAAGCCCAATAAACGTTTTTCTCAAATCATATAAAGCGCAAACCTAACAGTTGTAGAAATGCTAACTCGAATGAATAATTCGAATTTCTTGTAAATGTCAGCACCACTTTTTTCATAAAAGAAATTGAGAATACAATTTCGCATGACGACGAAACTTTTCAAGACACAAAAGAAACAACAAATTGGGATGAAAGTTGAGAAAATATTCACGCTCAAAGTATGTGAAATGTAATAATAATAAATGTGTTTTCTAACGAATACTTGTCAGTAACACACTTAATATACTATTATATGACATTGCTCGTGAAATACAAAGGATACACTCACGTCTAAATATTGAAATTCGCTCGACATGCTCCTTAATATTCGTACTACGTCTTTGGTCGGTGTGAACGTGTTTTTAGAGACAGACGTTTACATACATACATCAATGTATTTTACACACATAGGCCAGCATTACACCTGTAAGTTTTAAGAGCTATGAGTTAGGATGAGATAGCAATAATCATCTCCCTTTTTGGCAGATAGCTGCGTCCTTACTTACGTAAGTAAAACTTACAGCCCTTACAGGTGTAATGCTGGCCATACATCATGCCTGCATTCCTTAATGGGGTAGGTAGTCGAGTTTAAAATAACACCTCTCCATTCCTTCCGTGGATGTCGTAAGAGGCGACTAAAGATAAATAAGATTATCCTGTCACTATTGTACCTATTAACGTAAAATCTAAAAGTATGCTGGAAGTGGCTGGTTTCGACTATGTAACATTTCGTATATTCGGGCTACCCCGTTTGGGAATAGAAGCGTGATGTGTGTATGTTCATAAATAACAACAAATAGCAACAGCGGGCAAACTGCACAGGTTTGCTATTAATATAACAAGATGACGAAATATATGCAATGTTCATTTATTAAACCTTGAATCGGGTAGTTCACTTATCTCGCAAGCCATGAAAAGGATCAGAAGGGCTTAAAAAATCTAACCGCGTTATTACTCATATCCATGTTACATTTAATAAAACCGTTGTAACTTAACCCTCCAGCTATATCAAACAGCGGGATCGGTGGGGCCATATTTGCCTTTCTTCCTTCTTTAATATACGGGGTTACTGAAACTTGTTTATTTAGCAGTGCGTATTTGATGTCGCGTATTACATCGTGTTTAGACAGAAACATGGAAGGTTGGCGTGAAATTGAAAAAAAAAATCAACGGCATATTTATTATTATTTGACGATACGAGATCTATTCCGGGGAATGATATTCCGATATTCGAAAATTTGTGCAACGTGGATCATTTTTGTAAGATTAGGCTTTTACCGAACAAACTTGAAATTTTTCTTGGAAAACTAAAAGTATAACTGGGAACAATTAATGTATTAACGGTGCTTTTATTTTTATTTGTTATAAATTTATGCCAAGTGATGCCGTGGTTAGAATACTAATATCCATTTCTTCCTTGAATAGCGTAAGAAGTGACTAAGAAATAGGTTTGGGTATGTTTTAGGCGATACACTAGCGACCTGTTACTACGAGTATTATACTTCTTTCGTCGGTTTAGTAAACCTAAAATTATGCTGAAAGTGTCCGCGGAATGTGAAATGGTAATGGTATGTCTACGTAACATTTTCGTGTGCTCTTTTGGAAATATGGGTGTAATTGTATGTATGTGTTAGGCGTGAGGCTAGCAATCTTTCGTCATTGTAATCTCTGAACAAAACACCTGAAAATATAGCTAAAGGTAACTACAAAACGTGAAAAAGTCAAGGATTTGTTTTTGTAACTCGTTGTGTGCTCTGCCTACCCTATTTGAGAACAGAAACATGACGTATGAATGAATGTATGTTACGAATGATTTTTTCAAATCACTTTTCAAAGTTCATTCGCAATCAACGTAATAAACACAAGAATTTTAGTTGATTTAATTTGTTTGTCAAATGCGACATTAACCCCCCTGGACGCATATTTAATGACGTTTACGTGTTTGACGACAGCCACTATAAAGCCAAGGATTCAATAGGGGACAAATGTCCCACGACACGACGTGTCCCCGCAACGTCGGGTGAAATAGCGCGACGTTACCGGACTTCGCTCGACATGTCTGGCAACATTGCGCGACAAGTGTTAATACGACACAATAAGTCGCGCGATGTCGCCAGATACGACAGGCGAAATACAGAAGCTACGCTTGACATATCGTGGGACATTTGTCCCCTAGTGTATCCTTGACTTTAAACTACATTCAAAACAAAGGTTCACTGACCTTAAAACGATGTTTTGCATATACGACATACCCTTGATTGTATTTATCGAACAAAGAATTTCCTCCGAATCGAACTCTTCCCAGTGTCGTTCTAAATCAATTTCCGGAGAACATAAAACCTTCTCATACCAATTTCCTTGGAGAAAAACAGGTTTGGAGGCGAAATAGGGAATTAGTAAACTCGCGAAATGATTCGTATTAAATATTGACGCATGTTGTTTTAATAAGCGAATGGACGTGAAATCAAAATGGTAATACAAAAATTTTCTTACTCAGTTTTTGCTGGACATAATTTACAATTGACTTAATTATTTTAATAAAATTTGAAATACTAAATTTGAGGTGTTCATCCATCGTAGATTATGTGTAACTTATATTAAGTGTATTATTAAGTAACTACTTGTAGGGTCAGCGTCAAAAGTAAGTGATAATTTTAGTATAGAATTTGACGTAACTCAGTACTAAAATTGTCAGTTACTTTTGACGCTGACTGTTCTTAACGTGGCACTGGATTCTTGAATTCATTTGCTCTGCCTACCCCTCTTGGGAATACAGACGTGAGAATGTATGTATGTATGTATGTATGTGTGTATTTATGTACTTATGTATGTACTTGTACTAGATTTAATATAACTTACAACATTTATTATAATTTTAGGTCCATTCTAAATATTGTTTTTTTTACAAATTTCTTTGTGTCTACTATTCAGTCACATGTTCAATCGATCGAAGGTCAACAGGAAGAAAAAAACCGGCCAAGTGCGAGTCGGACTCGCGCACGTAGGGTTCCGTACCAAAAACTGCAAAAAATCAGAATTTTTGTATGGGAGCCCCCCTTAAATACTAATTTTATTATTATTCAATTATTTATTTTTGAAGTAGATATTTAATTAAACATTCTGTGAGCATTTCAAGTATTTAGCTGTTACAATTATTTAAATAAACCCAAAAGAGTAAAAAAAAACTACAAAAAAATAGGTTTTTTGTATGGGAGCCCCCCTTAAATACTAATTTTATTTTATTTTAATTATTTCCT
>BHDV01038264.1:223958-259952 GCA_005406045.1 Adoxophyes honmai | reverse complement strand
TTTTTCCTGCAATATCAGATCGTATCACTAACGCCACCGTCTGGTTAAAATTTGAGGTAATATCAAAAATACACACTGTATAAAGTTTTGTTGGACAATGCGATGGCATGGCACTAATATGACGTAGGTCAGGAATCAATTAGTTCGGCTGTACATACTTAATCTTTCTCAAGGAACTCTGATGTTTCATTTAACATACAGTCATACAATCACGCCTGTTTTCCCAAATGGGGTAGGCAGAGCACACAAAACGTTACATAGACAAAACAATGACTATTTCACGATTTGTGGCCTCTTCTAGCATATATTTTTACAATACAATACAATAGTGACAGGTTGCTAGCCTGTCAACTAAAATATACTTTAACCCATGTCTTTAGTCGCCTCTTACGACATCCACGGAAAAAATGGAGAGGCGTTATTTTAAACCCGACACCGCATGAAAGAAAAAAGATCAACTTTTAATTAAAGCTCAACTAAAAAGTAAACATCCGAGTCAAAGAAAACTCGACGAAATGTCGGTGTTTTAATTTCCATCCATCAAGAAATTTCGAAGTTGGCAGAAATTCCTAATTCCTATCCGCGATTGTTCTACGGACTGGAATAGACGTGAGCAAATTACCGCTAAGTGGTTTTCAACGCTTATCAGTCGGCAGCCGACTTTGTATTCCTACAACTTTAATATAAGAAAAAAAAACTTTGTTCTGTGAAAAGAATATTAATTTAGATACAATACGTATTATCAAATGCGGCAGACAGAGCATATGATACGCTACTACAGTGAAAAAACCATTACTATTTTACGCTTCATTGACATTTTCAGCATATTTTTTAGGTTCCAAGTTAGAGAGGTATAATAATGACAAATTGTTATCCTATCGCCAAAAAATATATCTTACCTCTTACAATATACATACATACATATACATCATCACGCCTGTATTCCCAAATGGGGTAGGCAGAGCTCACAAAACGCTCCATAGACAAAACTATGACTTTTCGTGGCCACTTCTAGCATATTTTTTTAGGTTTTGAGTTGGTAGCTATAGTAGTGACAGGTTGCTAGCCTTACGATACCCACGTAAAAAGTGGCCAGGTGTTCAGTTATTCTAAACAGTATTTTCACAAACTAAGTATAATCTACTGACTGTCTGGGAAATCTCAAATAATCACGAAACGCAGACTAATAGCATCTATTCTGAAACTGAATAATAAATAGGCAATGTCACCGTGTCACAGTATCTAGTGGAAATTGAAATCGGAACCAAAACAACTGTTCTATATTAAGCATTGTAATTAAAGTTTCAATGAGCCAACTATCAGTCATGTATCTAATATTAGGTCCTTACCCATGAAATTGGCGTTTTGTATGAGGATTTCCATTACACAGGCATTTTTCATACTAAATGTTTTTTCGCTTATTTAACCACTAAAGAGTTATAAAACTTATGTCCGTGTTTAAAGACACTTATAAGGATAACTATGAGAATATTTTTTAATAATAAAATGGGATCAATTAACTAATGCTACCAATTACAAACAAAATTCAGGAATCAAGAATGAACTTGATTTTCAAAATACTTTTCTGTACTATTAATAATACATTCTTTGGATTTATGATCGTCAAAATTTGCAGAATAAAAACAAAATCCTTCGTAATATTGAGGTATACAATATATATTTTTTATGTTGTGGATGTTGTGATAGTTAGAAACACAAAAGAAAAATCGCCAATTTCATAAGTAAGGACCTAACATCCCCGATTTTTTTATACTAAAAGGAAGCAAGTGTGTCACATGATAGTAAATTATCACAATATCCTATAGGTTAGATATCGGCAATATGTTATGAACCATCAACCAAGAGGCCTAATGTGTAACGCCTCTTGTCACAATAACTGTACCAGGTGTTTTACCCTTCACGCCGGAGCACAAGAGTGTACCCACTACTGACTTACTATCGTATTATTCATAACTATGACTGTTCTTCTGCAAGTTTATTTCAAATCACTGATACTTTATGTAAAACAAGTTCAGAAGCTTCATGTAGAAATGTAAACACTGGACCAATTTTGTTGAAAATTTATTAAATCGAGAATACGGTTAAAATGTTTGTAACAATATCGAAATAAGGACTGGATACTTCAAATTCCTGGCATATACTCACGTAAACTGTAGGCACAAAATTCTAGTAAATAATGTTCAAAAATAATTCTTGGAATTGAACGGGTTGATATACTTAGAGGTAGAATAAATTTGGATACTTTATTTGAATAGACTGGATAGAGCAGAGTTGATTTATTTTGCCAATTGTAATGTACAACGGTGATGCAATTTGATATTGTGATTGTCATGTTTCGTAGCCAATTTTTGTGTACTTTTTAGGTTTTAAGTTAAAAGGTGTAATAGTTATAGGTTGCTAGTTTGATGCCTAAAATATAGCATAACCAATTCCCTTAGTTGCCACTGTCGATTTAATTTTTCGTCGCGAAAAATAATGGCTTGATTTTAACGAAACTTTACAAAACATGACTAATACATCAGAATAACACGTAGTTTATTCGTTTTACTATGAGTACTCTTAGAACTAATTCAACGTCAAGCTAGATGACCACCACCAATGGAATTTAATTCATCTTACCACCTATTTACTTCATATTCACCTAAATGGACCTTGCATATCGTTAAACAATGACACTGTTCTTTTGAGTCGAAAACTTCGTCATTTTTTTATCGTACATGTTGGAATCTTTGCCGCTAATCGAATGATTTTAGAACAGACGCGTTTTGTATTTTTGTTAGAAGCCATTTATTAGAACCAGTTCAAGAGATAAGACGCTTGGTATATGAAACAGTGGCCGATTGTTTATACAATCTGTATTAGACAGCCAGGTCAGGGGCGACAACCTCACTGCAGATTTAGATTGGGTTAGTGGTGTATTATTAGACTATGTTAATTGTCCAATAGTGGACATTCTATGCCTGATAAATTATGCTAGTAAAAACTACGACTTAGTTAAATCCTATCCTAACTTAAATCCTAAGACTAGTCTATGCAACGTGTGCTCAGCTTATCTTATCCTCTTAGAGATGCATGATGTTTTATGTTATGCTACGAATGTAATAATAAAAATTGGTCCCATTGGCACGACACCAGGATCTGATGATGGAATCTTGGAGAAATCGAGGGAACTCTTCAAATTTTATATGGAGATGTACGGCGTTTTCGGTAATTTGTTGATGAAGTCAAGATTTTACATTCAGTAAACAGAATCTTTTCAAAATATTGCTAATTTGAAGTCGGTTTTTTTTTGTTTAAAATTATTTAAGTTGACTCTTATGACCACAAAGGAAATGGAGAAGTGTTATTAACTCCAACACTACATACATACATACAATCACGCCTGTATTCCCAAACGGGGTAGGCAGATCACACAAAACGATGACTATTTCCCCACACTACATTACTTAAATATACCTTTCACAATAGTAACTACCTCTTAACGCAGCTTTTTTTTTATTTTTATCTTATACTAGCTTTTGCCCGCGGCTCCGCTCGCGTTAAATTCGGGGTATTACAGAAGAGATTACACACATACCAATTTATAGCTTTCTACATTGAAAACTTCCACCCCTCATTTTAGGGAAATGGGGGGTTTTGAAGAGACAAAAAGTAGCCTATGTCACTCTCCATGCCCTAAACTATCTCTACCTAAAAAATCACGTCAATCCATCGCTCCGTTTAGCCGTGAAAGACGGACAAACAAACAAACACACTTTCACATTTATATATTGGTACGGATTTGACGAGACTTTAATACACTTAAGGTGACTGTCAGCCTCAAGTGTCTTTTTGGTGCTTCTTGAGTGTGTTCTGTGGGGCCTATGTCAGCCTGAAATGTAACTTCTTGGTCCCTAACTCTGAGTGTGTTGTGTGGGGCCTATAACAGCCTCAGGTGTAACTTCGTGGTCCTCCTTGAGTATGTTGTGTGGAGCCTACGTCATCCTCAAGTGTTCTTAGTCCTCCTTGAGTATTGTGGTCATACCTGTCCGTGGTTGAGGAACCCGTGCCGGTGCGCCAGGCTGTGCGCCTCGGCCGCCCCCCCGGGCACGTGCACCGCGAACTGGTGGTGGTACAGCGGAGCGCCCGCGTCCAGCAAAGCCAGCACCAGGATCACGCCGAGCGCGGACATAACACCTCGCGCGCATCGCACGCACTAACTCACGTCCATAACTACCGAACACCCGCTATTACCAGCAATACTTTGATTCCAGTTTCGTACACTCGCGTCTGATAGGGTTTTGTATTTTAGAAGTCGCGTGTGCCGCGGTTGAAGGCTCCGCGAATACTGAGCAGCGTGACTAGAGGTCTGGTCGGATTGTTTCCCGCGCAAGCGCGCGGGTTGGCGCCCTTTCTTTAGCCTACTTGGTATCCTGAAGTATTGTGTGCATGGCATCAATTGACTCGCATACTTAATTGGATCGGCACCGTGCTCTTGTTTTGTACAACCTGCGTGTTTTTCTCGCTCCGTGTATTACGTCTTTGTTTAAGTTTGACGCGTAGCGCTACGTGTTGCTACGTGCTACGGCGTAGCATTGGAGTTATAAAATGAGAATAAAATTGATGTTGCGTGTGCTTACTATAAGTGTGTAGTAACGTCGCGGGTGTTCTATGTCAAAGCAATACGGGTTAAATTAGGACGATAAATTATTTTTTTTTTCATTATTTTGTTAAGCCATTTGACATTGGCATAGTCTTCTAATACCATATACATATTATTTGGTCAACGTCGAGCACTTGAACGTTTACTATAATTATCATTGTTTCATCAACTTTTATTAAGTAATGCTTAAATAAATTTTGTGAAAGGACCAATCACAAATCAAAAGTCACCACATATTGGCATAATTCCTTATTCATAGTAATGTATGTCGGGCTTGGAAATAAAACTGAAACCTAAATCGAAAAAGGGCGTATCTCAATACTCAAAAAAAGTGACGTATTTCAATTTAAGCCGTTCGCAAGTTGCGACGTAATGTAAGTTCGTTTAAACTCAGCAATCTCCTCGCAACCTAACTTAGACCAAGTTCAAGTTAAATTCGCAATCCGTCGACAAAACTTGAAAGGAGGTGTCGAGGCACGATAAATAATCCCAAATCCCAGAGGTTCTCGAATGATAAGGGACCCAAGGTCAGAACGATACCTGCTTTATATTGGTAATATGCGAGGTAACTTGAAAAGTTTTGAAGCCTACCCGTTTCGGAGAAAAAGGTCGGTATCGGTAGGTTTGTGGATGGCAGGAACTTGAACAGTCCTTCAGTATCGCTACCTTCTCTACTCGCTCCTTAGCGGCATGCCGTCTGTGCATGACGCAACTTGAAATTTTGGAAAATAGACGATGTTTCCTTGCGAACCGCAATTTAATAAAAACAATACTCTGTTAAAATCTCTCTACGAACCACTCGCTTTTACTTTTTTATCCTTTTGAAATCTGCGTTGCCACAGACACCATACAAACATCTCTTTTTAAATCAGGCTCAAACATGCCTTATAGGTACACACTACTTATGCACACGATTAGCTCCATATAACTTCGTAGTTACAGTCACGAACCGGGATTGTTGAGCCACTTGCCACTGTTCGCAATTTAGACGTGTAATCAATGACCGATGTAACCGACTAGATGTTGGCTATTGAATTAGTATTACACGACCAAGTTACAAACATAAGTAAGTGGCTCAACAATCCTGGCTCGCGATGGTACATGGGTGAGGAGAACCAAAAAGTTGCACCTGCGTTAAAGTGCGTTAAATCGTGATTATAATTACATCAAACTTTTCCGTTGTGACACGAAAATTAGTTATACGTTTATACGTCTACCAGAATTTTTAACTACGACTTAAAGCATCTTAATGCGAATGCAACTTTTTGGTGCCCGCTCTTATTTCACTCAACTAGCTTGGTGTGGTGTGGTGAAAATCGAAGATATTTTTAACCAAACTACCTAACTACGTCTTAAGTTCTGGTAGACAAATATAAACGTATAGCTAATTTTCGTGTCACAACGGAAAAGTTTGATGTAATTATAATCACGATTTAACGCACTTTAACGCAGGTGCAACTTTTTGGTTCTCACCCACATGGCAACAATAGAAAAACATTTAACAAAGATGTAACAATGCAATAAACTTGAAACCAGTTGCAACTGTTTACACCAAAGTACGACTGAAACAAAACACGATCTGGACCGAATTACATGCGACCTTATTCCATCGCGGCAGTAAGACACATTCTAAAAGGCATAACTTTTAAAATCCCGCGACTTCGGAACTAGCGAAGTCGGGTATTCAATTCAGAGTGGGCTGGGAAATTCAAATGCCTTATTTGTTCTAGGGGAAACTTCCCGGCTTGCCGCGTTGTTTCAAATCATAAGCGCACGCGATAAATATCTTCACATTGATTTATTACACTTTTTTTCAATGAGTAAAAATTATTTATACTGTCAATGTAGATAGAAAGTAAAATTACAAAATTAATTTGGCGGATACAAGGGACACGTTTCATGCGAGGCGGTTACTGTTATATCAGTATTTGTAGTAATTTCACCAAAAAAAATTATTACATTCAAAAACAACTAAAAAACAATAGGGCTATATGCGAGTATATAAGAAATGACCCCTTCTTTCCGCTAAAATACTTTTGCACTCGATGAGCCAAACAACACCCTGTGTATGTATCTAGCCTGGGTTGGTATCCCACTGCTGGGTAAAATCCTCCCCCTATGTTTTCCAATCCTCCCGATCCACAGCGGTTTAGTGCCAGTCGCCGAGAAATATGTCCAGGTCGTTCCGCCTTCTCCGAAGAACTGAAACAATTAATTAATAAACAGCAAATAAAACGAAAAACAAACTAACCAATAACCACTAATAAAATATCAAACTAGATATAAGACCCCACACAGCATAATATAGCGGCAAGCCGCAACGCCGATTTTAAGTGGGATCCATTTAAAATTAAAAACTCTATACAATTTCGGATACCTACATTTTTAAATGTTTCCTGCCGGGGTAGTGATTTTGAACGATTATCCCTTTTGAACTTTATTTTCATAACTAGCTGTGCCCGCGACTCCGTTCGCGTGGAATAGTGACTTTGGGCAATTTGCCCCGTTTTTCCACATTTTCCGGTGTTTATTAGCTCCTATTAGTCGCAGCGTGATGTTATATAGCCTAAAGCCTTCCTTGATAAATGGTCTGTCCAACACAAAAATAAAATTCAATTCGAACCATTAGTTCCTGAGATTAGCGCGTTCAACCTCCTACTACGCCCGCCTGTCGCCTAAAGCACACTTTAACCCATTTCCATAGTCGCCACTAACGACAACCACGGAAGAAAGAAGTTATTCTAAGCCCGACACCACACGCACTTGAATTATTATTAGGCCCTGCGCAGACGACAGACTATCCGCGATGGACTTTTTAGTGTGTTAAAATAGAACCTATGGAAATATAATGCAGTAACGCACACGACGCGCAAAAAGTCCGGCGCACAATTCATACAATCCACGCAGACTTTTTGTGTGCCGCAGACTCGATCGCACAAGGAGTCTGTCGTCTGCGCTGCCCCTTATTAGTTATTATTTCTCTTCCTTTGCCCTCTGCCGCCCAACGCCGGCACTGGAGCCAAACTTTCATAGATGAACTGCCATGTTTGGTAAGTAAACAAACTGACTTTATCTGACTTTGGAGAAATGAACCCGCTAATTTGACTGTTCTGTAACGTACGTGCACTTTGCAGGTCGGGTGTTGTGTGGAACAGGGATGTTGAGAATATTCCCATCCGCATCCGCATGTGCAGAACATCCGCATTTGCATCCGCATCTGTATAAATCGACGCGGAGTGGACGCGGATGTGTAACAAGTTGCGACAAGAAAGAAAGTGGCGGGCCCGGCGCGTGTCTTGTATCGAGTGTCGACCAATAGGAAAGCAGTAATTTGGTTTTGGATTTCGGTGAATTCGTAACGGTGACGCGAATCGCCATTATTTTTTTCGTGATCGTGACAATGTCGTGACAAGATCTGACGTGCAGTACCTACTCTGTTTTTACCCTACCAAACCAACATTAGCGTTTTTTGTACAGATCCGCATGCACTCGTGGGCCTATTAAAATCCACATCCGCATCCTCGTCCGCTGTCAAAAAAAATCCATCCGCAACATCCCTGGTGTGGAAGTATAACGTGCAAAACTTTGCGTTTGTGTTCCAGCAAGATGAAAACAGATCAGTGTTTTTGGGTCCTTGTTTCCTTAAATACATACATACATATATTACGCCTGTATTCCCCAAGGCAGAGCACAGGAAACGTGACAGAAAAAACCATGATTATGACTATTTCACGCTTCGCAGCCACTTCCAGCACCTCCGCATTTCTTTCATGGATGTTGTAAGAAGCGACTAAGAAGAACTAGTTAAGGTATATTCTAGGAGACAAGCTAGCAGCCTATCACTAATACCTATTAGTATTGTTATTTGACGTTTCATAAGTTCTTTCAACCTCATCCTACCAACAATTCCGCATCGGCATCACAACACCGACACCACACCCACCGACAGCCGCGCCGTTTTTCGAATATTAAATAATTTTCATGATCAGCAGCGCTATTTTAAATTGAAACATTTCAAAACGGTTTTTCGTTTCAACAGTTAAATTAAAAACGATGTAGATTTTTGATGCGTTAAACAATACTGCTGCTGATTTAATTAATTCGAAATTTAAATGCTACCATAGGATGCAGTTCATAAGTATACTTATAATAAAAATAATTTGCGAAAAGTAGAAGCTTTTTTTATTAGACATACCCGATTTCACACCCACAGACCATATATTAAAGTATAAAAGTTTTCATAATGCAGAACCTGAATACAATACGAGCAAATTAAGTAAAACATATCATTGTGTAAATTTCACATAATGACAAACGACAGCTCCGTCATGTAAAATAGTCGGTTACAAATAAACATGCTCGGTGCGCACGCGGCTTGATTGAGTCGCTAGAAATTGTAACTATGTTAATTATGTACGCATAATTCACTCATTTATTCCGGCATTATTCCGGTACGCGTTACACGGAGCTACGAAATTATTGACTAGAGGGGTTGGAATATTAACTTATTGACCCTTTTGCCGAGTATCGTAGGTGAGTAGGGACTCGATAAATTTTTATTGTTGCATTTTATGGGTTTCGGCACGGGCTATCCGTTTCCCAAAACATCCGTTCCCAAAACACCCGGTCAAAAATATCAGTTTCTTCAAATGAAAGTATGCCAAAAGATCCGTTTCTCACGACACCACTATGTCAAAACACCCGGTGTTCATATCAACCAGATGCCAAAAGATACGTCTCTCATGACACCCGTAATACCAAAATATCCGTTTCTCATGACACCACTATGTCGAAACACCCGGTATTCGTATCAACCAGATGCCAAAAGATTAGTCGCTCATGACTCATGACACCTGTAATTCTGAAAGGCAAATAATAAACCTGGCCGCAGTTTTCTTTTTGGCCGCATACTCAAACTTCTAATTTAATAATTAAGCATCGGGAAAATGATATAGCCTCTAAAAAACTTGGCATCAACTTAACTTTTGGGTAAAATCTTTATCGGTGAACGAATTTGGGTAAAGGTGGTGATGGGAACGGGTGTTTTGGGAACGGGTGTTTTGGGTACGGGTGTTTTGGGAACGGGTATTTTGGGAAACGATTATTTAGGAAACTGTAGTAAAGGGAACGGTCATTTTGGGAATAGGTGTTTTTGGGAAACAAATATCAAGCTAAATCTTATATTTTGGGAGAAGCATATTTTGGGAAGCACTTATATTGCGAAACGGATTATTTGGGAAAAGGTGGTGATGGGAACGGGTGTTTTGGGAACGGATATTTTGTGAAACGGATAGCCCGTGCCGAAACCATTTTATGCTAACTTCATTTTTATTGATATTTATTCCGGTCGTTTGTACTTTAGTTTTTGTTATGATTGTGCGCAGCTAAAATTTACAACTTTTTAAACAATAATTTATATTCAAGAGAACACAAAATCACTAATCGACATGGAAAAAAAAACCGGGAAAAAAACCCAAAATTTGGTGTCGATGCGAATGTTTGAAAATCAGCATTTTCATTATTCTACCTACTGTTTACCGTTAAAACAAATGCATCAATGGATATCTGTGATGCCGAGTACGACCTTGGAAAATAAGAGAGTTGTCAAGAGATTTATCATTTCAGTACAATTATTGGTTTAGTTCTTATGAATTTGAATTCACATCTTAAGCTGTACAACTGTTTCCTTTTGATATAAAACAGTCACAAAATTATTTGTAAAATATTATAAGAAACAAAGTCGCCTCCGCGATTCTACTTAACTCATTGTATGTGAAACAATAGAGGCAAACTGTCGTTAATTATACCACGAGGCACGTAAACTAATAAATTTGATAATTCTAGGCATTCCCGTTCTTTGCTGACTATGTGACAGCTTGGTGATTAATTTTATTCAGGTAATTAATTATCATACGAGTCTCGAGTTTATATTTGAGACAATTGCCTCGAACTAAACTGTAATTACTGAATTCAGTATTACGTAAGTACCTACTTACCGGCTGTAAGAGACAGTGGTGTAAAATAAAATGTTTCAACACCCATCTTTCTCTTTGTGGACTTCGGTCCCCAGGCATAATCTGCCTGGACAGACATTTCTCTATTGGAGTCTTTCTCATAAAGTACCATAGTGTGCCACCGGACAGATGGACAACGAAGTTATCCCATAAGTAAGGCTGTATTTTTGTGTGTAAGGTAAGTTAAGGTCTACTAGGCTTTCAAGTAATAGAGAACAAAGGACAGTCGATGTCGATGTCATCCCATAACTATTAGTAAGTAATTTACGATTATGACAAAGCGCATTAATAATTAAGAACTTCAATTAAAGCAAAGTTTAAAACGGTCTGTTTACACGCTAACTACTGATGGGAACGATAAAACTTTACTGGGTTAAGCAAGATTTGACCTATTTAACTAAATCCGTGAACAAATAACGCTGTTTTTGGATGTATAAATCGATTACTGAATGCATTAACCAGATAACTTCAGAATGCTTCCGTCTATAGCTAATTGTTATACGTACTCTATCTAAGCTATCCAGTCACAGAGATGTGATGATGTGTATGTTTAGAAGGAGTAAAAATACATTGCACAATTTCCGTAGTATATAGCGACTTTAAGATGAGACTTACAACAGTTACATGCATACAATCAATTTAAGGTTTGAAAACAGGTGTAAGAGATATAGTAGCGACAAGTTGCTAGCCTGTCGCGTATAGCATACCTACCTCAACCTATTTCTTTAGTCGCCTAACACAGACAGTATGAAGCAGAAGTGAGGAAAAGATTAAGTACACTACAAAAAGTTGAGTTCCAATTGTAACCAAAATGTGTACCTACTCATTACATAATATCTACCTCGGATATGTATTAAACAGTAATTTTACCGGTACACTGGGTACGGTATATGTAGCTACACAGGATATCCTGCGTCACTTATGCAAACTGAGTAATTAGTCAAGAATATGCTAATCACCCTTTGATACGTCGCTACAGATTTGGCGATACTCGTTGATATAGCTCGAGAGTATATCGTGAACTGGATGCTCGAAGTTTTGATCAAGTTTAAGTTTATTTCTAAGTGAGCCTTGCATAATTTGTCTTCGATTGAGTAACACAAAAATCTAGACTTAGTGTCTCTAAATAATTTTCTGGCCATTTTTGTGTGATAACTAAATGAAAATTGCATCCATGCGAAACTAGGGCGGGTCACTAGTAAATAATAAAATAGTGACAGGTTGCCAGCCTATTGCCTGAAACATAATATACCTACATACATCACGCCTGTATTCCTAGATGAGGTAAGCAGAGCCAACGACACGACACATAACTTTTCACAGACAAAATTTTGTCCATATCACGGTTTTCGACCCCTTCAAGCATAATTATTTTTGGGTTTTAAGTTAAAAGGTACAATTTTACAACAGGTTGCTAGACTGTCGGCTACAATAGGTTCATATACCTCAACTGATACTTTAATCGCCTCTTATGACATCCAAGTACGAAATGAGGACGTGGTATTTTAAACCCGACACCGACTAAATGAACTAAGAAAAAAAAACAACTTTTGATGCCCTATGATTGAAAGCAACTCTTTAGCCATGGCATCGTCCTTTGACTAAAGGAAGACTCAAGTAAGCGCTAATATTTCATGAAAGCAATTCCCTCATAAAATATAAAATTACATCCACATTTTGAATCAGAATTACAGCCGATCGACCGCTCTCTAGTTTCATTGCCACTTGACGGGTTTCCGTCACCGATAGGGGCTCGCCAAGGAAATATAACAGATAATCATTTTAAATCTAATTGGACTCCAACAAAGCGCTATTGTTAATCCCCACAGTCTCTGATCTAAGGTAAATGAGAGACATATAATGGTCCTCATACAATGGAGCCATCTGAATGGCATTTTAATGAATTGTGATAGAGCCGTGCCCATTTCACTCTGAGAAAATCCTACTGAAGAAGGCACCTACGATCTTGAATGGAGGGACTTTACAGATCCGGCGAGATTGTATTCTTAAGTTGAATAGGAGTCATTACTGGGATCTTCTGCAAAGTTATATTCGAACGGCCGTATTCAGGCCGATCATTGTTTGCGTACGATACTTAATTAAGATTATAATGACGTGGGTGTTAATGACGGCCGAGATTTACTGTCGGCGATTATTCTCAGCGTAAAAATTGAGTTGATGTGTTCCTTGACGGATAATGAGATTGGTCAGCCGCGTGGCCTGCATGCAAAAGTAATTTTTAATTTTCAATTGCGAGTACAAACATTCTGTGTAGTTGTATTCGAATGTAACATGCTAGCGCCACCTATCGTCGAATAGTAGAACTTCTTCTACAATCGTCATCTACGTCATCAACTGTCAAAATGGTATTCTACATGGCGCTAACGAAGTTTCGAAAATGAGTTACATAAATACAACGTTTTCGCTGTGGATTTTGGTCCCCAGGGACACAACATCTACCTAGAGACATACTCTCTATAGGAGTCTTTATAGGTGGTCTACATACTCGTACATACAATACATACAATCACGCCTGTATTCCCAAACGGGGTAGGCAGAGCACACAAAACGCTACATAGACAAAACGATGACTATTTCACGTTTTGTAGCCACTTCTAGCATAAAGCTGGCTCCACGCTACGCTAGGTGGTCTGATTGTGATTATTGGAAAGTCCAATTTGATAATTTATTTGAACTAGCTAGGTAAGCGAACTAAATACATTTCATCTTTCCTACTACAATTATTGGCATACATACATACATACATATACTCACGCCTGTATTCCCAAGAGGGGTAGGCAGAGCACGTGAATTCGAAAATCCAGTGCCACGTTTAGCAATTTCAGGGTAACCTGATGGTCAAACGTGATATTGCAGTGACAGGTTGCTAGCCCATCGCCCACAATACACTAACCCTTTCCCAGAGTCGACTCTTACGACACCCACGGGAAGAAAGGGGGAGGTGCTATTCTAACCCGGCACCACACGGGAACGGGATTATTGGCATACCTTAACGTTTATCATGTCCACAGAAGACGCGAACTAACGTTTGTGCCTCGTTTAGGTGTACTCCGGCCTCAAGATCTCAAGCCCCTAACTCTATAAATTATGTAACAGTCCAGTTTTACGCAGGCTCGATTTGAACAGCCATCTCTCGAGTAGGCATCCGCAATGAAAGTGACGGCTATTAACGCGAGGCCGTAAACATCCCCTAACTATCCCATGGCCTAGTCCGTTCCCGACGTCTGCATTCCTTTTTCTCAGACGGTTCGCGGGCTGGTGGAACGTGTAAGGCCTAACCGCGGTTTAGCACGTGGCTCTATTAAACTGTCTAACGTCTTTTAATAGTATGCATATATAAGTCAGCAGTCCTAAATGGAATTGGCAGAGCAAACGAAGCGCCAATTAGAGAAAACAGTGACTTAAATTTTCGTAGCCACTTTATAATAGGTATATAAACGACAGCTTTTTCGCCTATCGCCTGAATTATAGCTGAACTCATTATCCAGTATTCCAAACCTGACAAAATATAAAACTTTATACTACAGCCTGCCAGCATACGAACTAAATTAAAATGGATTAATATCACCTCCGCTCAATAGAAAAACAAAACACGTAAGTATGTGACATTAATAAACAAGTAATGATTGAATAGGCAGTGAACTTGCCCCTGGTGCTAAGGTACCCCACACACTAGCCGCGTTGCCGCGTTGGACAACCTTTGCATCAAATACCGTCAGACTCCACCTTAAAATGCTTTCATAAGTACATAAAAAAATTTAAAAAAACAACTTACATATTGTATGAAAATACGTTTATTTCCAAATGGGGAAGGCAGAACACACGATATGCTACATAAACAAAATCATAACTATTTCGGGGTCCGTAACTACTTTTAGAATATATTTTTCAAGTTCTAAGTCAACTAACAAAACCTTAACATATCTTCCTTAGTCGCCTCTTACGACATCCACAGAAGAAACAAAGCAGTGTTACTCTAAAGCCGACACAGCGCAGCGTACGAGCGATTCAGACAAAACCTGTAATAAACTCGCTCCTAAACCCTTCGCATGCCACCGGCTCCGAATATTCCCATAAAAGTGGAGAATTCGCACTGCTCGATTCGCTCATCATATAATAGAAGCAATAAAGAGCGCACGATTCGTCAGCCACTGATTTATGTTACGGCCTCGAGTTCGTGGACTCGTCCGAGGATGATAAAGGGCATAGCCGAGGGAAAAGTAAGTGGAATATTTCAAGTAAACACAAAAAACACGAAATCGTACAAGATATTAAGTACAAAGACGAAATTGTACCCTTAAGGTTAAGTCGGTTAAACAGCATGTTTTTATCGTCCGATAATTTTGTCGCTGAAATACAACGTAAGAGTTCATATGTCAATGTGCGCATATACGATGAAAATATCACTATGAACAGCGCATTATAAAATCGTGTGGCAAAAATATTACCGTCGTACTCGTAACCTTTACAAAAAAAAAACATTTAGGTACTTTGTAATACCCAAGATTTACAACCACTTTTTTACCGAATAGTGACACAATTTTGACCGGTTTCCGCCTTTCACTGACGGTTGGAACTTTAAAATGAGACTTAAATAGTAATTTTTTTTCGAAAGATTACTAACCTAAAAAAAGTTTGATTTTGATTTGTGTTTCAATAAAAGTACCCAAGTACCTATACTGTAACATAAAAACAGGCACTCAACTTCATCGCGTGCAAAACGGAACAGAAACAAAAGACGCTCAACAAAATAGCGCTTTACTAACTAAAGAGTTAAAGTATCGTGGAATCCGGTCAATTCTGTCCACACTTGTTTCAATTTAGCGTATCGCCGTTTTATCTCTACCGGGGGCGCCACTGCGTATCAAGATTGCACGGTTGCACGCTACGCGCCTTTACTACCCACCAACGATGTTTTGTCCCGTATGTACGAACAGTATTGTTTTCTGAGCTTATTTATACCTACTTAACATGGATTTGCCACGTGGTATTGAAAAATTAAATTCGTGCTCCACTTACGACTTTTTTTATATTATCATAATTTATTAAAGTGCAAGTTCGTAACCGACTGCACGCAGCTGCAGCTGACGCGGGACAGTTATAGTGTCCTGGTATCAACGTTTCTATGACAAACCATTCACAGTCGATTACACGTTGTCAAGCAGACGATACGTTATTAACCGCAAATGGGTAATGTCGACAGCTGAGGGTTGACAAGTCAATTGAGTTTTTTTCTTCAAATATTACTGTTTCTGGAAAAGATGAAAAAGCTAGTTTAGATAATGACCATAACCCAGCATGGCGCAACGAAACATACATCGTCAACTGTTTCTGAATGTCGTCCGCTGTCAAATTGTACCTTCACAATATTGCTTTAGAAGCTCAAGCTCCATTTTCTATTATTGCTATAAGATGAAATAAACCGGCCAAGTGCGAGTCGGACTCGCGCACGAAGGGTTCCGTACCAAAAATGCAAAAAATCTGAATTTTTGTATGGGAGCCCCCCTTAAATACTAATTTTATTTTTATTCAATTATTTATTTTTAAAGTAGATATTTAATTAAACATTCTGTGAGCATTTCAAGTATTTAGCTGTTACAATTATTTAAATAGACCCAAAACAGCAAAAAAAACTGCAAAAAAATAGGTTTTTTGTATGGGAGCCCCCCTTAAATACTAATTTTATTTTATTTTAATTATTTTCTTTTAAAGTAAATATTTAATTAAATATTCTGTGAACATTTCAAGTATTTACCTGTTACAGTTATTTAAATAGATCCAAAATAGCAAAAAAAACACGTTTTTTGTATGGGAGCCCCCCGTAAATACTAATTTTATTTTATTTTAATTATTCCCTTTTAAAGTAAATATTCTGTGAGCATTTAAAGTATTTATCTGTTACAGTTATTTAAATAGATCCAAAATAGCAAAAAAAAACACGTTTTTTGTATGGGAGCCCCCCTTAATTATTATAATTATTTTAATTTTAGTATTTGTTGTTATAGCGGCAACAGAAATACATCATCTGTGAAAATTTGAACTCTCTAGCTTTCACGGTTCGTGAGATACAGCCTGGTGACAGACAGACGGACGGACGGACGGACGGACAGACAGACAGCGAAGTCTCAGTAATAGGGTCCCGTTTTTACCCTTTGGGTACGGAACCCTAAAAACCAGCCAACCAGTAGGTTCAGTGGATGGAAAGCAATTGTTGGGAACGCAACGTAAAAGAAATTAGGGAAAAGTTGCAAACCCCACAAAATATAGATGTGAAAAAATCTGTTTGCACCCGTCCTAAGAGAATAGGCTAGATGACTAAAAAAAACTATTTAGTCCGTCAGATAGATTATGAATAAATATTTACAGAACCTAAAAGTTTCGCGTGCCGTCACGTTTGAGTAAAAATTGTACTGATTTATTCACGAGCCCCCACTCAGGAAGTTTGATGATCTGTACCTTTGTCGATGTTTAATTATTTGATAAACTAAAAAATATGTGTCTCATTTTTTTCCATAATCTAACTCACGGACTAATTAGAATGATATATTTTTAACCCTGCCATCATCCATATTGTGCATTTTTCGTGCTAATTTCGCATCGTACTTAAAACCACTTGATAAGCCTCTAGTCAGTACGAAACAAACTAGTAGTAACCCAGTAAATACAAACCTCATCTAGCATTCAACAAGCAAAAGGACTAACAGCTTGATCGTTATCTATAGCCAAAGGAAGAAAGCCACTTCATAATTAAGGTCGTGATCGCAAATCACAAAGTTAGGGCATCCATCCACTAATTGAATATACCCCGGGGGTGGAATAATTCTTGTAGCATCCCGGGTCCTGTGTCCGCGCCGGGACCCAGTTGTTTTGCTTAAACAACGATATATAATACGCCCGGGAAAAACTGGCGAAAAGCAAAATACCCACTTTTTTCACTTTTTGCGGTGGCCGTGCGTTTTTGCCTGCACTTTCTGTTATTCTGTTCGAGGCTTCGAATATTTCATGAGTGCTTTGCAATGATCTGGGATTAGTTGCGCTTGCGTTCGGTTTTCATGAAACACGGTTTCAACGTTATCCGCCAAGAATTTGTAGCCATTTTTATAGTTACCGAATATCAGACAAATCAATCGAAGTTTTTGCAATGGTTGACGGGGAATGGAAAATGTTCATGTTGCATGTAAATATTAAAATTGGTTGCGAAACAAAGTAAATATTACTGAATGACTATTTTTTTGACAACATGTCACTGTGTTATTCCCTAACGTAACAAACTAAATCTCGTTGACGAGGGCAGCATCAAGGTGTCAAAATTGGCTGTCGTATAGAGTAAAAAAAAATATAGCACGACGAGATATTTGTCGATGAGTTAAGTGTATTAGATTAGAGAATAACAGGGCTGTTATGCAACTGCACCGTTACTAGTAATGTCAGTGTGTTACTGATCCTTTAATTCCCACATCTCTTGGTTGGCTTCTACCACTTCGTTCGCTTTGTTAGCTTTGTAGATGCTTTAATTTAACTTGTAATGTTTGTAATGTTTGTCCCCCGTGTGGTGCCGGGTTAGAATAGCACCTCCCCCTTTCTTCCCGTGGGTGTCGTAAGAGTCGACTCTGGGAAAGGGTTAGTGTATTGTGGGCGATGGGCTAGCAACCTGTCACTGCAATATCACATTTAACCATCTGGTTACCCTGAAATTGCTAAACGTGGCACTGGATTTTTGAATTCATGTGCTCTGCCTACCCCTCTTGGGAATATAGGAGTGAGAATATGTATATATGTATGTATGTTTGTAAATACATAGGTATGTGATTTCATCGTCATGTCAGCAGTAGGACGTCCATCTTAATTTTATTTTTAGACGTACTGTGTAAATTAATTCAGAAGACAAGTTATGGCATAGTATATCGCAACGACTTGTTGTCAATGTCTGCAGCTGTTGAATGTGGTCGAGATTAAAATTATACCGTAAAACACAATAGGTGCACGGCCAAAGACAAGACACCGCCGACTGGCCGCGCCAAGCACATCAACAAAACTTGCCTCTTACACATACAATCACACCTATGTTCCCAAATAGGGTAGGCAAAGCACATGAAACGTGACGTGACAGAGAGAAAACCGCGATTAAGAAAGAAAGAAAAATGTTTATTTTTAGGTCCCCAAACCATTAATATAAATATAATATAAATATAAATATCTCTGGACAATTTTTACACCAATCATCTAGTCCCAAAGTAGGCAATTTAATGCCTGTGTTATGGGTACTAGACAACGGATAAACATACTTATATATAGATAAACATCCAAGACTCGAAAGCAAACATTCGTATTCATCATACAAACATCTGCCCTGACCGGGGATCGAACCCGGGACCTTAAGCGTCACAGTCAGGTTCTCTAACCGCTGGGCTATCCGGCCGTCTATTACCATACAAAAATAACATTAAAAAAAACTTACAACTACATATGTCTTGGTGACGCAAGTGAACCAAAAAATGGGCCTTCGCTCAGCGCTTACGACTATTTCACACTTCGCAGCCACTTCTAGCACGATTTTAGGCTTGTAAACAGATGGAATAAGTAGTATAATGGTGACAGGTTGCTAGCCTGTCGTATTTCCTCAGTCGCCTCTTACTACATCCCCCGAAGTATTGGAGGATTGGTATTGCCACTACACACGACATTCTCTAGGCCAGCGTTTCTCAAACCTTTTTAGTGACGGAACCCTTTTGGAAAGCGAAACACTTGACGGAACCCTACAAAAAAAACAGCAGTTTTTAAAAGTATTATTTATCCACGGACGGCCGTCCATGTATTGGCCGCGTCAAAACTTTCGATCAGAGAATGGCGTTTTGTTTTTTTTTTTTCTAAATTCTTGCGGAACCCCATCAGGGACGTCACGGAACCCTGGGGTTCCGCGGAACACACTTTCACTTTAGGCATTCTTAGGTATATTTATTTTACTTCCGTTACATTGTCCAAAGCATCTGTTGAAACTTTCAGCTTGAGTTCATTATCCTTAGCAACATAAACGGCCAATAGACCCGCCTTTGTTCTTCAAAACCTCACTTTGTTGCTCTCGGCGGTCCACAGTTTGACCAAAGTTCGTGTTTGTGTAAACTCGCATTATTGAAGTCTTTTTCATTTTATTAGATCTAGATTAACGACCTTGCTGCGTTCTAAAGGAACTTTATTGGCACATAAAACGTCTATATAAATCCGACCATTAAACTCGGCTCACTCTAAATTAACCAGAAAAGAAACGATTCTTGTCAATCCCTTATAGAGTAACAATGTAACCGAAATGAAGCGTTTTGAATCTTCAAGTGCTAGTAAGCCACTTGTACTTTCATTTCATTATACATACATACATACATACATATCCTCACGCCTGTATGTAAGAGGGGTAGGCAGAGCACATGAATTCAAAAAATCCAGTGCCACATTTAGCGATTTCAGGGTAACCAGATGATTAAACGTGATATTGCAGTGACAGGTCGCTAGCCCATCGCCCACAATACACTAACCCTTTCCCAGAGTCGACTCTTACGACACCCACGGGAAGAAAGGGAGAGGTGCTATTCTAACCCGGCACCACACGGGATTCATTATACCTAAGTGTCAGAAATAATGTAAATACGCTTTTATTTAGCGTGTTAGTTTTAAAATAGCACTTCTCTATTCCTTCTGTAGATGTCGTAAGAGGCGACTAAGGATAGGTATGGTTTAGGAAACACAGTCTAGCAATCTCAAACTATTATACCTCTCGCATGCAGTTCACATTTTATCCGAATCCGCTGTGGCTGTGGCGCTTTGCTCCCGGTGATCGATCATGATTTGGCCCGAAACAAGTCGAGGCAATCTCGACAAAAAGACTTCAGTGTATCCATTTGGTTTCACTAAGTATGAGTGAGTTTCACAGTAGTTTTAAGTATATCTCGTGACTAAGAATCTCAATGATATCCCTAAAATCTGTGTTTACAGCACATTTACTGGGATTACACCACACATGTCTATCCAAAAGGTCACTACACTTTGAAACCCAAAACATTTCCAAAATATAAACCTAACACAAAGGCTTCTGTTTAAATAGAACGTTCCACTTCGCTTTGATAAGTTCCACGACGCACAAACATGACCTCCGTTACTAACAGGAATCATTGCATTTCCTGTATCTCATTATACGATTATCCCCCTTATTTTTAATACGCCATAGCTTAAATTTGAAAGCATCCCGACACGTATTTTATCTTACAGCTATTTAGACCCAAACCCTTGAGGGTCAACAGTTCTGTGTTTACAAGGAATTTGGGCTTTATTACTTTTCATGAGAAATTTAAAACGGGTTATATCAGAAGTTTACCGCTTACAGTGGGGTCGCTGAAAATTAGTAATAGGGTAGTAATTACAGTTACTTTATTGCGTAGAACTTTTTACTAGCCTATTGTGCCTTTATCTACCAGTATACATCCAAATCATAGTAGTCTTACTGTACGTACAAATTTAATGCAATAAGCGAATGCCTACATTAAAAAATCTATATCCTGTGGTACCATTACATAGAGGAAAGACCAACTAGAGAAACAATGATGGCCACCCAGTTCCGCAAACCGTCAGTTTATTTCAACTTACAAACTGTCACAGAAACTGTAAAGACCCACAATAACCATAGAGGAAAAAGCCAATACGTTACGCGCGATCTCGGGCCGGCCAATAAGAGCACAGCAAACGCCGCCACGCTTTGGCGGAATCGTCTTCGAACAAATTCAATGACATTAGTACTCTAGTTGTCATCTGTGTACCATTATAATAACATTCAAATTTCGAACATCTTAAACTAGATGATGATTGAAAGAAGAAAACACATCATTTCAAATTTGGAACACATGGTCGGCCCAGCTGGCGGTGAGAGTTTGTGGCGCCCACGTGGGATTGCTTATAGAATTCCTTTATATCGACAATTGTTTAACTACTACTAGGACCTAGAACCTAAGAAGGTTCCTAGCGTATCGCCTTAAATATACCTAAAACGATCAATCGTTGAAAGCAATGCTGTGATGGTAGAGCCAATAGGAGAGCAGAATCTAGAATTTGTCGCCTATCAAATCCTGGTTGGCTATGTTTTTCCGCATTATTAAATTTCATTTAGTGCTCAGGTAATTCGTTTAAAGGATTCGCGCTTAACCTATATTTGAGTAAAATTGTACAGCAAGGTCTTTGTTGATGACATGATGACTAAGATAATGTTGAATTAATTACATTTCATTATTAGTATTTAATGTCTCTGCCTTTTTTTTCGCGGATGTAGTAAGAGGCGACTAAAGAAATAGGTTAAGTTTAATATTTAGGCTACCAGCTAGCAAAGCTGTGGGATGTGTATTATACCTGCAACATAAAACTTAAAAATTATGCTATAAGCAGACCACGTAGCGTGAAATAGTCATGGTTTTGTGTATATGTTACGTTTGCTTTGCCCACCCTATCTGGAAACACAGGCGTGATTATTTGTATCTATCTGTTTTGTTTCGACTTCTACCATTAGTACTGTTCGCAACACTGTGTGATACTCGCAGTAAGCCACTTTTTGGCAACCAACCATGCACTTCCTATTTCGTACCCACTAGCCACTAAGCAAACCGTAATCAGACACGCACACATGAACATAACTCCATTTTAAACCCCAAAAAATTTACTCCCTCCATTCCGCGGTCCATTGCACCCCCTTAGCCCTTAGGCGACGCAAAATATTAGCCACACCGTGAAACGTCATCACGCGCGTGATATCTCGTTAGTTCCAAATTTGAATATCAGCCAATCAACGCTCGACGCCGGGAAGCGGGACGACCCCATACGAATTCAATTATCATTTTTTTTCTATTTGCGCCCGGTACAAGAGGTAAACATGTTTTCAAAGGCTCTCGGGGTTCGGGTTTCTCATGTATGGTAAAATAGATGGAATATTTTGTTGATACTGATTAATATTGAGCTGTTATTCGATCGGTTTTTTTTGGAAACGCCGTCTTGGTTGTTAATTTGGCGTTTATCGCTCGTTCAATATTTACTTTACTGGTAAGAATTTGATGCATGCCACATAATAATATACAAGAAAATACTTTATAGTGCACAAATATAATTACATCTGAATAACTAGTGGAGGCAGTGCTATATTTTTTTGTGATTTAGTATCGTAACGTAGACATAAAAATACCTAATACGTTCCTATGCTAGCTAAATTTAAAAAAATCAGCCTAGTGCGAGTCGGACTCGCGCACAAAGGATTCCGTACCAAAAACTTAATTCGAATTGAAGCCATGTCATATTGAAACGGAGCGCTTGAGTCAAGAATTGAGCATTCGGACGTTACCTTAACCTTAAATTTATTTAAGTTAAAAAAATAAAAAGTCGAGGCCTTTTTAATCTTTCAAAAGTGATTTAGTTGATGAATCTCGTATTTCACTGCTCGAATTGCATAACTTCAGATTGAATTATTCACTTCACGGTTATAATTCTTTGTTAATCTTTCTACCACACACAGACTCTTAAACATTCCTTTCCGTCGCGGAGAAGCTTAGATGTAAAAGATCTGTTGTCAATTTTAATGCTTCCCGAGTCGAGATTTATCTTTGACTATGTACGCAAACAAACATAAATTTGAACCTCACCTCGTACATATCTGAAGCGTTTTATTACGGCGTATAACTTCAAAGCTCTAATTAGGTTCAACGTTGCAATTCGCATACAGGAAGCTTCGGAACTAACTTTCATTTACGACGGTCCTAAAAACCGGGCTCCATCAATCGGCATCGTAGCCAACCGTACTCTTAGAGTGACTTCAATATTGACTACATGCAGCACGACGACATGTCGTTGCGACATGCTGTTGCGACCATGTTGTCGAATCTAACCGCAGACGACAATTGCAAACGTCGTGGTCAGAGCTCGGGATAATAATTTTAAGAGAATTTCATTTAAGTACCTACTATATTTCACCATGTTTATGGTAGCCTCTTTTTTTGTTGGTCTGAATAGTTAAGTTTCCTCTCTGTCTCTCAAAGATTGTACGTAAGAGATCCCAGAATCCTCCGCTTTTGTACTTCACCATCTTGTTTGTAATTTTTTATTTCATATTTGTATGTAATTAATTATTTAATTACTTACTTGCATAAGTCTAAAATTGCCTTGGTTTACGATGTATAAAATTGCCAATAGTATGACTTATTTTTAACAATTGCAGCACATGTGTGACGTTGTCAACGCTTTGCTACCTTCAGAAATGCTTAAATGTTTTGTCGTCGACGACACGTCGTCAGCTGTTGCTACATGCAGTCGACATTGAAATGATACTTTTATTTTCCAATTCTTGTGAGAGCCAATCAAATGGAACGGGGCCCATGAGCAAATGTCAATATAGCTTATAACACGAAATACAGATCGCTGGGGATACGTGAAATGTGTTTTTTATTTACAAAGCCTTTCGATACGGAGACTATTTTGTTTTGTAACTGTACAGGAGCGAAGTAGGTATTCGAAGGCAAACAATTTTATACCGATTTATTGCGTATTCGCTTCGCGTTTTAAATTTTGTGACCTTATCCTTGCATTTGTATCCCTATTATTTTTATTTTTGATGTCCTGCATAATTAGTATGCAATTATTAATCGCAAAACCTTTCTTTACTAACAGCGATCCAATGAGATTACAATACCTATGATAAGGATTATGTTGTAGTTGAAAATTACATACGGCGACGCTGTCAAGATGGCATGTACCTACTACTTAATAGGGTAGACGACTAAAAAAAACTATTTAGTCCGTCAGGTAGATATATATATCAGGTATATAAAATATTAAACATGTATTGTATGTCCCCTGGTCGTGCTACTCGATCACTTACTTCGGAAACTATCGCATACAAATTCTTAAAAACTCTGCGGCCACCGAGTCGCTACTGCTGTGATCCAAATCATACCTTTAATCGTCTTTAGTCGAGTTTAGTTTTGTTGTGCGAACAGAGCGGTGGCAACCTGTGCGCTTTCGGGAGCAGTCACCGCGTCTACTTGATACTTAAAGGGCTACAGACCTAAACTCGATTTAAGACTAAAATTTTACTGTCCATATTCTTCATTATGAGTGTATCTCGCGGTAGTTTCCTGTTCAAGCCACATCGGCTGTTATTGTAGCCTTTCTCGAGTGAAAATACATATTCTTTGTCAGTAAACTTTGCGTAGTGTAACGTAAAATATTGGCCGTATTGTATGCCTCTATCACTCGAGCGAGGTAATAGGTACCCCGGACATTTGCATAGGCGTTTTTCATATTCCGATATCGATATGAGGGGCACTATTGACATAAACAAGCCCCCGCCTCGTCGGACGGAATCGCGCGCCAGGAACTATTATTTTACTCGTATATGCGAAAGAAATGAAAGAAGTTTGTAATTTTAGACTACATACATACATATTCTCACGCCTGTATTCCCAAGAGGGGTAGGCAGAGCACATGAATTCAAAAATCCAGTGCCACGTTTAGCAATTTCAGCAGGGTAACCAGATGGTTAAACGTGATATTGCAGTGACAGGTTGCTAGCCCACCGCCTACAATATACTTACCCTTTCCCAGAGTCGACTCTTACGACACCCACGGGAAGAAAGGGGGAGGTGCTATTCTAACCCGGCACCACACGGGTATTTTAGACTACGTTATGTATATTAATTATATATGGTGTCGGATTAGAATAATCTCTTCATTTCTTCCGTGGGAGTCGTAAGAGGCGGCTAAGGAATGGTTTAGGCGACAAGCTAGCAACCTGTCACAATTGTAACTGCCAACTTAAAACCTTAAAAAAAAATGCTACAAATGGCTATTATGACTTGAAATAATCATGATTTTGTCACTTTTCGTGTGCTCTGCCTACTCCATTTGGGAACACAGGCATGATTGTATGTATGTTGTGTATTAACATATGTATTTTAATTATATGAGTATCTTGACTTCTTGATTGTCGCGTTAGTTTCACACTTGAGAAATGGCACTACCGTCATTTTTGTAACTCCATTTCAATGTTATGGAATCAAGTTGACGGTCATTAAAAATGTTTATTATACATTACAATGTCAGTGTTTTTGAAATTTAATACACTCTTCGATGAAAGAAAACTCCGTGGAAAATTGTAAAACTTATAATATCCAAAAGTTCTCGAGAGACTAATTTATCTCAAGCTAACAACACCAATTTAATCTGCCACCATTTCCAACGTCCACAATACAAGTCAATACATTGCGATTCCAAAGAAACAAACCCGCTAATCGACTACACAATTCGATGGCATCGGACGTTCCTAATATCCATGTAAAACGCCATCAACAAGCGATTAAGAGGCATCCGGAGGCCCCTAAAGCAACACCGAAGAAGGCCGATGGAATTGTAAAATAGGTTTGCTCAAGAGGTATTAAAAGTCCACTCGAACGGGATCAAGTTTGGTATATTTTATTACAGTTTTCACCTTTTCGCTGTGTCCAAGTTTCGCAGTTCGGCCGATTTGAATTGTAAAACACGTTCGTAGTCAATTTAAATTTGAAACGAGATTCTACGATGTACCTGGTTTTGTGGGGTTTTAACCGATCGCCGTTTTTAATTACTAGTCTATTGAGTTTTTAGATCGATTTTAGTTCGAGTACTCCGGTGACATAAACAATGACTTGATTGAACGAGGACCGTGTAATAAAACTTGATGAAAGAGATGAAATAACATACATACATATTCTCACGCCTGTAATCCCAAGAGGGGTAGACAGAGCACATGAATTCAAAAAGGGTAACCTGATGGTTAAACGTGATATTGCAGTGACAGGTCGCTAGCCCATCGCACACAATACACTAACCCTTTCCCAGAGTCGACTCTTACGGCACCCACGGGAAGAAAGTGGGAGGTGCTATTCTAACCCGGCACCACACGGGATGAAATTGATTGGGTGAATTAAGGAACGTCTATTAACAATACTTAATTATCCCATTTGTGGTGTCGGGCTTAGAATAACACCTCCATTTTTTCCGTGGATGTCCTAAGAGGGGACTAAGGAAATAGGTTAAGATATGTTTATTTAAGACGACAATCTATCAACCTGTCACTATTATACCTTTTAACTTAATAACGAACAAAGAATGAATAACAGTTATGTAAATAGTTTTCAGCATAACATTAAACTAAAGATTTAAATAATCAAGTCACTCGGCTGAGTCGTGCGCATCGCGCTCCAAGTCACTGTTTGAAAGTTCTTCCATGTTACATTTAGGTTTTAAACAAATTAAGAAGGACGTCCTCAGCTGACAAGTATTTTCTAACTTCTTTCTTCTTTTTAAACATCCAATCACGCTAAGCGCGGCTGTCATAAATTCGAGACGTATTTGTCCATCACTCAGTTGTCCTCAAGTTGTGAAAAGTTTGAGCACTTACTCCTCAAGTCCGAAGATTTTCATGTTTTTATCATAATTTCACCGAGTAGGTAATATTCTTAAGTGAAAGACGAGTGGTAACCAAGATAGGATTCTTCACGGTCTGGTGGGCTCTCAGTTTGAATACGATTTAAAGTGTAATAAATTTAATGTACATTGAATTACAAGTTATTAGCTTAATACCTGTTAAATATTAATGAAAGTTACTTTACCATTTTCATAAATTGCAATTTTATCTTACTAATATCGGACAACCTCTAAAGGTTGTCTAGAATTTTGTTTATTGTGCTAAACAGGACAGACGATGTAATCTCAAAAAGTGAATTAGATTTTTAATTTCCGAGTTATAAAATAGATGCTATTTTAACACATTTTAAATAATCAATTGAAAACGGATATTGGACCAATTCCTGGCCCATCTTCGGGAGCAGCGCGCCACAGCAGCGGATAGAACGCACGACATAAATGACAGCGGTGCTACCCACATTTTCACCATCCCATTCACTAATCTTATCAAACGTCGATAGCATACAACACTGACAACATTTTTGTCTCTACAGCCTCATTCATACCGACAACAGACGCAGTACGAGTATTACAAACAGTTTTCCTATTCGGGGAAACAGACCACCCATATCCCAATTGCAATTCAATGCAATGATTTTAATGACCTCAAGCAACTATGAGTAAGTCTCGTGGTAGTTTTTTGTCTATGAGCGTACAGCGCTCGGCATTCGACTTAGTTACAACTAGCTTTTGCCCGCGGCTCCGCTCGCGTTAAATTCAGGGTAGCACAGAAGAGATAGCACACATACCAATTTATAGCTTTCTACATTGATAATTGCGGAATTCTCCAAAAACTTCCACCCCTCACTTTCGGGAAATGGGGGGTTTTGAAGAGACAAAAAGTAGCCTATGTCACTCTCCATGCCCTAAACTATCTCTACCTAAAAAAATCACGTTGATTCGTCGCTCCGTTTAGCCGTGAAAGACAGACAAACAAACAAACAAACACACTTTCATATTTATATATTAGTACGGATTGACAGATAGACGGTGCGAGTGGCAGACATTAGATAAGCAACCAGTTGCACAGTAAGGGTCTCACCAAACCAATCGACGCCTTTTCGGCAAAATGCGGGTAGAAAAAGCTTTATGTCAACGCAATAAGGGCGAACAAGACGTGAATTGGCTCGGCCATTCTCGGTCGAACGAGCCGAGCCGATTGACGTCTTGTTCGCCCTTATTGCGTTGACATAACGATTTTTCTACCCGCATTTTGCCGAAAAGGCGTCGACTAATGTGGGGAGACCCTAAATGCGACCAATCATCACCATTGGTACCAACCCAGACCTAAAAAACGACTTCTGCGCACCTGTTTCCAAAAAGTAACACTGGAATCATTTTGAAACAAGCTTCTGTCAGATTCTCTGACACAAGGACCAGGAGAGCAGCAATATAGCTGTAATATAAACAACCGCGGCACCTCATCTGCACCGACGGCTATTATTCTTTTTAATAGTGTAATGCGTCTAAGTTGGGGCTGCTTAAACTTGGTTGGGAACGAGTTAACTCGACCCTCTGTTACGTTTTATAGTGCTGCAAATACTTAAACACGTATCGTAGTTGAGGTTGGTTTAGATGTTTCTGGAGTTTCAGATTTGAACTGTCCGACCGAAGGTTAAGAGAATGCGCGGGATGCTTCACCGAGAGATTTAACCGGTTTCCAGTATCAACGTTTCGCTATTCCTACTAAATTGTACATGTATGCACTTTGTATAGAGTAAATTTGATACCCTGCGCTATTTTCTGGTTTGAAATCTGTTTGTCGTAAGGGACGACTAAGGAAAAACTTTAAGACGTGTTTTAGGCAACCTGTCACTAACATAATATGTATACGAACCCAAATGCAAAAGAGTGCGTATAAATTTATATGTACTAAACTTTTTTTAGAATTGATAATATCGGATGAAGTCTAAAGCAATAAACAAAGAATACCAAAAATGAAATAAATAAAGTATTTTTGTTTTATACATAAAACATACAAATATTTCACTAACTTACTGTAAAAAAGATATTTATTACTAGTTGTCGAAGCAAAATACTTCGTCTGCCACCGTGTTATTTGCATACTCACGTATCAAATAATCAGAAAGGAATTGCTAATTAGCGATAAAGAGCACCCTTTGTTGGATTCCATAACCGTGTCCATCTCTAGTTTACTCAAAGGGTGTAAAGGTGCTCCACCACAAAATAAATACTTTGGCGCACACAAAGTTGCGGGCAATAATTAGTATTAAAAATATAACCATTTCCATCCATTTCTTCCGTGAATGTCGTAAGAGGCGACTAAGGAAATATGTTCAGGTATACATATTTTAACCGACAAACTAGCAACCTGTCACAATTACCTGGCAACTTAAAACCCAAAAAAAAAACTCTAGAAGTGATCACAAACGTAAAATAGCTATGGTTTTGTCTATTTAGCGTTTTGTGTGCTCTACCTCCCTATTTTGGGAATACAAGCGCATGTATAATTGTACAATTGTATGTAAAAATATAACAACAATACGTTTCGAAGTAAATCACTACAGTCCTTAGTGCACGAGCTGCTTCTTGCATACCTAGTGACAGTAATTTACACTTAAGAGTGGCTTTGTACAAGTCGGGTCACTTTAAGAGCATTAGGATCTAGTTCATGAATGAGATTACCTGGATAAGATAGTTACGCGGTTAAATCGAATTTAAGCGAGATGTTTTAACTTGCTTTGACTTTAAGCAAGACATTGCCAGGGAAGCTTTTCGCTGTATAAGATTTAGCTTCAAAACGGGTACTCACTCACAAATAACAGCCCCTTGAGAAGTTTGAAATTTCCCTATATTTTTGTTTCAAAATTAAATGTTTAAAAACACTGATCATCTTACGTACCTATCTACTTAATAACAGCACTAGGAACTGGACTGGACAATGTTTAGAGAAATGGACGATGCCTCATCGTTAGTTTCCATTGTCATTAGACAAAGGTTGAAAAATAAAGATAGAAGGAAGATTCTTCAAGAAATTACAGATCCTGTTAAAAGTAAGTAAGTAAACACGTGTTGTATAAAAGAAAAAAAAAAACAAGATGGTGAAGTCCAAAGACGACCATATTCCTTAAGGGATCTCTTACAGTCAATAAAAACATAGCTAACGTTTTGGGAAAGTCCATTGTACTTTTAAACCAAATCTCCAAGTTCTAAACATCGCAAAAAACCGAAAATCAAAACCAGCAACCGATTTTAAAACGACACACCTAACTGAATTCAAAGCGTCCCCAAAACGCCCTGAATGCATAAATTCACAACTCGCAAGAAACGCTCAACTTTCGTTCATACTTGCAACCTCAAAACGTATAACAGCAATCCATTTTGGGTTAAAAATGGCGGTACCGGGGCCCACAAACTTGTCTCACCTTGTAACAAAGTTAGCGCAAAGTAGCTGGATTTATCGACGGGGTTTGGGCTAGCGGTGGCGTACACAGGGATGTAAATATACGGGAACTTGCGGAGCGAGTGCAAAGTGCGGGTTTGCACTCTGGTTGTTATTGGTGGAGGATCTGACTGGTTGAAGAGTGAGATAAAAATGTAGACGAGGACAAGTTGGATTCGTGTACTTACAAAGGCTTCTATAGACCTATGAAACCTGCTTCTCTGACTTTTTGCTGAAAATATTTTTCAAAACTTTGTTTGACTGTTGTTTTATTCGGAAACTCCAAGTACTTACTTCAGAATTGTTGTACTCCCTAAGCTGGCTTACATTCAGTTTAAGAACAAAAATAATGTTGACAAAATGTTTTCGATGAAAAGAGAAAACAACGTTAGAGCGTGCGCAGACAGAGGGCGGTCATTATTATTAATTAGTGAAAAAAAAATCGTGTGTTGAATTTAAATAAATGCTTTTTGATGATTACAGATTTGTAATTTAAGTTTGGCAAACTGTACATGACCCTTACGCTAGTAAGGGTAGAGTAGTAAACGGTGCAGGCAGAGCACACGAAACGCAACATAGACAAAATCATGACCATTTTACGCTTCGTGGCTACTTCTAGTATATTTTTTTAGGTTTCGAGTTAACAGATATAATAGTGACAGGTTGCTAGCCTGTCGCCTAAAATGTATTTTAACATATATCCTTAGTCGCCTCTTACGACATCCACGGAAGAAATGGAGAGGTGTTACAAGGTTAACGGTTTTGAATATTTTCTGATTGGTGATAAATTATAAAAAAAACTTACGAAAACAACCTTGTCAGTGGGCGCAGCGCCTTAAGAAACGCCATCAACAAGGCAGAGCAAATCTTCGAACTGTCTGATTGGCTATTATGCAAATAGGTACAAGCGATCAGCCCCTCGCATACTTTTCGAACCACCAAATCCCCTAGCAGAACTTATTTGATCAAGTTTAATACCTACACGGGTATTTAGTAGTTAGCTTTTAACCTTCAAAAAGTCGGACACTTTTTTTTACGTTTTGTAATTTCAGAGACAAATATCATATAACAAATTATTTAGAAAATTAAATGAAATTTTGTGAAAAATTAAGATTAGAGAAAAAAATAAAAACTAAGCTGCGCCATAGCTAAAATCAACCCCATCATCTGTGTTGCAATTTGGTAGCTTGACAGTTTATGTTAGTCATCAAATAAAATGCTACATACATACATACAATCACGCCTATATTCCCAAACGGGGTAGGCAGAGCACACAAAACGCTACATAGACAAAACGATGACTATTTTACATTTAAAAACAGATGAAAGGTACACAACAGACAGATTGCTAGCTTGTCGCCTAAAGCATTCCTAAACCTATTTCTTTAGTCACCTCTTACGACATTCACGGAAGAATCGGAGACGTGTTATTCTATCCCGACATCACACAACAAATATTTGCTTTAAACAAATGTTCGGTTGGAGCGTTAATACACAGACAACATATTTTTGATATACTCCCTCAATTCCCATTTAGGTTCGCGAGACTTCTAGGATATCATTTGAGCTAAAAACACGATTGATTCGTATTCCGCTGGAAACATTATATTTCGTGGCACATAATACTTACGTTATTCGTGTCGCCTTTATTCAAATTCTTCTGAGAACGAATATGTTATGTGATATCTCTCGCCACATATATTATATGCTCGGCGTATGTTTGCTTGTTCGTGATGTTCTCACAAACGATTATGAAATAATGCGGAATGGGAATGATTGCTTTTTGCTCCATTCGTTTTGTCGGGGTGGGTACGTACGGCAGATTTTGTACTGTTTTAAAACTGTGGAATAAATGTTAGACTGGTTTTAATTTATTGACCTGACCTGTAATCTTCGAAGGCGTAACAGTCTCTTAGAACAAACACCGGCCAAGTGTGAAGGGTTCCGTACCATTAAGTAAGTAAATGAAAGGTAAATTGCGGTTTACCATTTATGAAAATTTACTTACTAAATCTCATTCAAACTAATTTTCAGTGGAAGTTTGAATGGTAATTTACATTAGGTACCTACCTACATACATATTTTGTTTCATTTTATCATTCGCACATTTTACCACTAAACTAAACTTGCGTTCACAGAAATACATCTACTTACCAAGTTTCAACAGTATAGTTTTTATAGATACGGAAAAAAGTGGCTGTGCATACGGACGGACAGACATGACGAATCTACAAAGGCGCGTCCAAATTAGTAACATTTCGCTAGACCGAACACCGTGACCGTGACAGAGCCGGGAGTTTGTATCGATAGAGTGGACGGAATTTGTTACGCGTACAAATGTTACGATCAGTTATCCGTTCAATTCTCCGAAACAAAATGTCCGTACATCCTAACATGTTTTGGTTTTGTTACGGGCAAATGACACTGGGTACGGGCCGATCCATCCAAAGTGGGTTTTTTTCAAAGGATGTTCGGTACTATCACGGTGTGCGGGAGAGGTCCATACTGTGATTTTTGTCACGCGTACAAGCACACGTGTCATTGCGCTGGTACCTACACGGGATTGATGGATCGGGCGAATGCACGTCTTGACAAGACAACACCCGCTCCCGCGCCCCTCGCACGTATGGCATTCATCGGTTGTAGAGGACTATCGTAACATTTGTACGCGCAACAAATGCCGTCCACACTATCGTTACAGACATCGAGCTTTGTCACGGTCACGGAGCTACCACCAGCGTCCGATGCGATGCAAACTTCCACCCGTCCAGACTATACGTAACAAGTCCGCGGCGATGTCACGGTGTTCGGTCCGGCGAAATGTTACTAATTTGGACGCGCCTTTAGGGTTCCGATTTTCACACCATTTGGCTACGGAACCCTAAATGATGTCGGCATAATGTAATTTTAGTACTAGTCACAATTTTCCTGCAAGTTATGCAACGGAAATTATGACGGCTAGGAGCGTTTCCTGATTCACAGAGAAATCTTTTCACGTAAAACGTCATAGTGACAACGCATTACTTGACAAAGAAAATTATTACTTATTACGATGCTTGCTAAGAATGCTTAAACTTAGTTTACAAGACTCCATAATGCTAGCCCATTATTCAGTTCCTTGAGCGCTGCTATCAAACATCATTACAACTTCAACACATTATCTTTGTACCAGAACTCATACATACTCTACTGTCAGAAAACTAAAATCTACTACGTACATACGAAAATTATAAAACCGTAGGTACGTTTCCTTGAAATTGATCGAAAGATAAACAAATACACTAAACCCTCCTTCCGGACCAATGGCTATAAGAATCGGTTCCATATCTTAGAGATTACAAACAACTTGATTTATCTGAGCCCCCCATCGTGGGACAATTTACAACCTCCGTACAGGATTACCACAACTTTATCTTTTTCTTTGTCCGTAAAGTCGCTGCCTCTTCAGTGCTGCTGGTTGGAAAAAAAGTCTGTTGAGGTTTTAATTTCTTAATTCAAATTGTTTTCTAAACATCTGACTATCAGCTGTTGCTCGCGGTTTCTCACTGTCTAGGTTGACTTAAGGATTCGACATTCAAATTTACATTGATAACATTCCATTTTTAAACTAAATTCGTTTAACTGTCTCAGTATTTAAATTTTCTCTTACTTTTTATTTCCGTCCTTAGGAAATAGATTTAGGTATGCTTTAGGCGACAGGCTAGCAAACTTATTACTTACGTTTTTTATCTGTTTTTAAAGATAAAGTTTACTCAAGGTGGCGACAAAACCGAAACGAAATGGTCATAGTTTTGTCTATGTAACCTTTCAACGCAGGCATGATGTTTAAGTATTATGTTATGTACCAACAAACCAATTGATTCCTGACCCACTATAACACCTATTTGCAGTAATAACGTAGTGACGTTGCATTGTTCCACAAGGAAATCTTTACTTCGCTTATTCTGACAACTTTCCGCGTTAGATCAAGTGGTTCGACTGTACGAGGATTATATTTCAAAACCGAACAAACGAGGAAATAAAGCCATAACTCGTCGTCTCATTTTCTCTCGGAGTCTGTAAGTATGTACCCGACCCCTTTAAGTAAACAATACCACCCGGTATCCTATGACACTATCAAGTAGAAGTTAACAAGTGAGAAAGTTGTAACAAGCGGACATCAAAGCGTTGGATAAAAGTCAAAGGCATCGTCGTTATCCTCCAGTTCTTTTACTACCAGGCTTGGTAACTTTATCCGTCGATCAGCTTTTGGATTATGTTCTGCCCCATTCGCATGCAGTCTTGGCGTCCCTTAACAAGGCAAAAGGATGCAACACTATCTGTGTAGTTTTCTTTCATCTTATGCATTCCTAGTTATTTATTTTTGTTTATTTGGGTTTAAACTAAGGAAATAGGTTAAGGTATGCTTTAGGCGACAGTCTGCAACCTGTCACCTCTTTTATTTTGTTTAAAACTTAATAATATGCTAGAAATGGTCAAGTACATCGAAACATAACAGTAGGAACTTGTGAAGTGCTGCACGAGTTTTTATCTAAACTTTTTTTAAACGTTACACAGTCAAAATCGAAGTTTGGCTACGGAACCCTAAAAATCGATTCTAATTTTCGAAAACTACGGCATAACGAAACCGCTATTAGTGCAATAACCCAAGAAACCGCAGTAGCCCCAAATATGCGCGATCCTTTCGCCATATAAGTAATCTCACATTCGCGAAGCCTTCGCGATATCCCCAAAACTGATACGCATACCAGTGACGATATCAATTTGTCTATGTGTTCCCTGAGTGATCAAATTAGGAATAAGAGGTCTGTAAAACTTAATCAATGTTACTTGTAAAATAGAGCAGTGGAACGTTCACGAGACTAAAAACCTTTATTGACGTACTCCTTGCAAGAAAACGACACACATACTCGTACTGCATCTCCATAGTCACTGGAAACAAAAACTATAAGTTTTTTATTCATCAGATATTCAAACGGGTGTACCTAATTGTGTACGTTTACTAGTACTTACCGAAGATTTTATTAGACAGTGAAATTACAAAAAATAAACTCCCAAAAGACCATGGGGTAGGTATATAAATATCATCAGGGTAGAGCTATAGAGACCCACCGTTGCCAAAGTTAAATAGACATTAAGACAATATCAATGACAGAGTGGTATTTATAGTTACCCCTCTCTATTATAGTTGTTACCACTTTATCTAACTTTAAACCTTAAATTATGTTAAAATTTGTTACGAAACAGTCATCATTTTGTTTATGTAACGTTTTGTCTGCTCTGTATGTTTTAACGCACCAAAAATCTAAATCATGCTTAATTCGACAGTTTTAGTGTCAGTTCGCTTTGAAATGTATCGATTTTGAAGCGATTTT
>BHDV01038264.1:208137-221757 GCA_005406045.1 Adoxophyes honmai | reverse complement strand
AGGATAATTCTTTCAATACTGAATGCACCTGCAGACTGGAAATTATAATTTCAGTAATTAGTGAGGCCTGCTGGTGACGGAAGGTAATAATGAGGGTGCTCATTATTAAACAAATGCTTTCAGTATAGCCCAAATTTGAAGTCGGTTTTTTTTTGTTTAAAATTATACTCACTATCGATTTGTTTATACCATGGATATAAGTTTTTAGTAATGTAAACCGTTTTTCTATTGCGTTAGAACGTTTATTAGGAGCATTGCGATATAATGTAGATAAAAACTAATAAGTATGTGCATGTTAAAGTCCAACCACACTAGTAAAATACGGCGACAGTACGGAATCGCTGTGACTGAGAAGGACAGAGTTTTTAATCACTGCGATTCCGTACCGTCGGCCATATTTACGCAATGGTGCGTACGGATCTTTATATTTAGGCAAGTTAGTTCCAAGTTTGTTTTCAAAACTAAAGTCAAAAATAGTTCTCTGTCACTACAACGATAAGAATTCTCTCTTCTTCAAATCCAATAAACTGAAATTTCGGTAAAAATGCCCAAGTATTTCCTGCGCGAACCCCGCCCAATCCCAGCGAATTATAAAATAATTCCATCTAAAACGTTTACGGTCTCCACAACCAAATCCCCAATCTCAAAACGTCGACATAAATTTAATTAAATACAATTTGTTGACACTTCCCTGAGGGACGTGTCGATCAGCCGGTGCCGATGGGATGTATGTAAATTATGTAATAGCTCACGGTTATCGGCGTTAGGCTGCGGGCTGGTTAAAAATTGTACGGGTAATTTGTCGGTCTCATTGGGGGTTTTTGGGGGAATCTGTCGGTATTTGGGTGGGAATTAACTTCCTTGTCTCAAGTATGACATTATTGAAGTAAATATTTTATCTAACCTGTGTCGTGTCGGACTTAGAAAAACACCTCACTATTTCTTCTGAGGATGTCGTGAGGTACGGCTAAGGAAATAGGTTTGGACATGTTTTGGGTAACCGTGTGGTGTCGGGTTAGAATAAAATATCTCCGTTTCTTCCGTGGATTCCGTAAGATGCGGCTACGGAAAAAGGTTTAGGTATGCTATAGGCGACAGCTTAGCAAACCTGTCACTGCTCTGTCATTTGCTTTAAAGAGTGGCTACCAAGCGGAAACAGATTTGATTTTGTCTGTCACATTTCCGTGTACTCTGCCTATCCAGAGTAGAGGAACGCTACGTAGACCAAACCAAGGCTATTTCACGCTTTACAGCAACTTGTAGCATATTTGTTACGTTTTAAGTTAAGAAGTGACTACAATGATAGGGATAGTTTGTGAGCCTGTCGCCTAAAATATACCTTGACCTATTTCTTTAGTCGCCTTTTATTTCATCTGAGGAAGAAATGGAGAGGTTTTATTTATATATATTTAACCTGGCAGCACACGGTATTATAGGATGTCATGGAAAGAATTAAACAAACTAAAAATTCAAGATTAATTGGAATCTTCATAAAACATAGTTTTCAAAGACTTTCCAAGGAGACAAGACTATCTATTAGATAATTTTCTATTAGAGTAACCATATTTAATTACCGAAATTCTGTATTCGCTGGTAACTCCGCTTGTCTTTTGTCACATAGACGCCACAAACTCGCACGCTGTACCAGCCCAGCCCCAAAGGGGACGTGAACTTTGACAAGGCGTCTCTCAAGTCATCCCTGATTACTACGTTACGAGTCAGACACAAATTCGCTCCAAACAATTGCAAGTAAATTCGCAAAATGAGTTTGCGTGCGTAGTTAGAAATTTCTCGCGTCTATAACGAGGCCTACTCCTTTGTCCGTACTGTCACGGCGATAATGGTATTATAAAAGTTTCCTCGTATATTGCCGGAGGTATTTCCCCTATTTCCCGCAATAGTGCAAGTTTTCGCATAATCTCGAAATTCTCACGTAATTGCGAACTATTGCGTTGCTTTGTTTCTTTTAACGATTATGCTTTATCGTGTCCGTTACACAAACTTATACGATTCACATAAGCCTCCCATTATGGGACATTATGAACAACAAAGAGTCGTTCTGAAACTATTTTCTAAGAAACAACTCGCACATGACATTTAACACCGTATTAACTCAAAAAATGCAGTTTTGAGATATTGCGTTTTGAAAGTTTGAAAAATCATAACACCTTAGGACAAACGATATTTGTATTTTTTTCTGCCGTGATTTATAAGTACACTATTTAGCATTATTTTGAATTCGAATACCCCTCGAATAAGACTTTTGTTTTCATTTTACAAGCATTTTACCAACGGCACTTTGAGTTAAGACTATATTGCCAACCATAATTAAAATTATTTTAGACTTATGTCGGTATCGCCTGTTTATTTTTCCCTTAAACACCAATATACTGATGTATTAATTCAAAATAATACAGTCTTCCATTTTTTTTACAAATAAAATTTTGTTCTTATCCTGTATTAACTAATGAAAGAAAAAACATAATTTCCTTTTTAACAAACTAGAAATCATATTTCTATTAAACTTAGGTTTAATTTTGTTAACAAAAATGAAACATACCTTTAAAATTTTAAATGAAGCACTTTACAGTGAAAAATTCTGTGATTCATTTTTTTATTACCATGAATTTGGTACAAATAATCTATATTGTGCAATGAAAAAAGAACTAAATACGAGCGTATACGAAAGGAGTTACTTCTAAAATGTATACAAAGCTTTTCTAACGTTTAATTATTGATGTTAAAACACGTATAAATATAAAATACAATCATGCATTAACAAACAGGGTGTACCAAATCTATTTCAGAGATAACTTTCATCATAAACTGTTTACTTCTTATTCGTATAATTATAGTAATAAGTTTAAACTGAAACGTTATTTAGTTGGCGTATTTAGCCAGCCTGAAAAAATCTCCCTGCAGGTACTTTTTAAATAACTAAGTACAAAGCCCTCTCGGTCGCACTGACTGCAGCCCTTTTGGTGCTGTTTTGCACCAGATATTACTTATTATACTGTACAATTATGATCATTTTTTAAAGTTTACTTTAAGATTAAATCGGTAATAAAGCTATTAACTGTGTAAAATTGTGGTAATAGGTGGGTTTATTTATTTGTGTTTCATATTCAACCAGTATTTTATACGTTATTAATACGAGAAACTGTTATTATCACAATTATCAAACTGTACTGTAATAATAGTTATCGACAACGATTTATGAGATTAATTTACTGTGCGTCATAGTAACCGAAATAAACTTACAGAGTATTCTTTTTTTTTCATTTTATTCAATACAACATCATGTTCTAATCATCGGGTGTAAATGTTATTTTTCTAGTGTGGCTTTGTTCGTACCAGCAGATTCTTTGACTACCTGGTTGTCATTATAATCTACAGACGTTAGAATTCTCACATCTTAACGCTTTGATAAGACTATGATGCAATTAACAATCTCTAAATAGTATCACCCTAATAGGTCATACAGTTGAAACACTGTTAAAACATTATCAGTCGGAATATTTTAACAGGCAAAGTAGTATCAATTCAAAATTTTCAGAGGCAATACGGTATTATTTTGACATAATACATAAACAATGCAGTAAATTCAAAAAAGATTGACTGGCAAAACTGTATTAAGTAAAAATAATACGGTGTTGATAACTCTCTGATGCTACTAAGATGATTTGAACCTTGTCATATGTAGAGTTAACACACGCATCACGCGCTTGCCGCTCCCGATTGCCGCTCAGCAAGTGACTCAACTACAGATGTTACTATGTTGACTGACGTCTCGGTGGATGGCGAGAATAGGCAATATAGATTTTGATGCCATCTCTCGGTCAGTAGATTACTTAAAAATATGACTGTCTGGCCTACCGATATATAAAAAAATAAGCTATCGAGTGGCATTCATAACTAAAAAATCAACTTTTTTAAGTTAATACGGTGTTAAATGTCATGTGCGAACTTGTCTGCTTACTGAGACTAGACTCATTTTCAGATTATAGGTGTTTAAACCAACCAAATCTACTCTGCGCATCCGCTAACACCGCCTAGAGTTTAAGATAAAACTCTAAGAAAGCAGTATGATAATAAATCGTCAAGTTTCTCTTCCTAGTTGGCAAGTCTTTTGACATCGTCTTATGTGCTCTGGATGCGACAAATAACTAACGTGGCATTTAGTTCAATATTATTGACAAAATAGTACGAATATGAATTAATTTCATTATTTTATCAAATAATCTTTGATCCAAATTTCATCTAAAGTATATTATCTGAATAAAATTGTTCTAATTTAATTCTCTATAATTTACGATACTGAAGACAATAACATACCAAAATATCCGACTAGATATGTCACGGCACAACACTCCTTAACAACATTTTGATATCACTTTCAAAGCGAAATAAATAATTTCGTTTCAACTCAAAAACCCTTTTTTAACTGCACTCACCCGTAACTTACGATCGAAATTCAAACAATACTCAAATAAAATGATAGCACTTTCATCATCATCATCATCATCAGCCTATTATACGTCCCACTGCAGGGCACAGGCCTCCTCTCATTTTGAGAGGGCTTGGGCGATAGTTCCCACGCGGCGCGGGTCCAGTGCGGATTGGAAACTTCACACACAACGTTGAATTACTTCGTCGCTGTGTGTAGGTTTCCTCACGATGTTTTCCTTCACCGAATAGCTCGTGATAAATATCAAATTTGATATCGCACATAAATTTCGAAAAATTCAGAGGTGCGAGCGAGCCCGGGGTTTGAACCCACGACCCTCTGCTTGAGAGGCCACAGTTCGAACCGCTGGGCTACCACGGCTTTTAAATAGCACTTTACGTTATTTAAAATCTGCTGTCTAACCAATCGATCCCGAATTGTGTAATCTACCACAAATAAAACACCACAAACAAATTCGCATTACACTGACTTGTTATAACTCAAAACAAACCGAGAGCGTTAGAAGATTAGAAGCAACACACCTTAAGCTGTGTATAAATAGTTCACGAGATTTAAACGTTCGTTTCTAACTTACACACCCGGATCGCCGCAAATTCTGGGGTAACCTGACCATTTCTAGGGCATTTATCTCCCTTGCCCTGCCTTGTCCTACCTTATGACTTAGCAACGGCATAAATTAAGCAGGGAACGTAATGGGGCAATATTCGAGACAAGACTGTTTTATTACCATACTTCGGCGGAGTTTAACGTACATTTTAACTTATGGTAGAACACGTGTAGGTATTCTAAATAGAGCTTCGATACGTCTTTGTGTTCGAAGTGTTTGTGAATAGACTTTGTGAATTGCTAGTTTTGCTGAGCACGTAATCATGTGGTTTAGAGTTCAGTTGGAAGAGTTGAAATGGTTTGGAGTAATGAGTTAAAGTGAGTTACAAGTATAACAATAGGTACTTGATCTAGTCTTCGTCTACATTATGGACTAGGCGTAAAATATATTTTTTCGCAGCGACAATTTTTTTTTAAGCTTGATACAAGACGCTGGGTAGCAAGAGGCAGCGTAGGACGTCCACCTACAAGATGGACAGACATTAAAGGGGGGCTAAGTTCAGTATGTACAGCATTCTTATGGCTGAAATGATGATAATGATGAGACGTAACAATAGTGTAATCAGTACTTAGGGTTTCGTACCCAAAGGGTAAAGACGGGACCCTATTACTGAGACTTTGCTGTCCATCCGTCCGTCTGTCACCAGACTGTATCTCATGAACGGTGATAGCTAGGCTGTAGAAATTTTCACAGATGATGTATTTCTATTGCATCTATAATAATTAATAACAAATACCTACTAAAAATCAAATAAAATAAATATTTAAAGGGTGCCATAGAATAAACGTGATTTTTGCTACAGAACCCTTCGAGCACGAGTCCGACTCGCACTTGGGTGGTTTTTATTATTGTATGTGTACGAGGTAGTAATGAGTAGACCTAAGTAGAGGTAGAACTGATAAGAAATGAAGCAAAAACAAACCATGCAGGCACTATTACGCAAACAACTCAAACATTATGCTAATTAAGCATCGATAAATATCCTACAGCGGTATTAAAACAAGTTTCCAGGGCAGATGGTATCGGCCATCCCCGATGCCACAATTAAACGAATGGTCCAAACAATCCGACGAGAGCTATTAAACTGATTGAACTCCATTTGTTGTGCTTCTCTGTTAATAAAATAGCTGAACGAAAACCCCGTACCTATACCTATACTCTACGGGTTTTCATTTTATGTAAAGCGTATCTAGATTGTGTTAACTTGAAAATAAAATGATAGTAATACTCCTAATTAGGTATGTCCCACTGCTGAGCACAGGACACCTCTCAGTATGAGAGGGCTTGGGCTATAGTATCGAATTGGGAACTTCACAAACAACAATGAATTACTTCGTAGTTGAGTGTAGGTTTCCTCAAAATAGCACATGGAAAATATTGCATTCGATTTCACACATAAATTCCAAAAAAATCAGAGGCCACAAGTCAAACCGCTGGGCTACCACGGCTTCTTGAGAATGCATTGGACTGCAACGATAAAAGTATGCAAGTAATTTATAGGAAAAGGTATTGGGTAGTGTACACTGCACGCCAAAGCTCTCACTTACGTATCCAAGCTGTTACGGTGTTGTGATCGCGCATCACTACTTACTATTATTATGTGTTACCTACCTTACTTTAACACCTCTCCATTTCTTCCGTGGATGTCGTAAGAGATACATTTCTTGTATTTTATTTATTTGAAGCGAAATAAAAGTAAGTTAGTACATAATAATAGCGCTGTCAAAAACCGAAACTGCATGGATACGTAAGTGAGGGTAATGACCGTATGTATAAAAATGACGAATATTTATAATGACGAATAATCTAAATTTTGAGACTGTGAATAGTAGGTAGTTTGAAAATAATCTTGAAAGTAATCCTGATATACGTCTCAAATAAAAAAATACTTTTATTAGCAAAAGTAAATCAATGGTGTTACTATTTCTAAAACTGAAAATGCAGAATTGTGTTGCATGAACGCACGAGTAAACTGATACTGAAGTTTCAAATAAACTACAATACTAGACCGCCGATCGGCGTGCTGGCATTTCTAAACTCGTAAATAGAAACAAACCATTTCGAGGACAAAAGTTTTTGGAATGACAATTATTTGGAAACACGATGCACATAACCTTATTTACGAATTACAAGTGCATTATGCTTGTAACTGTCTTCTTTAAAAGACTGCCCGGAAAAAATATGAGTAACTAGCTTTTGCCCGCGGCTCCGCTCGCGTTAAATTCGGGGTATCACAGAAGAGATGGCACACATACCAATTTATAGCTTTCTACATTGAAAACTTCCACCCGTCATTTTAGAAAAATGGGGAGGTTTGAAGAGACAAAAAGTAGCCTATGTCACTCTCCATCCCCTAAACTATCTCTACCTAAAAAATCACGTCAATCCATCGCTCCGTTTAGCCGTGAAAGACGGACAAACAAACAAACAAACTTTCGCATTTATATAATGGTACAGATAAATACATGCAAACATACAACACGCGTGTATTCCCAAAGGCTGAGCACACGAAAAAACATAGACAACACCATGACTATTTCACGCTTTGTAGCCACTTCGAGCAAATGTGATAGGTTTTAAGTTAAGATGTACAATAGTGACGGGTTGCTAGCCTGTCGCCTAAAATATGCCTTAACCTTTTTACTTCCGCCCCTACGGCATCCGTGGAATAAATGCTATTCTAGACCACACGGCAAATTCATTTGTAAAAAGCAACACGGCATTAAGAGGGCGCACACATTTTTTACGAACGTAATTATAATATCAGGCGGGGAAGAGAAATTCAGGGGCAGGGCAGGGGTAAGAGGCACCACAGACCATAACTCGTCGAGTTATGAGTGATTATGGTCTGTAGAGCCCTCTTATCCCTGCGTTTCTCTTCCCCCACCTGACCTTAGTGGTTTTGGACCAATGTTTAAAAAATCGTGAAAAATAAATTAACTCATATTTAGCCATGAAAAAAATATAGTTAGACTAAACATATTCTGTAAATTTACAATAAAATTGTTTCATTTGTAATTACATTAAAATCAATGAGAAAAAAAATAAAGTAATAGTTCAACTTTGAAATTATGTAAAATGATATTTGAATAATAAAAACCAATAATTTGATGCATGTCTCTCCGTTAATCCCCAGTAGACTATATTGTCTATCAGATAATAACAAGTTTATATCGTTTATGGTAAATTTTAATGGAAAATTTTCAAGTGAAAGACAGCTCTGACGCGTATTTTTGTGAAAACCCTTCAACAAATTGGCTAAGTAAAAGAAATCTGTGTTGCTAATAAAATATTTCTTTCCGTTAATCCCTAGAAAAAGAGTTTATTTATATGATACTGTAGTTTTTCTTTAAAAACTTAAGGATTTATAGCTTTCTAAAGCATTTGAAAAACATCAAAATCACCGAATTTTGTGTGCACGCTCTTAAGAAAATAGATGCAGCGTACGTTAATAACAACGGTGTAAACAATTTTCTATGTTAAAACATCAGATTTCCTCGACTGAGTGTAGGAAATAACCATGATCGTAAATAGTTTTGATTATTATGACATTTATGACACAATAGCTTGAAACAATCAAGACAAACTGGCCATAAAACTTTTCAACCTGAATTGCCTTCGCTAGCTTTATTACAACCATAAAAACAACTGTGTTATACATGATAATAACCCAGGAAACAAATTAACTTATTACAGCGTCATTAAAACGTGCCTACTAAGAATTTAATTAAAAACAATGTTTAGAGCTCCCGCAGTAAACACCTGATACCTGGAATAAATTCACTCAACTACCAACAATTCTTCTTTAATGGGCTAGCTACGACCGGGATCGTTATCGCGGAAATTTAATAACAGTCAAACAAGTAACGGCGCGGACTCACTGCCGCCGCCTTTGGCCAACAACCTACACTGTATCTATTTTCTTCATGCTGTACCACTCGGTTATCATCGGCAATCTTCGTGATTTTAAATTTAGACTAATATAATAGTACCTGGTCAAAAAGTTTGCACATCGGTCTTTGGAAAAGGACAGTCGGGGTAGCGAAAGTTAGACAGCGTTTTACAGCATCTGCATTCGCTGAGAAGGCCGATGTGCATTCTTTGTGGCAGATTGCTGTTAGTATTACAGTAAAAAAAAAAGGAAAATATGTGGGCACTGAGAATCGAACCAAGCGCCTCAAGCTTCGTAGTCGTCTCTAGCTACTGGGCTATCCGGCCGTCCAAATATGTATGTCCATTAATTACATATTAAGTAGCTAGAACAATATCAGTGTAGATTAAAAACTCAGTGATTGAAATAAATGCACTGTACGTTGCATATAGCTATAGTCATCCAAAAAATTAAAAAATCAGAAGGACTTGAAATGACAGTTGTAAATGTTGTAAATGAAGTCAAAATGAAAAAAACTTTTACAAGAATAACATACGTAATACAATGAAAACTCCGCAGAAACCATCACTGTCAGAGCTCATATTTTACCATTAATAATTAATTTAATAAAATTATTTATTCGATTGGATATTCATTTGGCAATCGTCAGAACAATATGTGACAATCCGAAAGGCTTATGCGTATATCTCGTAAAGTACTTATTCGGGGATACTCCGGGAGCCACAACAATGAGCCTTGAGGGCCAGGGATTGTTTAATTAAGCCAAGTTAACTACCCACTGTTCGCTGACAGAACATTAATAACGCCTGAATTACAACTCCCTGTAACTAGGATAAAAATAGCCGCGGATTTAAAATGGAAATGTGAAGCAGAAATTGTAGGAGAACCTACGGAAGTTGTAAAGGTTGTAAACAAAAATGTATTTAATAGCCTAAAACTAGAAGGTTTTGTGAGCTTAAGAAATTCTATCTGCGGTGGAAACCTGCATAATGTCTACCCCTGTCTGTGAATTCTATTATCAGGACCAAAGCAAAGATAGATAGGATATTGGAACAGACGTAAGACATCTTATCTACATAGCCAAGCAAGGACACAAACTTAATTTTCTAATTCTGTAGCAATTGTGCTTCACCAGTGTTGACAAGTATGCTTTAATGATTATTTTTTCTGAAAGTGATGGCACAAAAATAACACAAGTTATAAAAAATACGTATTTCGTGTGATGATGAAATTTTAAGTAAATAATATTTGACAGTATTATTTGGACGGCTCAACGTTAACTTATAAAAAGAAACGAAATACAACATGAGTCAATGTAATGGTTTTTTTCTAACAAATAATATTAATTATTTTTTATTTTATTAACTTGCATTTTACAATTGTATTACATAAAACATTAAAACTAAACTAATCTATAAAAATGAAATAACTAAAACTAAATGTAATGGTTGTAAATTGGACACGCAACTTACAATCTTTATCGAGATTGGAATGCTTTCTAAATAAAAAAATGTGACAGGTTATTTACAATTGTAAGTATTTGTGGTATTATTGTTGTGTACCACAACTACTTAAAAAATGTTCAACTGCAAATCTTTAAACATTTTGATCTAACTAGTCAATGTAATGTGATAGACATAGGCAATTGAAAACTGTTATTCATCTTTTAGACTAAAAAGTACCAAAAGTTGACTACTATGACTTCGCCACCCAAGAAATTAAATTATGATACCTCTATGTTCAAACTGAATATTCAAATTGAGACAAAGAAACTGAGAGATTCGAGCTAGCGGCAGTTTCAAAAGATTAAGTATAAACATTCGTATTTTATGAAAGCAAAAAATCTTAACGCATCAACCGATATCCATACAATTCCAGTTTCTAAAGTCTTACATCCGGAATTAAACATAAGACAATTTCCTAAGTAACATCCCTCGCAATTCCTTAAATCTTAACCAAGATATACCTCCCTCGTTTCCCTCAGTGTTTGATAACACTAATTCCTCTGTCTTGGAAATTAGCCGTCGTTTCACGGCCTAATGATGTGCGAATTTCCACTCACTATATTAGTTCCACCTGGGCGCCCGCGTCATAGCTAATCTTGTATTACCGTAGACTAATGTATTGTCCCGAGGCACCAGGTGCAATGAACCGAAATCAATTAATGTAATTGCCCGCACCACTTTGTGTATTTACTGGCTTATTACCCTCACGTGGATTACTCCGTACCAACGCCAATGTTTGCGTTTAGATTTTCTTTGACACTGATTTTTTTACCTAGTTGTTATTGAACGTGACTTAGTCATGGTTCTGTCTATGTAGCGTTTTATATGCTCTGCTTACTTCATTTGGAAATACAGGCGTGATGTATGAGTGTGTGTGTATGATTAGATTTACACAATATTACACATTAATCTTTTTTTTTACTAAAGTAGTGCAACGAAACTTATGTTCATTGTTCACTTTACGACCTGCCTAAAATCATACAAAGTATAACGTATTCTGGCAAAGAAGTAAGTTGGTGGAAAAAATACGGAAAATATTTATTTAGTTACAATATACAGCATATTGGCATGTTAACAATTTGTAACTAAGTGCATAAATTTCAAAAAAAATACTACCTAGTAAAACCGATTTGTTTTCCTCGCATCAAAGTAAGCCTTAAAGCTGTCATTCCATTATTTACAACCGTGTTGTTTTTAACATGAAAGCTTTGTTTGAATTTTGCTTGCTCTAGCATAAAGATTTATGAAGCTATAGGTGCTACGTTTAAATCGTACAAAGATACATATTATAGCCTAGAGACTGCGAATTGAACTTTACGCTCCAGCAATAGGGTTGTGATGAGTTATTTTTCGGCTGATTTACACTGTTGAAGCGTGAATTAATTTACATAAGAGCTCGGAAACAAGAGCATTGATTTACACGCAATATGCATCGGGACGGGAAACGCGCTGAATTTCAAAACTGTCAACTTTGCACGCGACGTGTTTTACGGGCGGACTGACGTCCGGACGAGTTTAGTATATGTGAAATGTGACGCTTCTGAGAATTGTGATTTCGCGTGCTTATGTGTTAACACGAGAAATTAACAAAACAGATTTGCTGTTGCTGATGAGTCACACAGATATTGGTTCGTTTCTCTGCTGTGGACATGATAAAAGTTGGGGTTTTAAAGCCAATAGTTGTAGTAGGAAAAAGCAAATGTATTAGTACACCACCTCAGCTACTAGCCCGTTCAAACAAATAATTATATTGGGGTTCCAAAGTTATGAATTTTATGTCTATAGGAAAACCATATAAACGATAAAATATATAAAGCAAAATAACATAATATATTATAATATAAAGAGAGTCTCATCTGTGGATTCAACTTTATTGACTCCTGTGGGAATAGTGTCTCAACGATATACATAGTCCCTCATCGTTGACATTATCAAATTTTATTCTACTATAAAAGTGCGTGTGCCATAAGTTTAATACTTTCTTAGTGACTTAAAGATGCATGTATCCATTTAATCATTGTCTAAATAAAATACTCAATAAAATTCCAAACGAGTAAATTAACCCATAAATGTGAAAATATTCCGACAGTTATGATCATCCCAAAGCGAAACGTAAAGTCGTAAAGCTAAATCATTTAATTGGAAAGAATATCGAAGCTCCAAAACCGACGCACAGGAAGAGAAAAAGTCAGGTTCAAAAACCCGATAAAAGGGAATGCCGCCACTAACTCGGACTTAGCACGGCGAGGTCTCCCCAGAATATAGCTGAGGCGAAATCTTATAAAACTCAATTTATTTAAAATCGGATCCCGCCTCCCATTGGATCGGGGATCTTGCGGCCCGACGCAACGAATGATTTCAATTCTAGATAAGTAGATTTGTCGTTCATATATTTTTATTATTAACTGCCTTTTACGCGGGTGCACTTGCGGAGATGGCGGTTCGAATTACGATAACTCGAGTTATTTTATCAGACGGCGAGTAGTTCTGTTGACGACTTTATTGCTTTGATGAACAGAGGAATAACTTGAAAATTCGAACTCAAAATACGAGCTCAACGTGTGCGTCAGTCAAATGTGGTAATATTTGTTAAGGAAATGTAAAAGCCATAAGAAAGCACACTCGTTACTAATAGTAATTTTATTGCAATGCATACTTACCCGAGTAGTATCGGTTTTAGAGTAATACCTCTCCAATTCTTCCGTGAATATCGTAAGAGGGGACTAACGAAACAGGTTAATATATATGTATATAGGTACGTTTAAGACGTAGCCACCTGTGACTATTATATACCTCTTGTACCTAACGTTACACAAAAAAAAATATGCTGAAAGTGACTATGAAAGATAAAGTAGTCAGGGCTATGTAACGTTTTTGTGCCCCGCTTACCCTATTTGGAAATACAGGCCTTACTCGTAATAAATATGTTTATTTCGAATAATTGCTCGTATTAATAACTAACGACAAAACCACATGTAATATTTATTACATATAGTTACCGTAGAACATGAGCTGAAAGCAACACAACTCACGCCGCCAAAAAGCATAATTACACTTTATCACCATACATCGGTTTCGCGGGGGCAAATCTGTACTGACGTTTAGTAGTGCGAGGACACATTAAACAAATTTTATTAGTTGATATCGA
>BHDV01038264.1:158814-203849 GCA_005406045.1 Adoxophyes honmai | reverse complement strand
ATATATTCAGAATGTATTTACCTACACCGCGGTCTTAATTTTATGACAATTCCCTTAGCGGTTTCGACTAGCATGCAATTAATCCCGCAACATGAAGGCCGAATTAGCTTTTGCTAATTTAAACTGAGTTCTTGTCTCTTTAAATCAAGAGTTCACTTGGAACGGTGTACTTGGAGGCTTAAATGAAGTAAATCTCAGTAGAAGTGGAGTCTTCTTTTTGAGTTCTTTAAGACATGTCCAACTCTGCCACAATCTCTTGAGGTACTTTATTTATATTGATCTACAGATTCCGCATGTCCCCAGATCAATCAGAAGATATAAAATTGGCGGTACTTTTCTTTGTTTGACACAATAGTCTGTAAACAAGTTTAGTAATATTCAATAATTAGACGTTTGTTTTTAACTACAGTTTTCTTCGCTTTCTGATAGGTACCTAAGAGCGTTTTCCATGTTCCTTCTTTTGAATTACAAATAAATTGTTCAGTGTTTTTCTCCTTTTTTCCAAACTTTAAAAAGTAATCCAAACATCATGAAGATGAAAACAAAAAGCAGTCAAAAATTAAAGCTTCAATCTGAACCAAACTATTAGTTATGTTAACATGAAATATGAAAAGAAAACTAACATCAACTATTTCTACACCTAATATCTGTCACACGTCGACACACCAATAACGCTCAAACTAAATATCAATCATCGAATCTAAGCGAGAAAACCCATTTTAACCTTTTCATATCTTACCTATCACTACGGACATTTTTCATGTCGGTGCAGTTTTTTGTATTTTTGTCCCCTTAGAGGCGCGTGGCGCGTCCTTTGTGTTTCGCGTAATAAAATCTGGTGCGACGTCCTGTCCCTCGGCCCTTTAGGGGCTGTAACTTTTTCTTTCTTGTCACCAATATTTTATTCGTCTATAATTTACCGGAGGGTAGGAAGGCTTTGTTTCATTAAATTTCGGACGTAGGGTCCGACTGTCCGGTTTATGTGCCCGCGTGTGGAGACGAGCAACTTTATATTGTCTAGACTGGACGTTACGAAATATGGTGCTACCTTTCGTTATGTTTACTGTCGCCGTTGAAAGGCGTCCTTAACATACTCGCAGTGCCTTATCTGAATGTCTAAAATTTCCTTTTTCGAAATCTTTAAAACACACTAAAACTATTAGCCAATTTTAAGAGACTGACCATAGAAATGAAGTGTACGGAGATAGAGTTTGCCACTTAACATCATTACCTGTCTGGATTTGCGAGCGATGTCATATTAAATGGGTCCATATCGGGTTGCATAAAGTTTGAAGTCATACATTTTATAAGCATACATATTTTTGTCATAATCATCATTAAGCATAACTGAAGTAAGCCATAAATTTCTAAGCATAATGTTTTATGGCATACATTTGATTTGCATAAAACAATATACGCATACTTTATAATGGGCATACAGTATAAAATCATAAACTGGTTGTGCATAAAACATGCGAAGCATAATGTACGATTCGCCATATTTATTTTGCGCATAATAATTTTCATAAACTAGCCTAACTTAACCTACGTTTTTGGCCGCGATTCGGTTCATGTGAGGTCACAATTCTAACCTAACCTAACCTACTTTTTTGGCCGCGATTCGGTTCACGCGAGGTCACAGTTCTAACGAAACCTAACTAACTTTTTTGGCCGCGATTCGGTTCATGCGAGATCACAGTTCTAACCTAACCTAACCTATTTTTTGGTCGTTAATCATCAATTTTATGGCTGGTTAAATGTATGACAGCCATAATTATGAATGAAAATAATTATGACCATACATTTTATGACAATTCAAAATTATGTCATTGGTCTTTATGGCAAAACCATTTATGACTAAAAATAATTATGACAGGGAACATTATGACAATAGTACACTTTATGCCAAAAGAAAATTATGAGTTTCAACTTTATGGTTAAAGTGTTATGACAATCGATTTTATGACAATGGTTTGTATGCGACTAGAATAGCACCCATATTAAATATACAAAATGTAATTGTTTTTATGCTACTAAACACATGAAACGAGCGTTAACTCTACTTGTTTCTTGAGGGACTTTATTCCACGGACGATGGGCACCGTCAGTTTTCTCATAATAAGCTGAAGTAGCGCTAAAATTTACGACATTACACATTTTCCTGTAAAGAAAGATTCTAAATCGAAGATTTTCAACATCCGCGCAAATCGACTTGTCCGCGGCCGCGCGTTAGGGCAGCTTATCACTAAACGTATTTTGAATAATGAGGTGTAAGTATCACTTACACCCCCATTTAACACGTGACAAAGGCGCGCTTCGTCGCGCGAATAGCTCCCGCCGGTGACTGATGCCTGTACAGGGCATCTCTGGGTAATTACGCGAGACATTACCCGGGAAAATTGCAGTGTAATGTTGCAAAATTTTCGTACGAACGCCGTAAATTATTCGAACGATGTCGGTTAAGCGAAATTACTTGGGCGTAAGAAATGTCTGGTGCGTTAGGGGCGCAGTGTGGCACTGTAGGCGGGAACCGCGGTCGAAGAACATTCATTGAAATTTTCGGATGCAAGCTACTCATACTAGAAATTATATAATCTGCTGCATCCGCGATGTCATATTACGCCATTTATAAAATAACTATGTGTTATATACTCCATTAGCAACAGCTATATACGAAAATAAAAGAACAGTACAGAACACTGTATTTTCACGAACAATAATTATATTTTAAAGAAAGGGATTGATTTCAATTCAAAAATCTATTCAAAAGAGCAGTATACCATCTCAAAATATTTAGAGAAATACAACAAAGCGAGACCGTATTACCATCGGAAGATTCACAAAGAAATTGTCAGCAGCACAACGCAATAATACAACTCATTGAAATTCCGAAGAGAAGGGAAAATTTCATAATTCCATCGTTGCCATGACTGCTCCTAAAAATGATTTGTGACTGCCAGCACCATTTATTTTTTAATTATATTTTTATACGCAGGAACGCTTTATAAAAACAAATGAGAGTAAAAAGAACGGCCAGTTTCATGTAACAATTAGAAGTCAGTAAAAAGGCCAAGGAGGAGGGCTCGCAATAAATTATTAAGAAGACAAAGTTGTGGCGGAACGTTTTTATGTAGGAGACGGGGCGACGGTTGTATTGTCTATCCAGCCACGATTGCTATCGATATCGGCTAGGTAGATGGTTCTATACATAAAAAAGTGGGACTCGTAAACGCCAATCAAATAGGTCTTTCATAGATTTTTATACGTTACCGTTCGTTCCATAGTGAACTAGACAAATATGATGGTGCCATAAGGAAAACAATAACTTACATCGAGTTAATGAGCTTTTAAAGTTCATTTTAGTCAGTACTAACAGTACGCAATTCTCATCAATGATTGGATTTCCCCTGAACCCATAGGCTACCTAGGTAGGTACCTAGGTAGGCTGTGAAACATCAAAGTGCATCTCGCAATGTCTAACAAATAAAATAAAAAACATTAGGTAGGATTTATTTCTTTTCTTTAGTTAAAAGCACATTACACGAACATTGTATGATCATACAATTTAGTGGGCTGAGCAAACACAGAAAAAAGTTTCACTTATAGCATAATTTAAAAATGGAACCGCTTTAAAAAAAGTGGTTATCAAATACCAGTCTTCTGGATTTCTTCGACTTTCTTACGTGGTATGATACAGTTCGCTCGATGAAACTAGTGGGGGTAATAGGCCCATCAGGGGTACGCAGGGAGGTGAAGTGGTGATCTACCAATCACGTGTCGCCGTCCACCCCCTCGCTTCTCTAAAGAAACCTAAAAATACTGCGTATACCCCTTCTACTTTTGCCGAGCGATCTCACTCACCACGCGACCAGTATGGCGCGTTGTTTTTCAACCCAATCAACTTATACAACAATAGTCTATCATTACACATTTCGATCTCATTAAGATCTTCAAAAAAATCCTAGAGTCATTCAAATAATGCAACAATGGCGATCGGTATACTTAATAAGAGCTCAATCGCAATTTGTCCTATAGCAGACATATTAAACGGATAACGTGGTTTTTACGACTCAACTTCTGTGACGCAGTCGATTATTTTATCTTCGGACATTACTTTGAAGTTCGGCCTATCACGTAAAGGCTACAATCGACAGTCGTTATTGAAATACCAATCGTTTATGCACTTTTTTCGTTTAGTCCCGGGTTTATAATTACACCTATACATTCCTTCCATGAATCAACTAAGGAAATAGTTGAAAGTGTGTTTAGAGTAACGCCTCTCCGTTTCTTCCGTGGACGTCGTAAGAGGCGACTGGGGAAATAGATTATGGTATATGTTAGTGTGGTGCCGGGTTAGAATAGCACCTCCCCCTTTCTTCCCGTGGGTGTCGTAAGAGTCGACTCTGGGAAAGGGTTGGTGTATTGTGGGCGATGGGCTAGCAACCTGTCACCACAATATCACGTTTGACCATCTGGTTACCCTCAAGTTGCTAAACGTGGCACTGAATTTTTGAATTCATGTGCTCTGCCTACCCCTCTTGGGAATACAGGCGTGAGAATATGTATGTATGTATGTATGTTAAGCTACAGGTCAGCAACCTATCACTATAGCATCTCTTAACTGAGGTCCTAATTTTTTTTTAGAATTGTCTAAGAAAAACGTTCGTGTGCTCTGCCTACCCCATTTGGGAATTCGGGCGTGATGTAAGCATGCATTTTTGGCTTCCAAAGAACATGCTAAATACTCGTACAAGTTTCCTGTACATGTGTAAAATTTTACTTGTTTTGCAAAATAGATGCTTTACCAAAGATATGTGCAAAACAAACGAAGCTCGCCGTTCTAAAACCACGAGCACACGAGTTGACAGTGACGTTTATTGAATTACCCCAGAGCCACCGTCACTTGTTCTAAGCGGATTGACAGTGTGACGGTTCCACCTCGTTAGGTTTACCCTTTGCCGGGGACCACAATGAGGCAGCCATGCAAGCAAATTGCAGCCATACGTAAACAGTTGCAGACAGAAGACATAAGACTAGTTTTGTGTTTAATTTAGCTCAAAATTTTGTAGTTATTTATGAGACTGGTGCATAAAAAAGGCATTATCTATAATTGAAATACAGTTTAAAATTATGATTGATTATAACATAGCAGCTTTGATTGATTATAACATAGCAGCTTTAACTATGATTGATTATAACATAGCAGCTTTGTATGTTTTAAAAGCTTTACTAACCTGTATACTAGGCAAGGAAAAGCCAAGCAAAATTGAGTATTTATTTAGTTTTTTTTTTGCGGGCGTTAGGGTTACCACTGCCTTACCAATCTTACCATACCAATGCCTTGCCTGATAATCCTGTGTTCCGAATGTTCCGATGCAGAAGGTGAGACAGTCAGTACAATTACTATCACATTACGCTTAGCTGATACATCTTATTTGTCAGGCATTCCGTATATCTAAGGAAATGATGTCAGCTTGCCATCTAACGATCCATTTGCTCATCGCCTTCCTGAAAGGTTTGAAAGAATATATCATTCAACATTTAAAATGATCTTCACGTCAATAGCGAGATTTTTTATTCGGGACATATGCAGAAAAAATCACAAGCAAATGTGGGCTTGCCTAAATAACGGTTCAATGGACGAGCGTTGCAGCAAATGAAAAACATAATTGAATTTTAAATTGAGGCCTGTGAATTTTGTACGAGTTAGAGCGACATTGACGTAGCGGAACACTGCATTTTTTAATTACATTTTTAGGGAAGAATATGCAGATTTTTTTTAAGGAAGGATATTGGGAATAATAATTAAGGCTAATCAACTAAAATTTGTGAAGATGATAATATTAACATTACGTAATAATACCTACTATTGCATTATATTTCATAGTAAAAAAATGGACGATATGGATTCTGCACGTAAATAATGTTGCGTCTATTTTTCCTATCCAAATCAAACCAACCTCTTTGTTGGATTGTATTATCTGCGACTGGCCAAGTTTTTTTTACTTTTAATCATAAGTATTTATTCAAGTGTGGTAACACGACTCGCAATTTAAAATTAAAAACGTAAAAAAACTGGCCACTAATAATAATTTGTTTGAATTTTTTAAAGAACAAATGAATGCCGCGGCGCTCGGCAAACTGTCAAGAGAGGATTTTATCAGCTTCTGCAGCGGGAACATCGCGAGTAACAAACACTGTTAATTAGCAATGTTATCTTGTTAAGCGTATTTAATTAGTCAAATCTCCTTAGGTTAGATGTACACGCGACACCTTTCCGCCATTAGCAGTGTTGCTATTACCAGAGGATTTTAAGTGACTAATTGTATGACAGAACTTGACACTTTAATTACCTTGACTTTGCTTCGTTCTCACGATCTGTGCGGTAGCACGATTGGTACTGACGCTTTTGTCTAGCCGGGAACGTGATGAGCGAGTTGCTAGACATACTGACGTGGAGTTCGCTGATGTTGACGTGCCTCGTGTTTGCACGTGATTTGTATCCACGCCTGGATTCTGATCGCAAAAGCATTTGTATTTATATCTGTGGTTATTATATCTACTTTGCAAGGAAATGCATACACACATCACGCCTGTATTCCCAAATGGGGTAGGCAGAGCATAAGATACGATAAGTACATACCAAAATAAAAAAATAGGTGTGAATGCAAATTAAAATTATAGAGAAACTCCCGTAGGCACTACGTAAACACTGTAGGTTCCGCAATTGATCGCTTTACTCATTAATACTCATATTCATATTCATTTTTCCATTGCAACTATGATATTTACAGATGTTCTTAGTCTAGCCAATTCTAACATGGTTCCTAAGCTTAGCAATTCCAAAGCACGCAACATTTTCAAGCCAACTTTCCTCTTCTACCGTCTCGCCGTAATCTCGGCAAACTGTAATCAATTTCTCACCTCCCCGTCGCCGGTGAGACACAGTTTTAAACTTAGTTGGTCGTTGTCCAAGCTTATGGGTTGACGGTTGCAGTCACCAACTTGCACCGTGTTGCGACACCGACTCATCTAGTCCGGTGTTGTCCCGGCTGCCATTATGGGGTACAAAAATCTACACTAACTTTTTTTAGCATATCCTTTGAGAATAGAATACCTATAACACACGTCTTCGTTTCTGCTGCGGATGTCGTTACATGTGACTAAGGAAATAAGTATATTGTAGGTAACGGGCTGGCAACCTCTTATACATATATTAATAATACCTCCTACATTTGCTATAAACCTAAAATTATGCAAGAAGTGGCTGTGAAACGAGAAGTAGTCATGCTTTTAACTATGCAGCGTTTTATGTGCACCGCCTACCCCATTTGGGAATACGGGCCTTTATTACCTTGGACCGGATATGTAGAGTATTGCATACAGAGAAATATATCAAGCCTTGACTAACTCTTCTGAACTTTTTTCGAGCATCATCTGAACGTTTTCTCTCACATCAGACCCTCACATAAATAAAGTAGAATCGTAGACGATCGTCTAATAATAATTGGTTTCTGTGAAAACTAATTTTAATTACGTTAAACTTTCAGAAATAAACTTTGCCAAGGTTAAGTTGTTGGCGAAATAACTTTCAACTCCGTGTTTGGCCATAATGGATATGAAATCAATACCAATAAGTACTTATTGTTGATAGTTTTAAATTACAGAATAATATAAATAAATAAATATAGTCGGATTATTACGCTTATCGTGTTTATGAAAACAAAACGAAACGAAAACCAAACTATGTCGCAAATCTTTATATTGAAGTTTAAATAATAAACGATTTAATCATAATTCAATTCGTATAAAGAACCTGTTTATTTTTTGTATGCCGAAAATTTGTAGGTGTTATGAAATACAAATGTATTTTTTATTTTATACCTATAAACTATCTTGTCTTTAAAACTTTACTGTGGAAGATTGTTTTGGAAATTTAAATGGGTGGACCAATTTTATGTACCGAGTAGCTCGAATGTAAACTTTATTATATCTTAACAGTAGCTCTGCCTTTATTACTTAGCTTGTCATGCCCCAAACTCGGCCCTCTAGCTCGGCACTCGAACGGCGCGGGGACACAACACAATTAGGGTCAATTCCCACCAAAAGAGCAGCGCAGCGCGGCGTAGCGCAGCGACCCGCTCCGTGGAGAATGCGCGACGATTCCTGCGACTGTTCGAGAAGCCGCTGGAATGCGTAGGAAGTCGCTGGAATTTACATAATTATTGACATATTGACATATGTATTGACAGCGGCCGTCGCGACTGCTCGAGCATCCTCGGACATTCCTGCGAAGGCTCGCGCAGTCGCACGGCTTCGTTTATGGAATGCGTTGTTATTACCATGGATACGCGGGCATGCGCCCGCATCGTTAGAGTTTCTCATGCGATAATAAGTCTTATTGTAATGAAAATAAAGTTGAAATTCTCATTCCACGGAGCGGGTCGCTGCGCTACGCCGCGCTGCGCTGCTCTTTTGGTGGGAATTGACCCTTACGATGTTTAATTTATTTTGTTACGTTAGTGTCCAAAAATGTTAAGGAATTTGCTAATACATTTTATCAGGTGCTTGGTTTTGGGTGAGAATAACACGTCTCAATTTCTTCCGTGGATGTCGTTATAGGCGACAAAGGAAATGGGTAAAGGTATATTATAGGCGACATGCTAGCGGCATCTAGAGAGTGATATAAAACTTAAAAAAAAAAAAAAAAACAATAAAAAAACAAACTCTTTAATGTCATGTATTGGTTAAGGATTACGATTTGAAATTTTATTACCAAGTGACTATAAATTATCTGTATATTACGGTTCTATGCATAAGAACTGGAGCAACAGTAAATAAAAAAAATAAAGGTAAAAAGTACTATTAGAACGAAAAAAAAATTACATGCGATTTATAGAGTATTTATGCGAGTAGCAGCGAAAAGATTCCACTTTTTGTGCAACTGTTTGAAAACGATTCGACGCCTTTTTTCATCTATGGACGCAGGACACACGGTAAACAAATTACTTTTAGCAATTTGACGTTTATCGTCAGCTACGTCGATTACGTTTTTTTTCAAGCATTGAGCTATGATATTTTGGTATTTAAGAAGCGCTACGTTTCGTATTGCTGTTTATAATATGCTTCAGTAAATCGTACCAAGGGTTTGTCACAGTTTGTATTTACTTGGTTACAACTTCTTGACGCTGCCTACTGCAAAGGAAATTAAAATGAACTTGATATCGCTAAATCTAGATTAACTGGGGACTAACAAGTCCCACATTTCGACGGCTGTCTCCGTCGCACCGCCGGCCGCAAGATGTTTGTTCTAGTTCATCGTAAACACTTTAGATTTTATGATGATAATAAATTGAACTTGTAGCTAAAGTTAATTAAATTTTCTTTAATCCTGCTTTAGATTAGGCGAAATATTAACGGCGTTTTAAGGGTTCTGGAACCATAAACTGTGGCGTGCGCTTACGTGCTAGATGAAATATCCAGCAAGGCTGAAGTAATCCTGTTTTATAGTAATACGGGTTCTGTAGTTTCTAGGTAGTACATACATATACATACATATTCTCACGCCTGTATTCCCATGAGGGGTAGGCAGAGCACATGGATTCAAAAATCCAGCGCCACGTCTAGCAAATTCAGGGTAACCAGATGGTAAAATGTGATATTGCGGTGACAAGTTGCTAGCCCATCGCCCACAATACACTATACGTTGTCGGTTTAGGTAGTTAAATCAATGTAAACAATCTTGACGTGTCTTTTTATTTAAACGTACACTTTATAAATCGAAATCTTTACATTTTACAATTTTGGTATGAAAAAATCATTTACTTTCATGATTGAACTGTATAGTGTAACGATTTTCATTTTTAGACTGTGTATTTCAATAAAAAGACATGTCAAGATTGTTTATATTGTTTTAACTACCTAAACCGACAAGGTATAACCCTAGGTATTCTAGGTAGTGTTTGATCTATTTCACAATTTTTATTACAACATTGGTTTTTATTTCTTTAAACATTGTCATCAGGTTTATATGAAATTTTGAGTATGTTTGGATATTACGTTGTGGCACTAATTCTTGTCCTTCAATTTAACTTTTTAAGGATCTAAGTAGACCATTTTAATTACGGGTAACAGGTATAGGTATCGCGAAAGTGTAAGCCCTAAGGATTGCTCGCCCTATAACGACATCTGGAAACTCTTCCTTCACTACTACTAAAAACTAGTTTAATAGATATCACTTCATGTTGTTTTATATGATGTAAAATTACGCCTTTTCACAACATCGTTATACACAAGAATACCCCGCCACAAGAACAAGGCTAGTACAATGAAATGAAAACTACTATTTTATAACGCTGACTGCTTTAAAATGCCAGCAAGTTTGCGGTTCTGTGAAAACGACTTCTTTTCGTACTGTTTTTAATTTTCTTTAGGACACAATCTAGTTTCAAACAGACAATTTGAATTACTAAATAGTTGAATGTTACTATTGTTGTGCATTTGAGTACCTTTAGGCAATTACATAGTATTGTACTCGATATTTGTTAGACAACAATACCTCTCCATTTTTTCTGTGGATGCCGTAAGAGGCGACGAAGTATATTTTAGACGACAGGCTAGGATACTGTCACTAGAGAACTTAACATAAAACCTTGAAGTGGCAACGGAATGTGAAAATAATGATTGATTCCTTTTGATGGCCGGATAGCCCAGCGGTTAGAGAACCTGACTGCGAAGCTTAAGGTCCCGGGTTCGATCCCCGGTCGAGGCAGATGTTGGTATGATGAATACAAATGTTTGCTTTCGAGTCTTGGATGTTTATCTATATATAAGTATGTTTATCCGTTGTCTAGTACCCATATCACAGGCATTAAATTGCCTACTTTGGGACTAGATGATTGGTGTAAAAAAAATTGTCCAGTGATATTTATTTTAATTTTTTATTTTATTTTTATTTTTCGGGACATTCCTTTTTGGACATATTCTTTTTACAGCGTATTCTTATTTCGGCACATTTTAGTAAATAAATTATACTATGAAATACTTGTGACTTTGCATGCTATTTAAATATACTTATGTCTTGAAAATAAAAATAACTATACCTAGGATTGATTTCATTTATTGTATTATAATGATTTATGCCAAAAACGGAATGTGCCGAAACAAGAATATGCCGAAAACGGAATATGTCCAAAAAGGAATGTGCCGAAAAAGGAATCAATCAATCTTATAATCATGATTGTCTATGTAGTCTGACGTGTGCTCTATCTACCCCATTTGGAAATACAGGCCTGAGGGTTGAATGAATGTAAGTATGTACGTGTATACATTTTACTTTACAACTTGCAAACAACATGATCTCTTCTCTCCATCAGTTCGTACTTTTTCCACATTAAAAAATCAAACACCTATCTTCCTCTTTAACTACCATCGATATCTTTACAGAAGCCGTGTTAGCGGTAAAAAGGGATTCACAAAAACTTTACTTACCCAGCTGCAATTTCGTTGCCGCCCATCCCACCACCAGTCGCAGAAAAGCTGCCACTTTTATCGCCGCGACTTTATAGCCCCAAACTAACTGTGTGCCCGAGACGCTGTAAAGCTCTATTAGTTCCCAGTGTTTTCATGCCCAATATTACCTCCGAGCGAGCAAACATTGCCGGCGTGTTATCTTTACCGACGTAACGAATTTGCGGTGTTAATGCGTTTGCTGTGTAAACGGCGGGTGGCATTAGCACGGACGAAGAAATAACATCGCCAGATCGCACGGAATATCGCTCAAATAGGTTACGCTAAGTGGGAACCGCCAAAGATTAATGGAGCTCGTCATTGTTGGAGAGTCGATGCAACGGATTGGAACCCAAGACAACGGTGTCTAGAAGACTACCTATTCGTTTTTTGCGTCTGCCCAGAAATGGTGGCTGAAAATAAGCAGAAATGAGACTGAAGATGGACCTCTACAATAATGTTGTGAGATTCTTAAACGAATTGGAAAGTAAAGAAAAGGTGTCTAGAAGACGAGCTTTTAGCTTTTTACGTTTTCCCAGCAATGGCTCTTGATAAGCAGGGATGATGCTGAAGATGGAAGGTAGCTACAATAATTTTGTGGAACTCTTAAAGGAATTGGAAAGCAAGCTAACGGTGTCTAGAAGATTATCTATTAATATTTACGTTTGTTCAGCAATGATGGCAGACAATAAGCAGAGATGAGGCTGAATATAGAAGGTAACTACAATAATGTCGTGGAGCTCTTAAAGAGATTGGAAATCAAGCCAACGGTGTTTGCTAGACGACTATTTAGTAGTTTTTTTTATGTAAGTTTTAATTCTTTCAACTTTTTTACCACCAAAATATACTCATTCTTCCTGACAGCCACGTTGAGCGAGTTTCATATAGCAATAATTAACACAGATAAAATGTAAAAATCCAAAAAAAAATATTGCTTAGAAACATGATATCATGGTTTTGTCTATATGTATAACGTTTCGTTTGCGCCGCCTATCCCATTTTGGGAATACAGGGATGTATGTTACGTACCCGTATGTTATATTATTGCTGTAAACAACTTGCTAAATAATTAAAGTAGTTCTTTGTACTTCCGAACATCACAGTTTAAAAGAATCCCGAAGTTTCCGGAAAGCACTGCTTGTTAATTTGAAAAAAATACCAGAAAAAATCTAACCAGTCTACTGAGCACAAGGGGCTCTACTGAGAATTTTAACGAGGTCACTTAAAAGGCTTGATTAAGAAAAATATCTGAGCGGAGAAATCGCAAGTCGTGAGAAAATATAAAACTTTTCTTACATAATGTAACTCTTTCGCGAGAAATCAAATGATAGTACAGTCGAGTTCATTAATATATGAGCAAAACTGAGGGTTCAAAAATATCTGTACACCTTTATGACATTGACAATAAGGTACAAAATTTTACATATTTGGCATTTGTCTGCTCATATATTTTTGAACTCGACTGTACCTATTCACGAAAAAGTACGTCTGGTGGCTTCCACTTGATAAAGCTCTCACACTGAAGTTTTTGTTGACACATTGTCATTTTAATTTATGTAACTTTTAGTAACTATAATTTAGTTGCATAATGTAAAACAACATTCTACAAATACCTAACCTAGAATAAGCTTTGAATACTACACGGCACAGAAATTAGAAAAGCAATTCTCTTTTTCTTTAATTGTTTGTGGTGCCGGGTTAGAATAGCACCTCCCCCTTTCTTCCCGTGGGTGTCGTAAGAGTCAACTCTGGGAAAATGTTAGTGTACTGTGGGCGATGGACTAGCAACCTGTCACTGCAATAACACGTTTAACCATCTGGTTACCCTGAAATTGCTAAACGTGGCACTGAATTTTTGAATTCATGTGCTCTGTCTACCCCTCTTGGGAATACAGGCGTGAGAATATGTATTTATGTATGTATGTATGTTTTCCATAAATTATGAAGTTCACTTGGAATATCCGTAAAAGGAAGCAAATCTTAGGTACTTGTTAATCGAGTTTAGAAGTAAACAAATACTTTCTCTATCACTCTTTTACCATTTCATACCTAAATTTATACTATAAATGCATATAATTGGCTAAAAAACACATGAAATAGTCATCGTTTTGAAAATGTAATGGTTCTCGCGCTCTGCTTACCCCGTTTGAGGACACAGGAGTGATGGTTCTTATGCAAATTATTTACACAAGAGAACATAAGGAACAAAACGCGGATTCTGAACTCATTCTTTAATTAACTCGTCAATATAAACTTCGATTCGAGCTTCAAAATGTCCGATGGAATCAAATTAGCCGGTGGAGCGCGACGGCGGCCATAAAAGACACGTCCTTAATGAGACCCAAATCCCTTGGGGTTACACTTTAATATTTTATCCCGTGTTTAGTTCGGCCTAGTTGGGTGTTCAGACAGTGTAAGAACTGTAAGATTACGTACTTCTATTACGGTTTGTTCAAGTCATATCTCATCCAAGATTTATATGAAATCGCTATTGCTATGTGAAGTTGTCGCCTTTCAGCTCAACACGTAAGTTTTATCAAATTCTTATAAAATTATTATGTAATTGGCGTTTGTCATCATAATTATCCCTGAAACAACTTTCTTTGACACTTTTCAAAGTCCGGTAATCTGGCAATTTACTTTTAAATTAGCTCTACTCCATAGACAATCATGCCACAAGCTTGACGATTCAAAAGTCTGTGGATATATTTTGGAAAATATTTCTGCAAGCATATCTGTGCGTATTATTATCACAGTACATAAAATCGTCATGTAAGATTTGTTTCAATAAGAATAAATCTTCATTGTATTGTCTGTTTCTCACTAATGTAAAAAATGCAAATTATAAAATAGTTCGACGTGTCCATAACAATTTCTACAAAAAATTCACGTGTTATCTTAATTTTTTCCCGTACCGCTTACCTCTTGGGCCGCGAAACATCGTTCAATACAGTAACTGTCATCGACTTCAAAAAAGAGGACAGAAGTAATCTCTTGCAGACAGTTTTTTAATGAAATCCGGAATCCATTGGAGTTTGCAGTAAAGCTTTAATATTTTATCTAGTGCAAAGACGTTTGCTCACTTAGACTTATAACGACTTTATGGCACAGCGCTGGGTAAAATAGGTACATCATTGTCTCTTTACTATCTCCACCTTGCATAATTTGGTCTGTTATTAGTAGTATAGACCACTGGTATATGTATTCTTACTGAAGTGAGTTTCATTTATTACTAGATTTTGCCCGCGGCTACGCTCGCGTTAAATTCGGGGTAGCACACAAGAGATAGCACACATACCAATTTTTAGCTTTCTACATTGAAAATTGCGGAATTCTCACAAACTTCCACACCCCATTTTAGGGAAGTGGGAGGTTATGAAGAGACAAAAAGTAGCCTATGTCACTCTCCATGCCCTAAACTATCTCTACCTAAAAAAACACGTCAATTTATCGCTCCGTTTAGATGTGAAAGACGGACAAACAAACTAACAAACAAACAAACTTTCACGTTTATATGTTAGTACGGATAGTAAATTGATAGGCGGTCAGCTCAATTTATTAGGTCTTAGGTCTAGACCGTATCTCGAAGAAAAATAAAGCGCCCATGAATAATTCATGCGGTCAATAAAAACACTAGCGCAAATAAAAAAACAAAAAACGCCTCTTAACGTAACGAAGCAAACTTACCTTGAAATTTTCTACATAAATTTGAAATTACTTATTCAAAGAAACCTTAAATATTTAAGAGTTTACAAACAAAGCTAGATAAGAGCGTGGTACTGGCGGGCGACACAGATATCACCGAAAAGATTGACGTAAACGAACTTGGTCCAAGGTTTTCTCGTTGGAAAACTTTTGTCTCCCTATCTGCATACAATTTCATTCGGACCATTTCTTAATAATTGAATCATGATAACAATACTTATTGCGTCTGACGTTTGACAGGCAGATTGTAATTATGTAAAAGAAAATTATAATTTGCAATTAAGTTTCCTTTTTAATTCCGTGCCCTTAGAGTTTTTAATAAGTGTACCGAATTAGGAATGTGATTTGCAAGTTGTAAGCTTTCATTAAAATTATACTCGTTGTAATTTCACTTTTGCCCTCGGAAATATTAGTCGCTTCCTTGAAATTATAAAATAGTTGTACTTATAATATTAGTTGTTGTCACCTACATCTACATAACCTGCTCAATTTTGACTTGAAACCTATCATAAACCAGAAAACTCGAACAGAGTTACTTCAACATCTAATAATATTAGTTTATCTCATTTTAGTTTATAAGCACTTTTAGTTTTACGAGCGGAGATAACACGCTGGTACTTAAAGTAAATACTTGTAGTGAATGGACGGTGCTCTCGAAAGATAACCAAGTGTTATGGGAAGGTCAGAGTTCTAGCAATTTGTTTGTACTGATCCGGGTGGAGGGATGAGCTGCCCGGTAGCCGTGAATTGTATTTTAACGTATAAAACACCAAAATGTAAGCGGGAGCGAGCTGCAACTATTTCTCTTCTCACTGATCTATCCCAAATAGCCAGTTACAGTAAACACTTTACTCAACACTTTATTCAACAACAAAAAACATGTCATACAAAAAAAATGTTAAGTACAAAGGCGGACTTACCTATTCCATAAGGGATCTCTTTCAGCCAACCTTTGAGAGACAGAACATTACTAAGACCGTCAAAAATAGAGGCTACATTAAACATGGTGAAATATCGTACAGTCACAAAATATTGTTTATTAAGTAATTACTTACTTACAATGACAAAGCATAAAGAAAATAGTTCAGAGATGGAAATTCAACGACCTTGTTTTATTTCGTCTACTACTTTTAACCCAACCATCTTAAAGATTTTTTTAATGTGTTGCCTCCGATTTGTTTACACTCTTTCTGTGTACTTGTGATTAATTAGTTAAATCATTATAGATTATTTTCATCAGTTGTAGCTCTCCTTATAGATTTTTGTTAATGATTAAACAAAATATAAGTGCCTCTATGTAGTATTGTTCGCTCTAAATCTTACCAACTCTCGACTTTTGTCTTATTCTGTTTTGTGGGATTTGTATCTTAACTCTTTGCATGTCCCAATCCTACTAATATTATAAACGTGAAAGTTTGTGAGTATGTTTGAAAGAAGAAAGAAAGAAAGAATTTGGATGTTTGTTACTCTTTAACGCAAAAACTACTGAATGGATTTTAATGAAACTTTCCAGTAATGTAGCTTATATGTACTTATACATCAAAATAGCACATAGGCTACAATTTATAAAGATTTTGTTTGAATTTTCTAAAATATGACGATAGGAAAAATAGTAGGATTCCGCAATTTTCAACGTAAAAAGCTATAAATTGGCATGCGGGTTGTGACTAACAAGATCTCTTCTGTGTTACCCCGAATTTAACGCGAGCGTAGCCGCGGGCAAAAGCTAGTCTCTAATAATTTTAACTAAAATATAATTCTTCTTTTTTTTTGCTTCACAAGTTATGATTATTTTTCTTGCTGCTATTTTTATGCTGAAAATATTAATTTACTTGCTGGCCGTTATTGAAAATAAATAACTTTCTGTTTTGGTTATGAAATCCTTAATGCAATAAAGTTGATAGTGTTCAAACTGGCAAAGTTACCCAGCTGGCTCTTAAAACTTTCCCGAGTAAAAAACTACAAGCTTTATTAAACTGAGATTTGCATAAAGAGCTTAAAATTCTCAAAGGGAGAGCTCTTGGTAAACTTTAAGATATATCTATAAGTAATTAATAATTGTCACTATATAGTCTAGATCTAGAGCAATGACTAGGCGATGAATGACTGTTTAAATATTATTTAAAAATGGCTGTTAGATTTAAATAAAAAAAGATACCAAAAGTGGTACTACGAGACCATAATTAACAAACAGCCAGACAATCGGGAGCCTATAAATTTGATAGATACTAGAGCTAACATTCCACGATTTTATGAAGGAACTTGAATAACTGCGTTTCCAATCATGGCTCATGTCCAGACAAACAAAAATTTTACAAGCTTTTATTTACCTATCCCGTTGTCAAGTACCTAATAGAATCCAAGTTCCACACCCCGGTTTCCGTGTAAGCTGAAATTTCGTACGCTTGTATAAATCGAATGACGTTGCAATACTAGCAGACTACGCAGGTCTGGTGGCCCGGCCGGGACCGTCTCCGATGGAGGAAACTCTTCAACGATTGGTCTGACTTACTTGTTGGTACACATAATGTAGGATGGATTACAGTAAAGTCCCGGTGGCAAAAAGTACAGTGAAAAAAAAATGATCGCATCGAAAATGCAATTTTTTGTTGGTTAGGTTATTTTGACTGGGTTGTAGGGAGGTTGTCCAACACCTCTCCATTACTTTCATGGGGGTCATAAAGAGGCAACTAAGGAAATAGGTAGAGTATGCTTTAGGCGATAGGCTAGCAACCTGTCACTATGTACCTCATATCAATGTTTCAATCTAAAGTATTGCTAAACGTTGTTACGAAGTGTGAAATAGTCGTGGTTTTTTAGTATGTAGCGATTCGTGTACTCTGCCTACCCCATTCAGGAATACAGGCGTGACATATCCATATATGTAGGGAGGGTTTTAATTATTACATCTGCTCTATTTTCCCTGCAAGAACGGTATAGGCTATTCTGCACTGCTGTAGGCCTAATGAGGGCTCGGGCCCGCTGCCGCCCCTCGCCGGCGCCTGCCCACGCATTAAGCCTCTCGAAGCCTGAAATTAAATCGGCCGTGTGATTTACATTTTAATATGGTGAGGGACTCACCTGTCGTAAAATCAAATTTATGGTATTGACTGAATAGCATTAGCCGTTCATTTGCTCGTAAACTCCTCCGCGACTCCTTCCCGATTCTCCCGTCTTTATGGTGATGAAATTAGCTGATCAATTTTGTTCAGAGCTCCTAATGCGATCGGCCGTTGATGCTCTAAAGAAAATGGGAATGCTGTGTTCTTTTTTTGAAAAGGAAAATCTTACGACTCAAAATTGGGGCTTACTGTTGAAAGACGCCGGATAATTGGATGCTGGCTTGATAAATAGCGTGGGCCCAAGTGTCTTGGTCGTAACACGCGGGTAAATAAGGCCCGGGAGTGCCTAGTTTTGGTCTGTGAATACTGTCTGACATCGCCATATAAGTGAACAATAATGACACGTATACATACATCAGGACGGTATTCCCAAATGTGGTAGAAACCCCACATGAAATGTTTAAAGATAAACCATGACAACGTTTTAACGTTTGCAGCTACTTTCAGTCTAGTATTTTGGTTTGAAGTTATATTGGCATAGTAAGTTACGGCTTGCTGGTCTATGGCCTGCAACATCCCTTAAATTATTTCTTTAGCGGCCACTTCCGACATCCACGGAAAAAATAAAGTCGTGTTATCCAAAATTCAAAAGCAAGGGTAAAACATTATTAGTATATTTTACACAATATCAGATCGTAACTTTTTTATTTAAATATTATTCAAAGATTGGCTGACAGATATTTTAGGAACGAGTCCGCATTTCTACTTTATACTGTGAGCTTTTAACCTATCCGTACTTCCTTTTTATACCCATAATCCAAGGTACAACCAAAGAATAAGTTATGGTAAAAAACTTTTGTAAGTCACCTGTTGTACGAGTATGTAGTTGTGTACAGTTTGCAATGAACGACGCAAAAAAAATACGAAGACAATTAATTCAAATTGACAACTATTTTGTGACAGTCATGTCAATCATAAGTGGTCAGGAATAATCAAACTTAAAAGATAAGCAAATAATGAGTTTGCAAACCATACGACATATTTCAAATTTTAAAAGTAGAATTTCTATTCGCACACATTACTCACACATACAACAGGCATTTATAGGCAGATCAAATATTATCGTATATGCGTAGTCTGTGACAGGCTGTATTACCTCTATGTACCTACAACTAACACGTCACCAGGAAGTCCCCGAAAAAAAAACCGGGTAGGTATAACGTAATTTTATTAAGGGTCGGAAGGGCATAACATTTTAAGTGCATCTAAAATTGATTAAAACATTACGCCGTATTATATTACGTCGGGTATTTTTAATTTAACCGGTTTTATTACAGATCTAATGCCTTTTTTATTTTAAAAACGCTCATAATTGGTGATGGTAACATGTTCACCTGATACTACAGATATTATTATACTCATAGATTTTAACGTTTGTCCGTCTTTGGCTACAAACAATGGAACGATATTTTGTAGTTACACGTAGTAAAAACATTAATAAAAACTCATAAACATTATGAACACGCTTGTATTCCTAAATGTTGTAGCTGTAGGCAGAGCACACGAAACGTTACGAAGTTAAAACTATAACTAGTTCACGTTATGTAGACACATTTTAGACTAGCTGTGCCCCCGACTCTGTCCGCGTGGAATTGTGACTAATTTTCCCGCGTCTTTTTCCATATTTTCCAATATTTTTTCGGTCTTATTACTTAGTCGCAGCGTGAGGTTGTATAGCCTAAAGCCTTCCTTAATATTCATAAAGGAAGGCTTTAGGCTATACGACCTCCAGCACAAAACAAAAAAATCAATTCGAACCAGTAGATCCTGAGATTAGCACGTACAAACAAACAAACAAACTCTTCAGCTTTATAATATTAGTATCGATTTAGCGAAGTTGAACTTCTACTGTCAAAATGGAATCCTTCAGTTTTAAAAGATATAAAAGCACAATTATATTAACAGTCGTAAGCGTCGTAACTTCACCAGCTCCTCATCATTATTCCAACAAATTGAGGCAGCCCGAGCTAGACACATTACAGTCTAATCCTTACCTAAACTGCCCGCACCGTGGAATTAAGTAAAAACAAACGAAAAGGCCCCATCTGTAAGAAATATTATAGGCCATTAGGGTGTCCGCACTACGTCAGTAAATAAACTATCTGCTATTATACGAATGAGAGTTTAAGTCTGCGCCGAATGTACCGAAACGAGCGTCGTCAGCAAAGGCAAAACACCTACAGAGTAAACACGCTAGAATTATTCATGAAGCTATTTATTTGTATTGCTTACTTACCTTGCTTTCACAGGGGCTCCGGTTTTTGCACTTGACTGCTTATTTGCGGCATAAAACTTAGATAAAGTGTCCGCAATGTACTCCGCTAATAAGGATTAATTGGGCTAAGGGAAGAGGACACAGCGCTTAAGGTAATTTACCCCTTGAAATATAAAAGGTTCTGGAATGAGCCTACACTAATGTTATGAAACGTTATAATGTAACAAAAATAGTCCAGCTATGAAGAAACATACAGAATGTAGCAAATAGAACTAGGTTTACATTAAAATATTAGTTTGTTACGTTTACTTTCCCTAACACTGAATGCCGTAACAAAACAGGTATGAGCTGCTAAACCTCATATTGATAAACACAACCGCCGCAAAAAATAATGCAGGGAGAAAAAGACATCTTAATTCTATACCATCATGAAGTGGATAGTAACTGCAAACACTGTTCTGTTTTTTAGAAACAAAACCAAGCTAACTACCGCCTAGTTGAAGAAGCAGCAAATGAAGAAAGGAAGAAGAAAATCCAATGCAAACATCCTCAAAAAACTTCAATTTTACATAGCCTTTCTCCACAATTCATTTTACAGAAGCTTTTTACATGAAGGTTGTTTGAAAGGTAATCCGTTGGATTGTGGGAGCGTCAACTGGCCGGATGTAGGTGGCGCCACGCTCGTGACGGAGGCGGCTTCCGGCGTGAGACGTGTCCCGGCCGCTGCTGTTTTGTGGAAACCCTACAGCCTTAGTAGTGTTCGATTTTCTTTCCATTTCATTGTTTAGCTGATTTTTTAGCTACACATATACTTACAGCACGAATGTTTTACCGAAGTAGGTAGGTAGGCAGAGTATACGCGAAGTCAAAATAATAACGGTTAAAAAATTTCGTAGGTACTTCTTGCAAACTTCTCAGGGTTTAAGTTAAAAGTTACAATACTGAGAGATTGCTAGCCTGTCGCCTAAAATATATACATACATACATACTCGTACATATTCTCACGCCTGTATTCCCAAGAGGGGTAGGCAGAGCACATGAATTCAACAATCCAGTGCCACGTTTAGCAATTTTAGGGTAATCAGATGGTTAAACGTGATATTGCAGTGACAGGTTGCTAGCCCATCGCCCACAATACACTAACCCTTTCCCAGAATCGCCTAAAATATACCTTAACCTTTTCTTTTACCGCCTCGTACGACATCCACGAAACAAAATAAAAACAATGTTTTTTTTTTTCACAGTAAAAGTGCTTAACCTAGTAAGTATTATACCAAATTCGTTTTCTTGATTAGGTAAAATGCCGTTGATTTTTTTGGTAATTTGCCTCTAAAGTACTTGCCTAAACAACATAAACAATATGAAATAAGAAGATCAATCGAACACAACTTCGCCCTTCTAAATAACGCCGATATCAATAAATCAAAGTTGAACTTGCGTTATTGACTGTAATTATTGAGGTCAGAAAGCGAACTTCCGAGCTAACCCTTGATCATTCTGCGAGGAAATCAGAACTGTCTAACACTCCAAAACCCAAACTAATCTAAACTGGGTCGTCGAAAGCCACGCACTCGAGATCTGCGTGTTTAGACTTATTCTGCGGCGGAAGAACGATAAACAAACCGCATGTTAGCGAGAAGTTTGTTTGCTAAGGAGAAGGAATTATCAAAATCGCACAAAGAACACAAATTCGATCAAATCAAATCAAACCAAATCAAATTTATTCATAAAATTAATACAAAAAGGAAATAATAAATATAAAATATTCTTAGGTCTAAAATGTAATTAAAATTAAGTCTATGCTAGGTTACAAGTGTAACCTGTGTTATAGACAATATGTCCAAAAGAATTATAATATAAATAGCTCGAGCGTTTAAACAATGCAATACATTATCTTAAAACATAATACTTAGTTGTTAATTAAACTACATTATCAAAACTAATCAAGTGTAAACAATATAATAAACAACAATCAGCTAAAAACAGCGTCACCCTCACCTTGTAGTCGTCAGCAAATTTTCAGTGTCAACATACGAGAGACCTTGCAACCATGCAGTAACTTTAGCTTTGCATATTTTGCGGTTTAAATCGTAAATATTTAGTACTCTATTGATTTTATTGTACAAATAAGGTCCAAGAAAGGGAAAGAATTTATGCGCAAAAACATGAGAAGTGATTTTAGGAACAAATACTATGTCCTTGCGCCTTTTGTCGTTTATACTGGGGTTATACGGAGATGAAGTATGTTGCTCAATAACTAGTGATAGTATGAAAAGTTGACGCACGGTAAGAACTTTGCAAGATTGATACAGCTCGGATGTCGGATAGAGGAAAGGCTTGAAAGTAGCAACCTTTAAGACCGCCCTTTGAGCTCTTTCTAACGTTAAGAGCGTGGTTTTTGATGCGCCGCCCCAAGAAGAAATGCAGTATGATATAACAGATTGACACAGAGCTGTATAGATTTGATTCATTATATTTTTATTAGCTACAAAGCGAAGTTTTTTAAATATAAACGTAAGCTTGCGAATTCTACAAGCGACTATTTCAATGTGTTGGGTAAAATTAAGATTGGAATCAATAATTACACCTAAATATTTGGTAGAACAGACGTTGGTAATGACAGGACAGGAATAGCATTCGCTCTGGTTAGTAAGGGAACATTGGTGCGCCCGAATAGTGCATGCAAGATCAGTTGGTTGCTGGGAGTTTCTCAAAGAAAATGTGACATGTACAGTTTTATCGGGGTTCAGAGTTAATAGATTGCGATTGAGCCAACTAGTAACCATACTAAAACCACTCTGTGCAGAACAGTAAACATCATCCCACGATTTACCCGAAAAAATCAGGACTGTATCATCAGCGTATGAGATCATAGTGCCACGGTCAAGTTTTAAGTTGCACAGGTCGTTAATGAAAATCAAAAAAAGCGTGGGACCCAAAATACTACCCTGGGGCACTCCAAAGGTCAGCCGATGGTCGGTACTATAGGTAGATCCAATTTTGACCCGTTGGGAGCGATTACTGAGGTAATCACTGAAGAGTTTCAACTGAGTACCCCTAATACCTATACTTTCTAATTTTTGCAGAAGAATCAGGACTGAAACGGAATCAAAAGCCTTCGCAAGGTCAAGGAAAATACCTAAGGTTTTAATACCTTTGTCCAAATTTGATGAAATAAGTCCTGTTAACAAATTCACAGCATCACTTGTAGATTTTTTAGCTCTAAAACCATATTGCTTATCAGAAAGGATATTATTGGATTCAAGGTAGCTAACTAATCTCTTATTAATAATTTTTTCAAGGATTTTAGATAGACATGGCAGTATAGAAATAGGTCTATAGTTGTTAATGTCAAGTTTATCTCCCGATTTATAAATAGGTATCACTATCGCCTTCTTTAGGATATCAGGGAAAATCCCAATAGACAGGCATTGCTGAAATATGTACGTTAGAGGCTTAACAAGGATACTACTATAACGTTTTAAGATCGCAGCAGAAATATTATCACAGCCAACAGCACAATTATTCAGACTGCTGATGATGCAACTCACTTCTGTCTCGTCGGTATTAAACAAAACAAACGATGTTAATCGTGAGTGAGTCACGTTCCCTATTGAGTGTGACGTGCCTTTATTTTTATTCGAAATTTCACATGCGAGACTTTTACCAATGTTAGCAAAAAACATGTTAGCACTGTTAGCTACTGTTATCGGGTTATTATTAGTCATTAGTAAATTACAACAATGTTCACGTTTAGGATTGGAGTACGTGATTTTCTTGACGAACTTCCACAATTTTTTGCTATTCTTAGCACTCTCTTCAAGGATAGATTTATCATGCATATTTTTTAGCTTCCTTAGAAGATTGTTACAAAAGTTTCTATATCGTTTATAAATTACAGCCAGCATTAAGTCATTAGGAAATCGTTTTGCTTTGGCATGAAGGCGATCCCTATGTCGAATACATCTAAGTAGTCCAGGAGTAATCCAGGGTTTAGTGATTATTTGGCGGCGGGACAATTTGACAGAGGTAGTAGAGTTCACAACGGCATTCTGTATCGAATTTACAAGGAAAGTTAGTGACTCGTTGGGATCCTGCGATGAATATATTTCATCAAATCTAATGTTATTTAAGGCTATTTCTAGGTTATTGTGATCAATCTTATCCATAGAGTGCATAAGAGGTCTCTTAGGGAGGTTAAATTCAAGGGTTAATAACACGGCATGGTGATCAGTAAGTGTCGAGTTAGTAACAAAGGTAGTGGAGGGTAAAATGCTTTTGATCATGACGTGATCTAGGCAAGAGCCACTTTGGTGCGTGGGTAGTTGATGAGCGGGCAATAGACCATGAAGTGAGCATAAGTTAAGATAGTCATGGCGACGTGTGTCTTGAGAATCCTGTGAAATATTAATGTTCAAGTCACCCACCAAAAAAATGTTACTAAATGCTGAGAGTTTAGTAAGCGTTTTGTCAAGCGAAAGCAAAAAGTTATCAATATTATTAACAGAGGGAGACCTGTATACAGCTATGATTGCTGTAGCATTACCAACTCTTAAAATTAAACTATTACAGTTAGAAATATAAGGTTCTTCTACAGTAATGGTAAGATGGGGCTTATAGTATACCACAATACCTTCATTTTGAGTGTCAACAATTTTAGAACTAAACATACAGTAACCATCTAGATCCGGCAAAAACTTCTCGCGGTTTTTCAACCAACATTCGGTTAATACAATAATATCATTACAGAGATCTAGTCTGTTTAAGAGGATTTTTAGGACCGTCAAAATTACGATAAATGCTACGAATGTTTTGGGTTAATATAGTAAAAGGGTGCTCTATTTTCGAGATTTTACCTTTGCATTCTTCAACTCCGCAGGACGAAGGGTTAGAAATTTTCACTAAATCTAGCTCGTCACAAATAAAACTATCCATAAAATAAATTCAATAATCTAACTTGCTACTGTTTAAAGTGCTAAATACGAGTACCTTATATGTGGCGCTCCTAGGCGCCTACATAATCAGTGGATTCAATGTATCTAGAGACAGCGTGTTTGCGTGCAGGACAGTGTTCATCGCCTGTTCTGTGAGTGCTGGGTTTCTTAAAACGGAGACACGTTGCACACACGGGAGCCATCTCTCTTTTCGAGCAATCCTTCATTTCGTGGCCAATCTGACCACAGTGGCCGCAGGTGGGGTTCTGATCTTTACAGAATTTTGCAGAGTGACCGTATTGTTGACACTTGAAGCATCTGGACACGTGCGTGAAATCCCTAATAGGGAAAGAAGACCAGTTGATGAAGACACGTTCTTGGTTTTTCAGGACATTACGGATATGAGCGGGAAATTCCAAAATAAAGTTGCAGGTCTTAGCATCTTTTTTGCCAGATTTGTGACTACTGATATACCGCCTAGTGATACAATATGCCACGCCTTCTCGAATTTGTAAAACGAAAATTTCGTACGTAATAATGACATAATGTAGGTATGTAGAACTCTTCTCTCTGACGCTACCATGATAATGTTAAGATGCAATAAGCCATTCCTTCATAAAGAAACTGTATATTTTTTACTTTATAAAACTGGCGATGATTGAAAGAAGAAAACAAAATTATTTCAAATTTAGAACACGTGGTCGGTGCGATATGCGGCACGGGTCTGTGACACCGATGCGCAATTGTTTGTGGCTTTTTTTATTTTGCCGCCCTTTCTGATCTTTGTAGTTTGTACAGATGCTATCTTTGACTGTTTTTCAATAATATGAGTGTAGTTAACGTTATGTATGCGACTATGCTTAATTAGGCACTATAATATTCGTGACTGTAAAATTCTGCTTTTCAGGCTGTTGGCTGTAATTTCTTTTTTTTCGTAAACTTTTTTATTTTGCAACAGTCACATAAATAACTAATACATAATCTACCATCAGATACATCGCTAACTTATAACTTGGATGCCACGAATAGAGACTCTTCGCCGCCGGTCGCATCACGTCCTGGCACTCTACATTTTACGACCGCCGTAAAATATGATACAAAATAAACGTAAACATTACAATGGCTGAAACCGTGGATTCGGTACGTGTCGAATTCGGATCGTTGAACTTCGAAGTCGTATTATTTTCGTATATGTTGTTGAAATTTTTATGTGAGCGCTCGACTTTTACTAGTAAAGGAAAATTTTGAAGTATTTTTCTAGTTTCTATTTTCGATGAGGTTAGGTTGAATGTTTCAACATCATGTTTAGCAGTTTTTTTTACCAATACTTTTACTGAAACCACGGGTTTCCAAACTTTTTTAGATCGCGGCAAATTTATTCATATCATAATACATCACCCCTGTATTCACAAAAAGGTAGGCAAAGCATACGAAACGTAACATAGAAGGAATCACGCTTATTTCACGTTTCGTGGCCACTTCTAGCATAATTTTAGGTTTTCAGTTAAGTGGAACAATAGTGACAGGTCGCTAGTCTGTCGCTTAAAATATACCTTAAACCATTCCCTTCATTTTTCGAAATCCATTAAGAAAAGGAGAGGTGTTATTTCAGGAGTATTGATGTTGCGTTTCAGGCGTTAATAGACAATGAAGAAGAACAAAAAACCGGCAAACGAGCGAAGCGGACTTGCACACCGAGGATTCCTTATCATTATGTGCTTTTTCAATTATTTAAATTAAAAACTTTGCTTTACCGTCATGGTTTTATTCTTATTCTTACTAGGGGTCATCCATAAAGTACGTCACACTTTCAGGAGAGGGGTGTTTTGTGACACTAGAACAAAATTTCTGTAATTTTCATAGTTAAATATTATGTGACATGGGGGGTGGGGCTAAAATTCCCCAAATTTTGTGTGACATATTTTATGGATGACCTACGTTGTACTTATACTCAACTATTTCTGATTTTTTATTCTTCAAACTTCTACTGAGAACAACGAAAATTATATGTGCAAATCGATCTCTGATAATAATTCACTTGTAACCCCGCGTTGTAAATGTTTGGATCTTCTTTCTCCTCCTTTCGTAAAAAATAATATAGGTACTTAAAGTTCTTTTATTTTTTACTTGCAGAACAGCTAGATCAACATTATCTAAAACAATTCCAAATTTTTGTTAATTTTATTTGTAGTGTCTGAATTAATCAACTATGGCGGACAAACAGACAGACTGGTGGATTTAGTTAGTAAAGTATGTTTTTAACATTTACTTCGAAACCCTAAAAAATATTACCTGCATCGCCTTTGTTCGCAGGTACGGCACTCCTGTGCATAATTTTAGTTCACAATCAGTCTCATAGTTTGGGAACCACTAGCTTAAATTCTGACGTATATTCCCGTAATGTTAAAATTTGTTCGAGTAAATTATTGCACTTTCTCAGAAACTACAAAGTCCACCTTAGAAATAGTTTTGGTATTTCGCTATTGAAAATCACAGACTAGTAAATTTCGCCTCAACGGTTACTGCGTAAGTTGAAAATAGTTTCGATTTTGATCTAAGCCTTATTGAATCAAGTTGTTACTTCTACACAAGATTCTATTTAACTACATCCCAAACTCGATATTCAGTTAAATATAATTTATCAAGTTCAATGTTTCAATTCCAAGAATTTTTTAATGCGAACGTTTCAAATTGGAAGTCATCTGTATTCTGAGATGATACTTAAAATCTTTGCATTTCGTATCAAAACAAATTATTCCCAATCATTCGCTTTAGCGTGATAATGATATTTAAATGAGCTCTTTGATGTAATTTTACGCCGAATTGTTTAAATACTCAGATCCGGACTGAAACTAAAGATATTAGAAATTAATTAAGTATTATAGAGATTTGAACTATTAAAACCGAATAACTGACGCTCTTTACGTATTGTGCGATACGAATTAAATGCTTTTCTGTGAATATTTTTGTCATCATAATCATCAATCAGACTATGTTTGTCCACTAAAGTTTATGCTATTTTATAAAGTGTCTCAAAAATGGTCCGTAGTAACATATTCGCCAATGAAGAAGACAAAACAATAAAAGTCAATTTAAATTTAGTGACACAACATTCAATTAGTTAAAAGTCATTTTTAGTAATAAAATTAAATTATACAGCTCCACAGATACAAAGGCCCTGATGCTGCGTTTGTGACGCCGGAGTCGCTCTAGTCTCTAGTAGAAAGTATGCCTTAAGCACGATCCTCGGCCAGTCTCATCCAGCCGACTTGGCAGGGCGCGGGTAGAATCGCGCACGAAATATACTACAACTGTCACTGTCTATCTCGCGCGCGACTTGACTCGACTGCATTTGCCGATCCGAGGCCTCCAAACAAGAACTCGTAAGCTCCAACGGATGACAGTTTCGTTTATATGGTCGGGTTAGATTATATGGTCGGCCTACTGCCACTTCAGCGTGCTAACGCGGTTTTTTTTTGTGAATTGTCAAATACTAGCAACCCGCTCCAGCTTCGCACGGGTGCAACGCTGATTTAAATATAATACCTACAGAATGTCTTTATTATGCAAAGATATTTGTTACGAGACGCGATTTTTTTGGCACGCGCCTCAGCCACCGTATACAGGGTGGCCCATCTAAAACGGTCAGTATGGGGAAGTCCGAAACTATACGAGATACGAAGATCTCTTCTTAGGAACCATGACATCGATTTTAATAAAAAGAAAAACTGCATTCATACATTTAAAAAAAAGTGTGTACTCAGTCCGCGAATCGAACCCGGTTGTTTTGAAAAAAAAGTACTATTTCTATTTAGATATCGATTGTGTTGGTCTTAAGCAGTAAATATGTGTGTGTGTGTGTGTGTGATTTCTAAAATTAATAAAATGCATTGTTTTTACATGTTTTGATTTATTTTAGTAGGTGTTCGAAGTGACCACCGCCTATCTCAATACCTACTACGTTTGTAACTGTGATCACTTTGAACACCTACTAAAATAAATAAAAGCATGTGAAAACAATGCATTTTATTCATTTTAGATATCATGTTTCCTGCACATATTTACGACTTAAGACCTACACAATCGAAATCTAAATAGAAATAGTTTTTTTTTTTTTCAAAACAACCGGGTTCGATTTCCGGACTGAGTACACATTTTTTTTAAATGTATAAATGCAGTTTTTCTTTTTATTAAAATCGATGTCATGGTTCCTAAGAAGAGATCTTCGTATCTCGTATAGTTTCGGACTTCCCCATACTGGCCGTTTTAGATGGGCCACCCTGTATACGACATTACATTAGAAAAACCTCTAAAAATTATCAGTATTCCTGTACTACGGTTTTTTTTTTTTACTTTGATAAAACTAAGATTACGTAACTAAGAACGAAAGAGCGTAATTTTGCAACAGTAAAATTTATGTTTATGCAAATAGACTTAAAATACATAGTCCAAGTACTAGGTAGCACATAATAATATAGCAGGTGGTATCGAACTCACTGGAACTAGAAACATTTGTATTCAAACGCAAGTTCAGCGTGCAAAATGTTGCCAATAATTCCGAATGTGGTACCACGACTTCCTTTCTAACTTATTAATACGACGGGAACTGAACCTTAGCGTCGGGAGCACAGAATCGACTTCTAACTTTGCGTTTCCTATACAAGAGTCATATTGCAAAATCATGGAGAGTCCTTCGTATTGAATGGCGCACATGAACCGTAAAAAGATAAAGGATGCTTCCTGGGGTTAGCCTTTAGGGTTTTATTTCCTCGTTCGATAAAGTACCTGTAATATTATCCTTATAGATTTGCTCTATGAGGATATTATCTGGCAGCGAGTTACTGCTCCCTGCCTGATGGGAGATAAAGTTATAAATCGAACGCGGCTTCGACCGGGGCCTTTTGTTATAGCCATTTTGCACTTGCGTGTTTCAAAAGTGGGCAATGTCAGTGTATTTACTTTCTGAATACTTCAGGAACTGACGAAATTTAACGATTTAAAATGTCGTAAAGGAATATTAAGAGTTAAAGTAGTTTTGATGGTTAAAGTCAAGACGAAACGCCACTTTCAGCCTTTGTATAAAAGTGTGTCCATAATAGAAATATGTACACCATGATAGCGTGTTTCAAAAATGCTCACAGACCATTCGTTCAGAAGATTCGATACACTTCCCTGAAACGAAGAGAGTAAGAGTTAAAATGTAAGTTTTTATGAGCTTTAATGTGTAGACATCTGATGCAGATTGTACATATGGACGCAAAGTTCCTTCCTCGTTTGAATCCCGCAATTCGCACCATTCTCATTCAAATATGGCGACGCGAGAGAAACTTTGAAGGCAGGTGTTTCAAGTACCTACTTGCTACTTGTGCTATTGACCCTCCATGACTGAATAAATTAAAGTACTTATTACATTATATGCAATTGTTTTTGAGCTTCATATTTCTAGAATAAAATAATGTAGTGTGCAAAACAAATACCCCATGGTGATTAACTATTTTCAAACAGCCAGCACAGATTTTTGGCTCGCAAATGCCTTCCACCATTTTTACGAAATACATAAATAGGTAAAATACATAGGTATTTACATGATACTTCATTAAAAGTTGTGAAAACTGAAGTAGGTACATCGATGTTCAAAACCCCAAGACCATTATGATTATATTGCACACAATTGGCTTAATACACAGTAATAGTACTATTTTAAGTTCATTTACAATGGTACCATAATGTATTCAGGATATCATAAATATCTATTAAGTTAGATTAGCTTTGATTTATAGAGGTAACTTTCCTGAAAACTTTATGATTTTAGTGGATATTGCATTCCCCCCGAGTATAATTCTGGACAATAATACGTTAAATGGGTCAAGAATAACCGCTAACGCCCTGAATCATGGCGATAGTCTGTAAAAAGGGTTACTTTCTTCTTTAAAGTTTCCGATATTTGGCACGATTTTCATGATAAAATATTCATGAAATAGTTATGAGCTTTAATTAGTTTATTATATACTTTAAAGGATTTGATCATTCATTAGACCTCGAAGCTTTACAGGATTAGAAAATACATTTATCCCTAGTTACAAAGTCTCGGCAAATGGTCGATGTTTTTGCTGCTGTCTATCCTGTCTAGTTTCAATGCAGAATAAGTAGGTTGGCTGCAAGTAGAGAACGGTTCAATTCGTCCACGCACGATGGTGAAAGCTCCCATAGTCAAATGATATAGATATCATACAATGGCATCGATCCCATTCCCGCGGGATATCCGGTGGCCGGGGCGATTGCGGTCCTTGGCGAAAGGTCCACCTTCCTGCACCCCTGCATACCTACATAAATTTACCATAATATCAGATATTCAAAAAGTCTCTCGGTAAAGAAAATTTAATCGAGTCCCCTCCGTCAATGAATAATAATCATCACCGTTTTCTTAAAAGGAATGAAGCCTTCAGATATTCCAAAACTCGTTTTGGACCATTATAAAGTAAGCAGAAGCTCATAAATTAAAACCTACTACGTAATTATAATTGAATTCCCGGCAAATGTTCATGATTGCGTTTAATATAAAATTCTGTATAGGGAAAGTTTCGTGAAAAATTTCAACTTTCTCCCGTTTTTTGTAGAGCCCAATGAAATGTTAATGGCCTATAAAATGAGTTCGCTTAAAGGTGCCTAGCTACAGCTCGCTCCGCTGGAAACTTTGACTTACGCTCAAAATTAGGTAACTTGTTGTATTTTCTTTTCGAACCGCGGCTGCGGTGAAGGCAGGTGAAAATCGTACAATGTAAAAAAAGGAGCTATTATTTCGATACTTTTAAAAATACAGCAATTTAATTACAGGTATACTTATCACGCCTATACTTCGTTCCAATCCAACGATTTAATAGTTTTACAGTGTATTTTATTTGGTTTATGATGTTTTAATCTTTTGTAATTCAAATTGATTTTTAGCAATAGACGTTGTCGAATTAGAAGTATTAAGAATAAAAATACCGAAATCAGTCCTATTTACTCATAAATATTTATTTGCGTCGGTCTCGGATAAATTTTCAGCGAAATCCTAATCATTTGAACCGTTTCACTCGTATTTTCAAAGTGGATGTAAAATCATTGTAAAAGTTATCTCCAAGCCAACAAAACAAAAGTTTCGCGCTGAATTTTGGCACACGTTATGACAGAGGTAATATTTTTAGATTTATCCGTTTGGATATTTTTTAGTGTAAATGGATTTGGGTTGAAAAATGCCAGTTCAAATTCTTGAAGCACAGGGCTACCTTCGGTCACTAACAAATGTACTATCTTAATGTTTTAGTAGGTATTACTGATCATGTTTTGTTTAGAAATAGTTTCTTTAGATCCACTTGATATAGCAGCATTTAATTTACGTAAAGCCTGACTGACTTTTTATGAGTCAAATTATGAAAGTGATAGTTTTAAATTTATCACTAAAAGTAACATTCCATAAAGTCATAGTCATTACGGCAATCAGTTATTGGCAGTTGTCGGCGTTTTACGCGTTGTTTCGTTCGCTATTCGTATTTTTATCTCTGCTTAATTTTTACTGCTTAACAATATAAGGGCGCTTGTGCACTACCATGAATTTTCAGTTCCGGCCGTCCGGTTTTTCAAGGTCTGTCGTGCCGTCCTGCTCACGTCAATACAATTTAATGGAAGAGCAAGCGAGACGAGAACTCAATGAAAAAGCCGGACCGTAAAATTCATGGTAGTGCACAAACGCCCTAAAGATACATTGTAGGTACGACAAGGCAATTACAGTGTTCTATAGACAACCAATAATCCCAGTGGTAGAAATCAGTTACTAGTAAATTCTCTTACAGGACCGTCCCTTAATGTCTACTGCACAAAAAAAGTACCTAGAGTACTTTTGTAGCTTAATCTTTTTAAAGGCAACCCTAGAATAGAATTTGAACCAGTAGAATGTGATTTCTAGTTTCAGCTCAAACCGAACCAACGTCGACAGGGAAGCGAAACAACAGAGCGTAACCTATAGATTCAATCTATGTTTTTATTGGACCAACACTCGTCCGACGATTGCTATAAATATTAGGAAAATACATTGAGCTTTTCCATTGATTAATTGTATTGTCGACGTGTTTTTGTTTGGTGTTTCTCCGGAACGGTTGATTCCCGGAGCTGTGTTTGCGTTAATGTGTTCCGTTGGTTCTTTATTGAAAACATTGAAGGTACGTTTTTATTTTGCTTCCTACGTAATTTCTAAATGTGTTTACCTAGGTGCTCGAAATGAAGAGTGCTGTCGAAGGCGGAATAAAAACAGTTTTTAACTTTTTTAATCTTTCAACCATTTGAAACTTAACAAATTACACGGCGTAATCATGGTTCTGTCTATGCCACGTTTCGTGTGCTCTGCCTGCCACATTTTAGAACGTAGGTGTGATTGTATGTTATATTAATCCTCCTCTTTTAAGTTGCTCTGCTTAGAAAGGGCTACCAAATGGTGGTTCCCTAACAGCGGCGTGTCAGCGCCGTGACGTAAATCAAAGCAGACAGGTTATGGCCGCTGCAGTTAGCGGGAACATGTCCTGAAATCCTTATGAATTTACGGCTAAAACCCGAGCGCGGAACTACAGGAAACATAGGGGGTTATCGGGGAGCAAGTCTTCTGCGAAGTTTTCCCCACTGCGTATCCAAAATCAAGGGGCAGTCTGAGAACGTACATGGTATTATATATTTAAGTGACTATTGGGTGTAGATATGTAATAATCAGGATTATTTTAATGTCTAATAGTGTATGTGCACAGCCGCATAATTTCTATCCATATTCACATAATATTTTCGATAAATATTAACACGCATCACGTTCAAAGGCTTGACGGCAACTTTTGTGGTAACTTTGAATAAAGAGACTTACAGTCAGCAATAAAGATTTTCACACGGTGAAATTAGCAAGAATACTTATTTACACACACGACCTCATCGTCAGAAAAATAAGACGACAACATTTCAATTCTTGTATTTAATGGAAATCCTTTAACTGATTTCGATGCAAACGAATTAATCAGCTTACTTCATGAAAAATCAACAGTTTTTTATCAATATTTTCAATGAAAATGCCCTTCTCATATAAATAATAATTAAATTCTCAGTAAAATGCTTTTTGAAATACGATAATGAAATCGGACCGGCCGCAGCGCTTTGATTGGTCGAACTTGTTCTGCGGTCGTCGCGTCGGCCCTTTTCATTGGCTGTGGTCATGAGCTTTATTCACGTAATGAACTCAATCATCACATAATTTTGTTTATCTATTCCCATATCATGATTTTATGATTCTTCTTAAATGCGTTCAATAATCGTAGACAATGAGGCATTGCATCTATAGCATTGCATTTAGGTTATGTTGTTATGAAAAAGTTTTCGTCTAAGAAAGAAACGGTTGATTTGCCGTCATTACTTACCTGTAAAAAAACCGTGTGGTGTCGGGTTTACAAAAAACACCTCTGCATTTCTTCCGTGGATGTCGTAATATATAATACAAATAAACCGGCCAAGTGCGAGTCGGACTCGCGCACGAAGGGTTGCGTACCAAAAACTGCAAAAAATCAGAATTTTTGTATGGGAGCTCCCCTTAAATACTAATTTTATTTTAATTTAATTAATTCTTTTTAAAGTAGATATTTAATTAAATATTCTGTGAGCATTTCAAGTATTTAGCTGTTACAGTTATTTAAATAGACACAAAACAGCAAAAAAAAAACACGTTTTTTCTATGGGAGCCCCCATTAATTATTATTATTATTTTAATTTTAATATTTATTTTTAAAGTAAATATTTAGTTAAATATTCTGTGAGAATTTCAAGTATTTAGCTGTTACAGTTATTTAAATAGACCCAAAACAGCAAAAAAAAAAAAGTTTTTTCTATAGGAGCCCCCCTTAATTATTATTATTATTTTAATTTTAGTATTTGTTGTTATAGCGGCAACAGAAATACATCTTCTGTGAAAATTTCAACTCTCTAGCTGTTACGGTTCGTGAGATACAGCCTGGTGACAGACAGACGGACGGACGGACAGACAGACAGACAGACAGACAGACAGCGAAGTCTCAGTAATAGGGTCCCGTTTTTACCCTTTGGGTACGGAACCCTAAAAAATGATCATCGGCTTTTGAACCCATTTTAGAGTATATATAATATGTGTGTAAAACGATGTATGCAACTAGGTATACATAATCATGCATGAAAACACTCGCGTGATCCTAAAACGTGCGTTGCGCGTTTTCCAGAATCATCTGATGCCTATGAGACAATGCACGACAGTCTCGTGTAAGAAGGTATATAGGATTATGAAAAGCACATTGTGAGGTTTTTCACGGAAGGCTTATGAAACAGTAGATTATTGCCTTATTGTAGCGACTTTTAGGACTTCTATCCTCATATCAATTTCCTGGAAAAATATCTCTCTACTGCTAAAGAGTTTTCAGGTGAAACTGAAATAAAAATAGAGCTATACCTATACAAGTGCAACGTACCTGTACTGACTGGTTACAGAGTGCGCATTCTCCAAGCACGTGGAAAACTTAAGTAAGTCACTTGTTTTATGTAGTTGCATACAATTTGCAATGAACAACTCAATAAATACGAAGACAATTAAGTACTTGACAACTATTTCAATCTTATCGTGACAGTCGTTACAGTCAGAAGTGGACAGGAATAATTAAAAATGAAAGATAAACAAATAATGACTTTGCAAACCGTACGATATATTACAAATTTTCAAAATAGAATCTCTATTCGCACACATTACTCACACGTACAGCAGGTGACTTACTTAAGTTGTTCACCCATAAAACACTACAATTACATAGCACAAGCATCACGTGTCACAGCCGAAACGCACTCAATCCTGCCTTGCCAGTTAAAAACTCCAACCCTATTTTCCATAACAATCTGAAATACCAATAAAGTTCCGCAACGCATTCGCTTGACACCTTACTAACAAACGAATGTACGCAACTGTCTAACCAAACAAATGTTATCTATTCTGTTTAACGACGTGTAGTCGAGAAAGAATCGGTATCGGGCCGCGTAAATCGTCCGTAACGGTCCGCACTAGACCATTTGCATTGACTTTCCGTGCACATCGTTTGGTTTTAAAGATGGTTAAATTATGAGTTTTGTGTAAATTTACTTTATCGATAACGCTTTCGAGGTGGTTGTCGTTGATGTACGTGGAGGGTTGACATGGTTGGTCTTCCGTTTATGGTGCCATTATTGTCACACTAAACCGCGTCAAAAATGGATTTTTTAACAAAATATTACTCGCTGTAGATAACTTCTCTACAGTTTGACTGCAATGTTTCTTCACTGAAATCCAAAAGAAAAACAGCACAATATCGATATCAGAAATCAAAAGTAGATACGTACACTAAAAACCTCTCCATCGAAAAAAAATAATGGCGGCAAACATACAAAAAATTAACATCCTCGTCCTCGGCGGTACAATGCGGAGGACGATGGTTTCTATATACTAGTAAGAGCGTTCATTTTTTTTTAGGGAGAATGAATATTGCTGAAACATTAATACATCTATAACACAGTGCATGCAGTGTAGGTACTCTATTAATACTAACTAACCGTATTTGTTTACTTATTTGTTTATGTCAACGGTAGGTACATAAATAAAACATTTAGGAATTGTAAATATACGACTTCTGGCCCCTGTTCATGTAACAATATCAGATATATTATACTAATGCATTGATCGTGTTTGGCGACAACAGTATGCATGAGCGTTGTGCGATAGATACCTACAGCATTTTACGCTTAGGTATTATTTCCCAGGTCACATACGTTGTATTTACAGGACAACAATAAAGTTGAGCTAATACAAAAAGTAACATATTACCTACCATTATACATAGTACCATAGTTTTTAAAGTGTAGATGTCCCATTGTACCGAACATTGCGCTGCAATTCAACACATACAAGTAAAGCGACCAAGCTATGAGTACCATAATATTTAATACTATACCATAATACATTAGCGACCGTGGATATTAGGACCAACTCTAATGGTCCCAAATGTGCATAATGCATTTAATTATTTACGAGCTCTATTTACTCAGTAAATCTTGGTAACAGCGGTCCGTAATAACGTAATCCTGATATAGAGGCGTATTTGCAAGCAGATCAATTATATTAATTGCTGCCTGGACATTAAAGCGGGATTTGTGATCTCCATTATGTATGCTCCCATAATTTCTTTGCTACCTCGTAATACGTGTATGCATTTTGATAAAAAACACGAGTCCTAAGTGCCTTAATGTTCCGACTGAAAATTGTGGTTTTACTGTGTAAAATCTGAAACCTTTTATAATCCAAAGTTTGTTCCTCCTGAAACCTGGCGAGACGTTAAACAGCTCAAAAACCATCACGAATAGCTACTTTTAAAAACGCATTAAAAGTAGCGTTCAAACGCCGGCAGGCCAGCGAGTAAAGTGCAGTTTTTGCACTTTTAACACGAGCGCAGGAATGTTAGAATAAGTAGAAATAAAGTAGAAGTCTCAGGAGAGAAATGCGAGTTGAATAATGGATAATTTTCTATTGAAAACCGTCTGCGGTCTGAAATAAGACGATGGCACTTTGTCATGCAAGGCCACGTAACTGAAGCGAAAATATGAGTGCTATTTATACCCAAGGTATCCTTGATTTTACTTTGTTATATTCTGCCTTGACTTTTTCAATGAGTAACAAGAAATTTTAGTTTCAGATAAGTCTCAAAGTTATAATAACATATACATAATAATATCCCATAAAACATCTCGCCTGTAACTGCCACAGGGGTATGCACGATGCGCGAACCAGCATTTACAATCTTTGATTATTTTACATTTCTTGGGTTATTGAAACTTAATTACTTTCACTCAAGACGTTCTCTTCCAGAGAACCAGGAGCCGCGATGCAATTAAGATACTGTTCCTTAAAATAACTTGCCAGGAGATACTTTTCATTTTTGTTTGAAAGATAATTTACTTTCCTTTGACGGTAACATCAAAATGGCTGTTAAGACATACGTTCCCGTTAAACCTAAAAGCATTATCTGCAAAAAACCTCATTTTACGTGAAACTGAACATTCGCCGCGTTCAATTTTCTGTTACGTCAAAACGTAATTTTTCAATGGTGAGGTATCGAATTCTTTTCAGGTAAGAAAGTAGCCAATTTCTTTCTGCGCCGGCAACGGCAGGACAATGGGACGGCGACGGTAACTTGACAGGCTTTGTTGGGGCTCTCGCCGCCTCCTAAGTATTGCGCTCAGATTAACAGCCTGTGAGCAGATGCGCTGTTTGGGATACGAATCAAACTATGTTAAAACTCTTCTTGAGTTTTTTTTATTAAATGCTTATTTTTCTATTTTTAAGAAGAAGAGCATCCACTAATTTTTTTTACGTAGCGAGAAAAGAAGTTGCGTTTTTCCACCGTACAAAATAACTGTGGCGAATTCTGTGATACTTCAAATGAACACATGATTCCAGGAACCTCCACCATACTGAGCGTAATGAGCACATGCCTAGGGTCTCTACGATGAAAGACAGCACTCCATGGATCAGAAATTTAATGGTAAATAAACATTTGACATACCCACATGGCAAATATTTTGTGCGTATGACACGCATAAATTGACTTTCATTATCAATATCCGAATTGGTCAGTTAAAAACACTAAGCCATATTTATTATACAATGCCGTATCTTCCGCGTTTAAATCATCTAAAAGTAAGATATTTCAACGCTGCCTAGAAGCGCTAAGAGCACACCAGGGATTTTAAATTCGGATTCAGCAAGAAGTTACTTCGTAAACCTTCCGAGGCAAAAGAAAAACCTCACTTACGGAATTGCTTAAACTTATAAAGTGGCTCAACGTAGTTTCTTTGACCTTCTTAAGTGATATCGTGTAGGTGTACAGTCGAGTAATGTAATTTGATACCTGATTAGTAGCTCGTACCTACGGTATTTCATAATGAAATTTCTGGTAAAAAGGTTCAGAGTGATACAGATATCAAATTACTTGGTTGTACAGTAAAAAACAGAGACAGATTGATGTAGGTACAATAAACAACATACGAAATGTAAATTGTTTTTGTATAGATTGTCTCAAAAGTAGTGACACGAAACTATGTCCGAAAATATATTGCGTGAATTGTCCAAAATGTGACGATAAGTGTCAAGTAAGTCGAAATCTACGCGGACGAAGTCGCGGGCAGCGGTTAGTACTGACTGAAATAATTTGTTTTAATTGGTAAAGTTATTATTTAAGCGCCCTGAAAATATCCGCATAATTATTCAGTGGCTTAAAGAGTTGCTTCGAAAATAATAATTATCTCAACTAATTTGACCCATAACTTTTTCTTCTTGTACCGCATCCCGCCCGCGAGGGTTCCGCGAACTCAAAAGTGGGTAATATCGGGATCTGCTCCCGGAGGCCTGTCCCCACTAATATTATTTATACGTCCATATTTATTTAGAAGTTGTGACGTCCTCAGGGCCCCATACTTACCGTTTTGCTGTAAAAGGAACTGACAATATTTGAACATTTACCGGAAAGTTTACACCCTTTTTGTTTGAATATGCGGCACGGCTTCGTAGAAGTAGTTAAAGTTTGGAAAGAAATGCCGATATTATTAAGCAGACATCTCAGAAATTGGTTATGGACTTTGCTCATAGAACGAGTAGCTAAGTATATCGTCTTTGACATTTAACTTACGCAAACATTGTGACTGATAATATTGCTATTAAAATCGAATTAGGCGTTACTCCCCAAGCATTGTTGTTCATTGTTTTGTTAATTTTAGAGGTCAAAACCAATCTCGCTTTGTAATTGAAACAAATGGTACAGTCCCCGGCTTCTAGCTTGGCAAGATTTTGAGTACAAGTCAGCTGCAGAGAAAAGTAACCCCCCGCCCATACAATGTTCTATCACTGGGGGGTTACCTTTCTCTGCAGCTGTCCGTACCTACCTAGTGGGCGTAAGTTCGCATATGTCTTTTCCATAGAGAAAGCGGTGCGCAAATTGACCTCCACTTCGTAAAATGTAGCTACGTTATACCTTATCGGTTTAGGTAGTTAAAACAATGTAAACAATCTTGACGTGTCTTTTTATTTAAATGTACACTTTATAAATCGAAAACTTTACATTTTACAATTTAGGTATGAAAAGATCCTTTACTTTCATAATTGAATTGTATAGTGTAACGATTTTCATTTTTAGACTGTGTATTTCAACAAAAAGACATGTCAAGATTGTTTATATTGTTTTAACTACCTAAACCTATAAGGTATAGGTTCTGAGGACTGTACCTAAGCAAAATTAAAGTTCGGAATTGGTTTGAAAGCGATTACGAGCTGTCAAATGATTCTTCATTTGACGACTCTGTGCTCGGTTTGACTTCGAAAAGTGATCGCGTAGAACGCAAGTAACTGAATTTCATTGTTTTTCAATTTAATTATGTCATTTGGAATAAAAAATGAAAGGGCCAGATACAAAATGTAGTATTTATTTTTTTATTCTCGTTCTTAGAAGTCTGCCATAAAATCAAGAAGGCCTTTTTAAAGTTATCCAGACTTTGAAATAATACCTACTCGTATTGTACCTCTTATTTCTGCGTAGACCTTCAGAATTAGAATACATATTTATACCTACTTCACTTTCAGGAAATTCAACACCTACATAAAATTGGATAGGTATCGCTTTACCCACATTTCTTTCTACATTTTCAGCATAAATTGAGTTAGGGATGGCAGCGAATATCAATAAACCATAAGTATAGGGTAACATAGACAATATTTATTCATCACGTACGAAATGTACAGTTGGCCCGTGAAAATGTTAAGCATACTTATTATCATGTCACATTAAGTGGCACTTAACTCAAATGTCGTTAATGAAATTTCGTATATTAAACTCTAATATGTATATGAAACCTATTATCCTTCTTTCGCGGTGAAAGTTGCAAATGGTTGGTTGAAAAATATGCAATATCACATTAACAAACACACTCGATCTTCTCGATGAATATTATAACAATCTACTCCAAATTTAAATAGTTGGCAGTTAATTATTTATTAATTTCACACACTTACACTTTTCTTAGTTGACTACTTCAGTCGTTACTGGTCAGTATTCATCTGGTTTAATTTGACAAAGCACTAAAAATAAATGTTCGTCATTTTCATGGACCGAACGTATCTAATCGATATTCCATTAACGCAAAGGAACTTAATCTTATCAACGATAAAACTATGTGACATACCGAATTAACCTAGAAAACAGACTTAATCATTTGTTTCGGAATTAGCGATTGTTGTGTTGCGAAAAAGAAGTGTAATGGAATATAAATCGATAGCTCTGTTTATAGTTACTCTAAACGTAGTGTGGAGTGACAGCTGTGGTAATGAGGACTTGCTTAAAGTGTTTTCTGGCGATGTGAATCTGTGTGATGTGAAAAAAATTTGGGACTTCAGACAAGCTTCTGATTTTGATAATAGGGATAATGTCGCTTTTTTCTTAACCCCTCTTACATTACCCAGCTGCATGACGTCAGGTCCATTACCTTTGACCGCTGGAGGAGTCATAGAATTTAACTTTTATACGAAATCAATACAAAAAGAAGATTTTGTATCCATCAGCGTTACCGAAGCAGTAGATAACAATGAAGTGGGAAAAGTTACCCTTAGTAATGGTGTTGAAGATGGTTGGAACACCTTAAAAGTAGAACTAGATGGTACTGGAAACTATGATGCCTACGTGAGTATTTTTTTTAAACTACTACCACTCTTCATAATGCAGAAACTTCTGAATAATTGCACTTGATTTCTGATATTTTATTAAATGATACAGATAGACTAGCTTAACAGTAAATGAATGACTCAATAAATCACAATATGTTAGAAAACCAATCATCTAGCTCTGGTGGAAGCATTGCGACTGGAACACAATGACGTCTGTTATCTTTAGTGTCAAGTTCCGTTACTTAAAGATAGTCGTTATCAGATAAATTATGCGAATACAATTTCAAACATTCAATGCAGATGAGTCAGACATACGCAGTGTTACTTGTGCTTCTACTAAATCAAAATCTTCCCTTATATGATTTGATATTACACAAAATATCTTGCGCCATGTTTCTTAGGGTACCTACCTCTTTATTATAATTAAAATATGTTTCTGTTTTACTTTAGGTAACGATAGTGGGGCAAGCATCTTCAGACTCTGTTATCCGGCTGATGTCAGTCTGTTATAAACCACCATCTAATGAAAGAAAACCTCTACACGATAAAGTTATAAAACTAACTTCAAATTATAGAGCTCCTGATGTATATGCTCTACAAACCATGTCAATTATTACAGACCTTGTAAATCCGAAAGTTGCTACTGAAGTTATTGCAAACAATGATGTGAACAACGATGTTAGCTCTGAAAATAGATCAATGAGATTCATTGATTTTGAAGATTTTTGGACACCGATTACAATTTCTATTGCTGTCATAGTACCAGTTCTGATTTTAGTTTTATTAGGATGGGGGTGCTATGCCCTAGGGAAAAGGAAGGGTTCTAACCAGGAACCAGAAATTATATATGAAGATGTCAATACAATTCCTAAACCTTACCTAGTTCCTAGAGTAAAGAGTGTGTATGCTGAATCTGTTGCTGGCAGCTCTTACGGCGGGAGAAATAATAACATATACTCAGTTTGATCATGATATATTATCTTGTATTTTAAACTAATATTTATTTCTGTGAATAAAATTAAATGTAATATTTAAAAAAACTAATGTACCTACCTTCTTATCTCTTAATTTATTTTGTAAATTGTATAATCCTGGTTTGTATATCTCACATCGTCTACTTTTAATCTTTAACTATATTACCTATATAGGACGTTGTTTTAGATCTATGAAGAAGGAGAGCAAAAAAATAATTAGGAAAGTTGGATTTTACAATATCTACACATAAGTATTATAATTCCTCTCAAACGCGTTCGAAAACCGTAGACAATGACTAGCATTGCAATAGGTTATGTTGTTATGAAAAATTTCTCGTCTATGATTCTAAAGCAAGATTATCATTATGATATCGAAATTTGTAATATCAAGACTTTTAGATTTCGGACATCGTCCAAAGCATATCAAAAATCAAAATTTCAGACGAAATTAACCATCAACTAGATCAAATATGACATGTTTGTCTGTGGTTTTTAAAAAATGATTTCCTGCCATTTTTACGTCATTTGTATTATTATTGAAAAATAAAAATCATGCTTTATTTAATAATTGTTGTTATTTTAAACATAAAACTATAACTGTTGTGAAGCAAAACGGATGCAATTACGTCTTCATGTCTTAAATGGAGATTGGCTTGACATGTTTTGAGCCAATACGTGACCTATCATTGGGAGCAACACGCCATGGCTGTGAATATGCTGCGAATGGACGCGCTCTGCGAGCCACCGCTCTTTCAGCGCGACTGCTTGACGCAACTTTACTGGCAGCAGTTCACAACTACCCACATTTTCGACATCACATTACTCACTATGGTTGTCAAACGTTGGGTAGGACTCTTTTAAACCGCTTTGCTCATTTCGTTGACACACACTCGTGTTCTAAGGCCCCCTTATTATGTAGCAGTTGAATCTTAAAATGAGGCTGTCCTATTCAGAATGACGATTATTGGCGTAAGTATAATAAAACCGGACTTGTAATCTAGCTGACAGTGGTTTTACTTTCTAACGTTACTAATTAAACTCGCCATAAAATTTATTACAAAAATAATAATAATTTTTTTTTTTTTCGTTGGTGTCCAAAATAACCAAATTATGTTGTTGTTTTTTCGAAAGTCTCATCAAATCAAATATGTAATATAATTATTTCTTATGAACACTGTTTCGTTAGGTACAATGAAATTTAATCCCTACTACATACATAAATAAATATGTACGTACATATTCGCACGCCTGTATTCCCAAGAGGGGTAGGCAGAGCACAACATGAATTCAAATATCCAGTTCCACGTTTAGCAATTTCGGGGTAACCAAATGGTTAAACGTTCCTCGCTTAAACCTCTCAACCGATTTTGATAAAATTTGGCACAGACAATCTTTAGACCATGAGAAAGGACATAATATACCTTATTGCAAAAAAAAGGTATTACCCAAAATATCTATTCCACGCGGACTAAGTCGCGGGCACAGCTAGTTCTCCATAAGTATGAACTCTCGATCGCTGTGCAGTCGGCATTAAAAAAATAGTGTGGGGAAAGACTCCAATTTATTGGAGTTTCTACTATACAGGGTGTGGCCTGTAACAGGGGCGATAAATTAAATCGTTAATTCTATAGGCTATACGCAGTTACCTTAACTTAATCATAATGCCCTAAAGTGCTTAGTTTAGGAGATATAGCAGTTCAAAGTTACAATGAACACGCAGTGTGTTTGATCAATGCAAAACTGTCGCAAATCTATCGCTAAGTATCTTAGTACAGGGAATTCCTTGGTAAAGGAACGATGTTCGTAATAAAATCGTAT
>BHDV01038264.1:115613-156070 GCA_005406045.1 Adoxophyes honmai | reverse complement strand
AAATGTAAAGCGAACATACAGTTAACTTCGAGGAATGAATATCGTGTACCAAAGCAACGATTGCTAAAGAAACATCTTTACAACACAGTTTAAGGTGCCTGTGTAGTGTTTAAAAGGTGACTCGGTGAGAAAAACATACTTAATTTTATTGTTACCAGTGTTTAGGGCTATGCTTTTGTTAGAAATATTTAGTAAATAGTTTGAAGTTATTTTACAGTGTTTTATTCATGTAGTTCTTTTGTATTTCGTACGTTCACACCTACTAATTAAGGTGACTCTTATGTAGTACTGATATCTGCATAATGCAATATGCTTGCTAAACAATATTGGTGAATTTAGGAAGTTTTTCGATATTATTGAGACGATTGTAAATGCCAATGTCAAATACTACGACTGGACACTAAGTATGGGTGGTACATTGCTGGCTCGATTTATTTTGTTAGGAAATGTGTTTTTTTTTTTATTTCGTTTTAATTAATTAAAATCATTTGGCGTTAATTACTGATACGTTAAATAGTCTAAATTTTAATTTATCGCCCCTATTACAGGCCACACCCTGTATGTAGACAGATTTCTCTCCGTGTAGATGTTACGTCTAGGGACTAAAGTCCACAGGGAAAAAGTTGGAAGTCGTTATTTATGCATCTGAACGTCGGAACTTCGTTAGCGGCATATAAGATACCATTTTGACAGTAGAAGTTCTACTACTCGACGATAGATGGCGCTAGGGCGCTGCAATAGCTTATCACTTTTATATCTCATTGCAAAAACACGATTTTACAATGGCGTATAGTTATAGTCTATTTTTAATCTCAGATACTAAAATGACGTCGCCGGTGTTTCCTGTTTTTGCAATTCAAAAATAATGCTGTATCTCCACTATCGAAAGTTAACGATAAATTTAATTTAGTACCAATTAGGTAAATTATCTCACAAAATAATCTAATAAGCGTTGAAATTTGGTTGAGTGCATTTCTTTCTTATAACACGGGTACAAACCATTGTATTCCAGGTGCCAACATAGTCGATGGCTTGGAGAGCAGCCCTAAACAGTCAAATGTGGTATCAGTATTTGTGTATTTAATATTTGCACTTGTCAATGTAGTATCTGTGGGTATTAAAGTGACTCATTCTTGTAATGTTGACCGCTCGTACGACATCCACGGCAATCAAGTACAGCCAGCGACCAAGACATCGAGACGGACAAGGTTATTGTTACAACATTAAGATCGTGTGTGCTTATGTAGGGCGCAATTACTGTGTCGATACCTTTATCGCTGACTATGCATAAACAATGTGCACAAACTTAAAAATAATAATGTACAGTCAGCATCAGAGAAAAGTAACCCACCTAGACGTTAAAGATTATTGCTCGTCGGCGAACGCGTGCAAACGTTTCGCTCGCTCTGAAAAGCTCGCTTTCCCCCGCGCCGCTGCGCCCGTCTCTCTCAGATCATTTACCGATCCAACTCAAAAATCACCGCTTTTTGATTTTTCGATTTCACATTCAAACCATCGTCTAAGTACATTAACTTACAAAAAGACACTCATAGTTGGTATTAGGTGCTTCAAGAATACGAAACAGCATCACCACGCTTGGCGCTTATACTGCGCCGGTGCCATAAGTCGAATATGGAATAATATACCACTGATTGAATATACCAGCGAAAATGTTAAATGTATTACTTCATACATCGTTTTTTTTTTAAATAATGATCTTAGATACTCGTAAGTGTTCTAAAAATTACACTTTAAATTTCAACTTCAACCACCTTCCATACCGTTAATTTTATTTCTTAAATGTATCTACCCGGCGCTGCGACAGAGCTACCCTATCGGCCGTTTAACAAACCATTTTGTCAGCAACAATCATAAGTTTTTAAGTTTTTCGTTCGCTCCTATAAGCGAATGCATAGCACATTACGAAAGAGGTTGGTCAATCGAATCAGTGGTCTAATTAAACGCGAAGCCAGGTGATGCTGGTTCATATCCTTGAAGACCTAATACCATGAGTCTCTTTTTATGAGTCATTCTAGGCGTTGGGTTCAACAAGAAGTTGAAAGATTTTTGAGTTGGATCAGCAATAGCGTGGATTATGGTCATTGATCAAGCAGAGATGTGCGCGGCGGCGCAATGGAGGCGAGCTGCTCGGAACGAGCGACAAGTTTGCATGCATTCGCCGACGGGCAATAATCTTTAACGTCCTGGGGAGTTACTTTTCTCTGACGATGGCTGTACCTACTTATTTATATTTATAGTATCATAAATACCTTACGATAGCATTACATAGCATGCTTGTGATTAAATGCTGATTTAAGACAGACGAGTTATCGTTTCTTTAATCGCAAACCTCTTTACAACATTTGTGATAACAGCGCTCAGCTTCGAAAGCCCCAGTCAGTACTCCTCGTGCTTTATAGTCATAAAGTGGGTTACTTAGGACACCATGAGATGTTACTCCTAGTACTTTTTACAACTGTTTTTACTACAGTTTCAAGTCAAGATACTCTTGGAGTGTCCTATTATTTTGATAGTAGTTATAAGGATAGTTTTAGTGAGGAAAAATGTGGGAATTCCACACAGTGGCAGCTAGTGAGTTATGATTATCTAGAAATAAATCCGCCGTACCAATTAAGTTCTAAGGCAATTAAAGCTTTGGAAAACAGTTGCACGTCGTCATTCCCTATTGTATTTTTCAATGGCACTTTGGAGTTAACAGTGTACGTTCGCACAGTTTCAAAGTACAGTGGCATAACTATAGCAGTGTTTGACGATGAAGACAATGCCATCGAGGCAGTTAGATATCAAAGATCGAACAAAAATTTCGTGACAGGATGGACTGTTGTTTCTGTACCTATCAAACAACATACAACCGGTTTCGTAAGTATAACACTTCTTAAATCTAAATAGCATCTCTTTTTATAAACGGTTTTAAATAAAGCCAACGAAATTTCGTGTAGTTTTCCATTAAAAAATCGGTAGGAATCTAGGAATTTATGTATGTTAAATTACGCGCCTAAGTCACTAATTCGATAACTTGAAAGCTTTTTTCACAAATATTGGAAGTTTTACGGAGTCATGAATAGATATTAAATTCAGAAGTGATTTTAATTTTTTTTTATACCAAGAATATTATTTATTTTCATCGTTTTAGCAAATGGAATCAGTAGCCATTAGTAGTATAATAAATAAAATATACTTACTTTATATTTTATCAGATAAGTTAGAATTTACTATTTGACCTACGATTTTGCTATATACTCGCTCTCAACTGTTTGTCAGATTAGTATTAATGTAGGATTTCAACCGTTCTTCTAACAAATGTGTGGTAACAAAATCGCTGTCATTTATGGTAAGTGCAGAAATTCAACCTTGTTATATTTTCACAGATTCGAATATCAGGACAGAGCTTGAGCAGCGAATTAATCATCATCGACTCTCTGGACTACATACCCGGAAACACAACCATTTTCGAAGACTCTGAAACTACTCAAATCACAAAAAATATTGTAGCACCAGCGCAAACAGTAGCAAAAGACGCACTGCAAATAGAGCCTTTAGAAGTTGAATTTATTGAAGTAGAAGGTAGTGGCGGTAGTGAGGAAGACGAAGATGACATAGATGGGTCTGGCGGTTGGGAAACTGATCCACCTGATACGGAAGAACCTGGCTCGCAGACCGAAGACCCACCAAGTACCGAAGAACCGGAGTCTGAGGAAGTGATTGATGAAGACTCGGATGATCCAGGATTTTGGAATGCCTTCACTATAACTTTTGTATCGGTTGGAGCGTTTGTTGTCATAGGCTCGATAGGCGTTGGGTCCTACTATCTGGGGAAAAATAGAGGCATAAGTGAAACTCCTCCACTAGACATAGATGCTCTGGAAGCTCCCAGTGTGATTACAGTACCACGTGTAAGAAGTATTTTCTCGGACGCGCCTTCTGAGCGTTTTAGTAGATTTAGCTAGTCTTACATTTTAGTTAGGTCCAAAATCACGATACCGTTTTCAAGTGCGTGTGGTTTAATTTATAAGCGTTCGAAATTATGCGACCAAGGTGCAAGATTTCAAAGTGGTTGAAGAGTGTATGGACTATTTTTTGCTGTTAATGGTATAAGAGACACTATGGTGTGTATCTGTGATGAAACTCAATTTAGGTTAGTTTTAGAAAGGTAAATTAAGCTGTGCATTTTATTTAGTCTAAAGTGTGTGAACCTGTTAACCGTACTGTAAGAAACTAATATTGTTTCACTTAGATTGTCTTTAGTCAAGAAAATGTTCTGAGATTATTGTATGTATAGTGCCTAGAATAGATAATTATTTATTCACTCTAAAAAGAAATAAAAGATAGGTACATATTATCTGTTTCAATCGATGAAATACGCACAGTAAAAATATAGAATCAGCTTCCTGCGTCAACACAAGAGTGGTACTTATAATTATAACGTGCTTATTTATATCTCTAAGGGCCGCCAACGCGTCTGTAACATCCCTTGTGTTGCAGATATCCTTGAGCGATGGTGATTACTTCCCATCAAGTAACTATCTCATATAAAAAAACATACGTCGAAGAAATATAAGTTGTAACATTTTAATTCACTTTTGACATTGTCTCGTATAAATAATTGCCAAGTATGTCGTATCAAGGCTACCTCGGGGCGTAACCTTACAAAAAATCACCATTGCTTTAAATGTATTGGACAAATTACGTGACATTCTTAAGGTAATGCAGTGAGTCATATCATTAAAAAAAATCGATGCGTTTTTTACAGCTTATCACGTAATGACTTGGATTAAAAAAAAGTACACGCACGCAGTGACACAAGGGCGAAAAAAATTGGTAGTTTATTGCATAAATATCAAAGGTTAAGGGAGAAACTAAATTAAACGCTATTAAGAATAATGTAAAGTTTTGCCTGCTCTGCCTGCTTCCTGTAAATTTAGGCGTAATATTTGTTTCATTATTATGTAAAAAAATGTCTTCTGGCGACGTCATACTTAGGTATCTATGTTAAAACATGTACAGTTACGAACAGGGATTGTTGAGCCACTTGCCACTGTTCGCAATTTAGACTTGTAATCAATGACTAATGTGACCGACTAGATGTCAACTATTGGATTAGTATTACACGACCAAGTTACAAACATAGGCTCAACAATCCCTGTTCGCGATGGTATGTAAAAATAAAACAAAAATAAGTACCACGTAATCCGCGCAAAGATATTACGTATTAAAAAAATACCAAGAAAACAGTAGTTTTAGTAGATAACTTACTAAATATAAATCCATGATAATCCATCCGTGATCGATAGGAAACAATATTTAGATAATCGTATAAATTATTGTACGACAGCGGAACGTAATATGCAAAAAATGTGTCAATCGATTTCCGGTATTAATATCTAAACGATAAGGTCACAGATGGGTCTGCCACTCTTAGCGGCTTACATTTTGAATATGCGTCAGATAATTATCAAACTTCCTCTTATACATATAAAATACTAGTATGAACCTTTATTTCGTTCATTCACATACGATGTTTGTTCCATACCTAATTATTGTATTAAATAACTAATTTTGCGCTAAAACAAGAAACCTCACATAAGACGCGTCACCTAAAGGTACTTGTTTTACGAAACATTTAAGTTTAAGTACGCGTCAAGGGAGCAAAGAGACGAACCACTGTCGATGCAATGGAGGAATAAAAACTATGACATCGGATCAAAATAATACACATACATCGCGCTTGTATTCCCAATTGGGGTAGGCAGAGCTCACAACACGCTACGTAGACAAAACCATTGTTATTTCACGTTTCCTTGCCAATTCTTTTGGGTGTTATTATATTTTTAGCATATTTTTTTAGGTTTTAAGTTGGCTAGTACAATTGTGATAGGTTGTGGCCTATCGCCTGAAATATACCTTAACCTGTTTCCTTAATCGCCTCTTACGACATCCTTCTTTTATGCTACACTATACAAATGACATTAGATAACACAAAATACGAACGGAAGACGACCAAACAAGTGCCGAGTTAATAATTGCAACAAAGAAGCGGCATTTCCCAGCTCAAACAAGTAAGAACCCGGAGCAATCATACCCGAGTGACATTATCATGTCAAGGTTTTTCTTACAAGATGTGTGCTTCCGACAAGCTGTGCCGTATAAAAATCCATGCTGACTCTCTGTTTCTTTATGGATGCGTAACGTTCTTTTTATTATTAAATTTTAGGGGCTGCTGCAGCTATTTTTACGTGCTAATGCAAATGTAGAATAACAAGTGACACAAAAAAAAAACAAGAAAGAGGCTTTTAAACTATATAGTCCGAAATTAAAAATTGAAAGCGCCAATGCTATCGAGAATTGTGAAAAATCTAAACTTAAACTACATAATCTAAGTTAATCTTGTACTACATTTACTTAAATGCTAAACGCTGGTTTGAATTGTATAAAATTTACAATCACCGTCAATTTATTTTTATATATGTAATTTTGTAGTATCATGAACAGCGTTGAAATATTCTTTTAGAGTTGACTTTGCGATTTTTTGCCACCAGTACTTTATACTTACCACCAAATACCGCATACCAAAACACCAAAGAACTCAAAGAATACCAACTACCAAAGACCACATTCCGAATATGCCCTCGTATTGCCGCCTGATCAACCATGATCGCTTACTTACTGGCAGCTAGTGACGTGTAACCGTGACAGTTTGGTAAAAACGTTGTTTATGGATGGCTAGTGCAAGCGTGACAAATTTGGGCAAAACGTTAACCTCCTTTAGTTTTGGCCCTGGTGAGGTTGTCGCGTGGGTGGCTGAGGTCAGGGCATACCTGACTCGCTCTGGTAGCCCTTGGCTGTTGACGTCAACATGCTATTTTGAGATTATCTGACGTGCAAAATAGTAATCTATATTCAAGGCGTGCGAATCATTAGGTATGATGAAATATTCAGGCTCGAGGTTATTAATAACGAGATAAGACTACAGAGCAGGTTTCCTTTGCCGATTTTTCGCTAACTGAAAAACCTGACACGCAAAGTGTTATTAGATAGCTATTTTTATACCACCTGGTGATAGGTGGTTACAGTGAAGCACATAACACCAAACGGATTGCTAGTTCCCTACCAGTCCACAAACCTAAGATAGAATGCTTTTTGGGATAATGTTGTCTTCGGCTACCCGACTCCGCTCTGCGAAACAAAAGAACGTTAGCTCTATAATGCTTTACGACTGAATTAGTAAAGAAAATGTTGAGAATAGGTATTCCAAATATATATAACATTAAATGACATCCCTTGTATTATTCGTCTAACCGATGTTCTTATAAAAATCCTCCGAAAGACATTCGAAACTATACTTCTAGAATCGATAAAATCGAACAATTAAAAGACCTAGAAATTACGATGGTTTTCAATCGAACAGACGGTACGTCACGTTCATTATCTAGACAATGCATCGCTACACAGTGAGCAGTACACGTTGCTACTGAAAAATTACCTACTAATTACATATGCAATCAATGTCAGATAGTGTCTAAAACGGATATTGCGTTATATGTGATATATATCTTGATCCTATCAGCGCACATCAAAGCAATGCAATCTTTGCGATATCTCCAATTACATCAAGATTACTGAGAAATCAAGGAAGAATTATGCCGAGCTTTACGAGTATTGGTACTGTTTTTCAAAATGTAAAGTACTTTCAGTTCTATTTGTTACATGCCGCGCTATCTTATTGGAGTTCGCTTCGTAAAACCAAGGTTGAGTCGGTTCAGACGGTCAGCGTTCGTGGCCTTGTCAAAGCTCGCTTAATTATTGGCTAGCCTAACGTCACTTCAATACCTAATTAACTAGTTGCCTATTCAGTCGAATAAGCAACTTTTTAGAAAGATCAAAACAATATCTATTTATCATTTAACAACTTTTTAGTGCAATATATTATTATAATTAAAGGATCGATGTTAAGTAAGCAGAGAAATACTTATACAAGAAAAATAATGCGAGCTAGGTACATTTACTAATATGTACACGAAACGAAGTTACCTTAATGCTAAATGCAATAAAATTGAGCCTAATCATCATCATCATCATCATCAGCCTATTTACGTCCCACTGCAGGGCACAAGCCTCCTCTCAGTATGAGAGGACTTGGGCTATAGTTCCCACGCGGGCCCAGTGCGGATTGGGCACTTCACACACAACGTTGAATTACTTCGTCGCTGTGTGTAGGTTTCCTCACGATGTTTTCCTCCACCGAATAGCTCGTGATAAATATGAAATTCGATATCGCACATAAATTCCGAAAAATTCAGAGGTGCGAGCCCGGGGTTTGAACCCACGACCCTCTGCTTGAGAGGCCACAGGTCAAACCGCTTGGCTACCACGGCTAATTGATCCTAATAAATAGGGTTAAATAATACAAATATCTGCATCAAAATCAGTCCATCCAGTCGAGAGTCTGCTATGATATCACAAACAGTAAGCTTATAAAACACCCTTCGTTTTGAGTCGGAGAATATAAATAGACGAATTTCGTGTTTAATGACAACAAACAATCGGCAGTATTTTCAATGAATTATGTTCCCAGCTCAACGAAGTTTGAAAACAGAATAGCCTAATAAAGTAAGGTTAATTAAGGTAAGAACCTCGGAATTTCGAGATACCCAGCTGGAAGTTTTGTAAATATTTGCATATTGAGGCCCTAAAAGTTGTCTCAAAACCTACATATTCTAGGGTGTGAGCGACTATTAAATTTCAAGGTCAAAAGTCACAAAAATCTGTTTTTTGTGCTTCTTTTGTAAATATCTCATTTCCTATGGATTTTTGCTATTTGTGTTTCTTATCGATATTGTAGAATACAAAATTCTCTACAAGTTTTGTTTTTTATTTTTTTTATACGGTGAACCGATTTTGAGATAGAGGGCGGAGAGCGCGCGGTCATAACATCACTTTGGGTCGACCGGTCTCCGATCGAAAACGCGCCATTATATACTTGATGAACTATCGATAGATCAATGATTATAAATATTTGATTAATTAAATCAATGTGGCTTTGGGTTGGCTGCTGACTGTCTTCGTTTTTTGGCGTAAATTAGAAGATGTGTCCCTCTACCCTGGATTTTTGCAATTATAGTTGATTTTTTTCTATGTACCAGACCAGTTGGTTTTCGATTTTTGACGTGAAATGAGGTGACCCACTAAGTTCAATATTTTTTGTAAAGGAGGTATGTCGATTTCGACAGTAGTTTGGTTGGGCTCTAGTGCTTTCTAATCAGGGTCACCAGGTACTCCAGATCTTCAATTTTCCCAGTTTTTATATTTTTCCCTTTATGTAGTCATTAATCCCTAATTCTGTACCAAATTTCAGCTTTGTGAGTTTATGGGAAGTAGGTACTAGTTCTATTTTGATGATCATGAGTGAGTGAGTGAGTGTCGAAAATGCGAAACTTTGCTTTCGTTTAACTTCGGTACTAAATGACCTGCTGATTTGAAATTTTGTATTTTAAGTATGTAATTATAGCTTACTAGATGACAAAAATTTCAGCGTTCTGGTCTTATCCAGAAGTGCTCAAATAGGTGCCTGAAAACGCGGCGAAATGGATCCAGTAAAGGATGGTACGGCAGTGCTTGCTTCGCGCTCGACTTGGTGGGGGCACGGCCGTGCCCCCGACCATCAACTTCTGCAGCATTTTGAAGTTTTACAATATCTGTGTCGTTTTGGCCATCGAAGTACCCAAGGCCTTAAGTGATGCTGTGACCGCGCGCTCTCCGACCTATATCTCGAAAACGGTTCACCGTATAAAAAAAATTAGACGCAAAATTTGTAGAGAATTTTGTATTCTACAATATCAATAAGAAACACAAATAGCAAAATCCATAGGAAATGAGATATTTACAAAAGAAGCGCAAAAAACAGATTTTTGTGACTTTTGACCTTGAAATTTAATAGTCGCTCACACCCTAGAATATGTAGGTTTTGAGACAACTTTTAGGGCCTCAATATGCAAATATTTACAAAATTTCCAGCTGGGTATCTCGAATTCCGAGGTGATTTCCTAACCTTATTAGACTAGAAAGTTTTATTTGAGTTAGCTACATTTTAGGTAAATCGTAATAAATAAAAAATGCTTTTTTTGTGTGTCTACTCATATTTCACATCAATCGCTTGAATTTACGCAGGTAGAAATCCCTGAAAGGATATGTTCGCCTGGGTACATTTGTTTTGTTTTGTGCTTGACATTTCGTGTGTTTGTACAATTAAGAGTTACACACACCTTCAATTAGAACATTGTTTGTGTTGCACAACACGTAAATTATTGGTATCAAGTATATTTAGCCAATTATTAAACAATACAAAAACATAATAGGGCTCGTACTGCCCAAGGCTACGATATACCACAATAGCCGTGACGTAACACGAGAAGGCTGCCGGTGACATCTGCACAAAAGAATTGCAAGGGTCTTGGCCCCGCACGAATGTTTTACTTTACTACGCATTAGCATTTATATTATTGCACACTAGTTGTACCTCGTATCGGGAATTTTTCTTCGATGTTGAGTTGTACCCTGAGGGTGTAGCTATAGAGTCGAGAATATAGGTAGTTCTTAATGGTCGGCAGAAAACTTGGCCAGATTTCAAATGGTGAGTATAAGTTTGCGCATCGTTTTTACCTGGAAAAGGGATGCGCGAACTTACCCCCACCATTTAAAATTTGGCCAAATTTATTGCCGACTACTATACCAGACTTTATGGTCGCTCTTCAGGACCAATGTGTGTTCTTAACCAAGCCTACAAGTGTACAAGGTTTCGCTAATTGTACGTACCTAATACGTGTGCTTAACATGCATTTTGATTCTTTTATTTATGTTTACTTTATCTTATCCACTTGGCTACAAGGATGATAATTGATAATGAAGAAAAAATACACATAACTTAATAGCGATTTTTTCTGAGTATGCTCCGATCAGTTGTGTACATAAATTATTTCTTACAATACTTATCCAAAACATGAAATACCTAAGTACTAGTCAAAAAGGTTATTTTTTTATATATTCTTATTTTGCTCACTAATTAGCTTTCGTCTATTTCTAAACTGCTTGCTATTAGTTGTGAGAAATAAAAGCAGGGCTATAGAATTGAATGACAACAGAACAGATGCAGTGCTAATTAATTCAATTACTTATCATCACCATCACAATAGATTACAAAAAAATATCTATTCGATTAGATACGTCATCACAACCAATCTACATTTATGTACAATTACCAAAAAACATAAATTTTACATCTCAAGACGAGTAAATACGAACAAAGCCCTATTATAGGAAAACAGCATAAATTAACATTAATGGAAAATTAAGGAAAAAGACTTTTTCATATCTGGCATCACTTAATTAACGTTTAGGGACATCAAATAATAAGCAAATTGCTTCTGCCATCTTCGTCGAAGCATCACTGAGGAGCAAATTTTCTATTTAACGTCGACTTTGCCAACAAAACGAACCGACGAAATTTAGCTAACTGTCTCGTTTTTTCCTCTACTGATAACAAAGGATGGGATCTAACGCGTGTTACTGTAGTCCATGAGAAGAGCAACTCGTTGGGAAACAAAGCAAATGGACGACCACGTAATAGCGGGGCGCAGTCATTCCCATGGAAAGTGTTTTAAAAGGTCAAATTTATCTTGCTATTGGTAATGATCGCCCACTCAGTCATTAGGAGAAAATTAGACGATAAAAGCGGAAGAAGTATCGGAGTACCCATAACTTTTATACCATGGTTAGGTGAATGTAAAATTTTGTTAAAACGTAGATTTGAACGATTTACGCAATAGTTGAAGTAGTGGAAGATTAATTGTGCGTATAAAGGACTTACAAGAGCGATCCTAAAAAAGTTCGTACAAAAATTTTGATATTTTTTTGTTACTTTCTATACTGTTACTATTCTTACTATGTACGGTAATACTAAGAGGAAAGAAGAGTTAGTATGGAAAAATTTGATTAGGTACGTACATTTTTTATCCCATTGGAATTGACAGTACTCGACTGTGAATGCAACAACCATAAAGTCGCATTCAAACCAAAAATACAAAGTCCCTTGACAGGATCTCATCCAGTAAACTTTTATGTAGCAAAAAAAAGCAATTACGATTTTAGTTTCCGGTAATACTTAGATCTAAATTTAGATTTTATCATTACCAACCAACTCCTTAAAATCAGTATTAAAACTAATTAAGTTGTAAGTTTTGTTGTAGGCCGTTTGATCGCCCGCTAAATATAATTGGGGCGGGAATGAAATTAAAACTCCCTAGAAAGATTCCCCACCAAGTCGCCAAGATAATTGCTCGTGAAAGATGAAAAACAAGATGAAATTAATGTGCCGTCCTCGGGACACTTCAGCAGTTCGTAATTAAGCACCCACTTATGGTGTTTTGTTTGGAGGATACAGTCTGTTCTGCCAACTTGGGGATATGCAAAAAACACCATTTGTAATCTTTAATTAGAGATATATCATCGTGGACCGTTAGGTTCCCTGCTTTATTGGTTTTAATAGCTAATTAGCAAGGGTAAACAAATCAAGTCACGCGGCTATTATCAAACAGCCAATTATGAGATAGACCATAGGACTATGTTTACTTATAAAATATACATAGCTCCATTTTTGGCCACTTAAAATGGTCGGATCGCCTTGTCATTTGTTATCGATGTACCTTTCTAAAGTGGACTACAGCGCAGGCACAGTCAACAACTATGACATGAAATGAAATTATTTATTTGCTTTAAACATGGTATAAAAAAGTTGTAGGGAAGTGTTTTTGTGCCGTGACATGTTTATCTAAGTATAATTAGCATGCAAATTTTAATCTGATATCTAAACTATTGAACGCTTCTTAAGAGGCCGCACACATTTTTTACGAACGTAATTATAAGATCAGGCGGGGAAGAGAAATTCAGGGGCAGGGCAGGGGTAAGAGGCACCACAGACCATAACTCGTCGAGTTATGAGTGATTGTGGTCTGTAGAGCCCTCTTATCCCTGCGTTTCTCTTCCCCCACCTGACCTTAGTGGTTTTGGACCAATGTTTAAAAAATCGTAAAAAATAAACTAACTCATATTTAGCCATAAAAAAATATGGTTAGACTAAACATATTCTGTAAATTTACAATAAAATTGTTTCATTTGTAATTACATTAAAATCAATGAGAAAAAAAATAAAGTAATAGTTCAACTTTGAAATTATGTAAAATGATATTTGAATAATAAAAACCAATAATTTGATGCATGTCTCTCCGTTAATCCCCAGTAGACTATATTGTCTATCAGATAATAACAAGTTTATATCGTTTATGGTAAATTTTAATGGAAAATTTTCAAGTGAAAGACAGCTCTGACGCGTATTTTTGTGAAAACCCTTCAACAAATTGGCTAAGTAAAAGAAATCTGTGTTGCTAATAAAATATTTCTTTCCGTTAATCCCTAGAAAAAGAGTTTGTTTATATGTTACAGTAGTTTTTCTTTAAAAACTTAAGGATTTATAGCTTTCTAAAGCATTTGAAAATCATCAAAATCACCGAATTTTGTGTGCACGCTCTTAACACAAACTTCTAAGTAACTAGGTAGTACGAGTACAATTTTATTATTTAGCGAAACATTTTTAAACTGGCTTATAACTGGTTGATCTCGTACTCAAGAAAGGGAACAAAAATTACAGTACGGATTTCTATCTGTAACACGTTTATTGACACTTCTTTGATACTATCCGCTGTACAAAACAACTCCCCGTATATTATGTATGCCCCATTTCCCATAATAGGGTCTATTGACAGGCCGTTACACGGTTTTAGTGGTATCAATGTATAATTGAATATAATACAATATGAGCCTAACAGTAATGACGCATTCATCCCTTTGCTAACAAACCACTATCAATGTATTTATGACGGAAGGATCAATGATTTGTCATTTAACGTAACAAGCTTGTATAATAGGTTATGATTATTGATAGAAACTTTAACTAGTAGTATACCTAGTATATTTTAAATCGCTTATTCAACAATACAAGTGTAAGATAGGAGCATAACAAAGATTAATAATCAAAGTGCAATGCATTGATATGCAAAGTGATTTCCATGAAACAACTTTTATTAATATAATCGCAATAATTTTATCGATTTGATAAGATTTATAACCTAGATACCAATTTTAGTTACAATAATCGTTTAAACCTACTAAGTTAAGATTAACACATTTTAACTAACTATACATTCTTAACGAAAATATTTTAGGGTGTTCCTCTTTTCTCACTAGTGTGTATCTCAAAATAATTTGTATATTTTAATAAAACTTTACAACATTTCCAAAATGTGGGTCGCGACTCTTAATGCGGGGGTTTTAAACTTTAAAAACCCGAAATTAATTATAGAATCTATTCGTCACTCTGATTCGAAATACCCATGACGAGAATCTCTTTAGGGTTCTGAGTCAAAGAGCCAAGAATTTTATTTCATTCACGCAAACAGTCCGTCTAGATATACTCCGTTTTATATAACATTGAACTTCTAACACATTTTTAAATAAACCCAAGGCGTCAGCGCAAATGATGATGCCGTTTGTTTTGAGAATATTATAATATAACAAATAGTAATAAGTATAATTGCTATAATTTTACCAGGTTTACCGTTGGATTCCCGAGAAAAAAAATTGTAATGAAACAGAGTATAGTCTCATTGACTATCAAGACATCCTAACATGAAATCTTTCGACGATTTAGTTAACTAGAGGTAGGGATATGGCAACGCTTATACATATTACTTAACATACATTCATATTACATTATACTACACATTAGCTGTAGCTAAAACTTTGAAAATCTTTAAATTGGTCGTAAATCCTTAATCGTGAGATTAAATTTGATTTCCATTGGTTTAGTGAACATCCTGTACCGGGTAAGAGTTTTCTTGCAGAGCTCTTGTTATTATGAGAGCTTCTTTTTTGTGTTTGAGATTCGTTTTAATTAGCAGATGAATTTATCTAACGAAGCAAATATAACGGACGTTAGAATAACGAAAGTGCGTTTAGAATAATGGTGGCAACGGAAGTCGGGACTGTTGAAGATATTTCCTTCCATGTATTAAACAAAAGATGGTTGTAACTAAAAGAGTCGTTAAATCTGAAAATATTCCATGTGTATGTGACTAAGACATCATCATCATCCAGCCTATATACGTCCCACTGCTGGGCACAGGCCTCCTCTCAGTATGAGAGGGCTTGGGCTATAGTTACCACGCGGGCCCAGTGCGGATTGGGAACTTCACACACAACACTTCGTCGCTGTGTGTAGCTTTCCTCACGATGTTTTCCTTCACCGAATAGCTCGTGGTAAATATATCAAATTACATTCCGCACATAAATTCCGAAAAATCCAAAGGTGCGAGCCCAGGGTCCGAACCCACGACCCTCTGCATGAGAGGCCACAGGCTGAACAGTTTACAGTTTAGACGCAGTCTAGCAACCTGTCACTATTTTACCTGCCACCTTAAAATAAAAAAAAATATAGGTATGCTAGAAGTGGCCACAAAACCTGAAATAGTCATCGTTTTGTCTATGTAGCGTTTTGTGTGGTAATTACATACTTAACAGGTTAGTTAACACATACTGATATAGAAGGTTTAAGCAAAGGAAAATGCACATTTCGTTCTTCGTTGGCTATTTTTTTCACAAAAAAAAAAGTAGGTAGAGCCCCGCTTATAAAAACGCAATTTTCCTGCTCCTAATATGAGCGAAATTGTTTTCGCCGGCAACGATATTAGCGCCAAGATAAAGTCATTTCGCTTACCTAAAGAAATATATCACCATTTTTACAAGTAGGACATCCCATGGTAATATTTCGTTGTTCGGTTAAACAAATGGGCAGTCTAATTTCCTATCTTATCAATTTGAAATCTGGCGGCATAGCAGTTATATTTTTACTTCGTTTGTAGGTTAATATACTAACCACTTTGGACAATAAAATTTGAAAGAAACTTGACAGAACGTATTTTTTGTTCAAGAATAGATATGGTTAGGTGATGTAGCAGCGTCCCTGTTTATTTCTGAAAACAGTTTAACAACATACTTTTTAAAACAAGAAAATAACACAAGCGAAATTTTCTCACCCTAACTGACTCACATATTTATATATACGGTCGAATCAACTAATTTCTGACCCACCACAAAACGTTGTCACAGTAAACGTAGGTAGGTGATTAAGTTTGTCTTTGTAGAGCAATGCAATTGCACAATGGCGTTAACTATAAATAGGTTCTATGGTGGGTTGTAAAATGGTTGTAAAGTACATAGAAATTATCCCGGTTCATCTGATGAAAGATGTGCAAAGGTGTAAAAATAACTGACAAAACCTATTAATAAATTGTACCTACCTAACTGTAGGTAGTGTAGATAAGTAAAACATATGCAATATCAATATCGTAATACTCTACGCAACGAGCATGTACAGCTTTCTTTTATTATTATCACAAGAACCAATTAATAACTACCCATGTATTTCCGCTAGATAGATCAAATGATTCGTATAATATTTGTGTGCTGAAATATGTTTCATTTATCACAACTATAACCGGTGCACCGCGGTGTCGATATATTTTCTCCGTTGAAGTATTTGTACTACATAGGTGCCAAATGACCAGGGTACCAGCCATCTCGAGAAGGTCAACCACTCGCTTAAATTCTTGATGTTCTAGCAGTTTCAAATCAATACAGAGGTACGTTTTTTTCTCAATAGCTAGTACAAATTACATTCCAACTCTACTTTCACCTTACTCGCGCCGGACTGAATCTCAAATGCGTCTATTGTCTACGAGGTCGGGTTCCGATTTCCGCGACAACCCTCAGGTTTGCCAGAATAAAATCGCCAAATTGGCAACTTTTACAATTTGAAAACGAAATTTTTACTGCGGCTGAATTAAAATTGTTTAAATTTCCAAACAGTTTTAGTGAAAATGTTTTTTATTTTGGTTAGTATACTTATTTTTAAATCAACTTAATTTTTTTTGACATAAAGCTTGCTTGCTCGTGCGGTTTGTTATGTTAAGATACATTTGCAATTTTTGTGAATATTAGGGAACCAAATAAAAACGTCACACTAGGTATTCAAATTATAAAATTATACATAGAATCAACAATAAGACCCTTTATCTAAAGCTTGCATTGTGAGCAATAACTTCGCGTTATATTAATTACTCAAGTAAATTAGTGATAATTATAACCACGGTGAATCCCCGTTCTACATCGTAAGCTATACGGATTAAAGCAATACCTACTCGTAATAATCTTTAAACTATCGAATAATGATAAAAGGAATTCGTGTAGAAATACTTTTCATCACGTATTTTTTGACAGAGTAAGACAAAATAGGTCAAAAGACTAACAAGGAAGGGTACCCAACTGTCCACCTCCGATTTGATTCATTTTGATATATGTTATAGAGTAGTCTAAAATAACGGACTAATTTTTTTTTTAGCTGCCCAAACTCAATCTGTTAGGAGAAAATGGCCGCCAAAGTGCTGAAAATTGACAAAACCTACTAACTTCCGTAGTGAGATTTGTTCAAAAAAAGTGGTAATTAATTACTGGTTTCATTACTATGCCAAAGAACATGAATAAAAACTCGAGGGGTGTTTCGGCATTTCACCACAAACTCGCTTTTTATATTAAAAAAATCATGTCAAAGTTTCACAAATTTCGCCGCTACACTCACTTTCTTAAGGTATTTTTTTTAGCTTGAAAACTTCTTGGTTCATGATCTCATGGGTAATGGTTATGAAAAGACAACAAGAAAACAATGGGCAGTTTGATTTCTTAAAAAACTGAACTTTATATTATTTTCCATTTAATATAATTTCAACCTGATTTAAAATGACACGATGATGACTTAAATATTCCAAACATGCTATACCACACGGTTTATAGTACAGTAATGTACATTTTGGCGTCAAACCCTGATGAGTCAGAATTTTCACTTTTATGGTGTAAGTATACTCATACATATGCTTTATTTTTATTCTTATTAAATTGGTTATGGCGAGGTTGACTAATTTTTATGTTTTATTTTTTTTTATTTCAGGTCAATATTGTGGAAAACAAGTTATCCTTACTAAAATTACCAAGAACTGTTTTGTGTCAAGTATTTTTCGACTTGATTCCCGATTGTGAATTAATGCTTTCTGAGAAAAATAAAAATATTATCTAGTGCCGAAAATGCAGTTTGCCGAATTAATTCATGATTTTGGCTTCAAGCACCCCAAACAGCTATTGATAAGCGATGTCTTTTGCAAAAACTAGGTATATTGAAAACTGTTCTATTGGCATGTATTAAATAGTTTTTTTAGTACGATAGATTGGTTCAATCCACATCTGGCTGAGGGGAAACCATCTATAAACGTCATTATTTCAGCCATAAGACTTCCACTGCTGAACATAGGCCTCCCCGTTAGACTTCTATAAGTACCTGTTGGAAGCGACCTGCATCCAGCGTTTTCCGACGACCTTTATCAAGTCGTCTGTCCATCTTGTAGGTGGACACATAATTCAGTTTTTTTTTTTAATAGATCAGACTGCGAATTGTTTTTTATTTTTATTTATATTGTATTTTGATGACCATTAGCAATGAGACCATGAACAAGAACCATGACCAAGAAGTTATCAAACTAAAAAAAATACCTTAAGGAAGTGAGTGTAGCGGCGAAATTTGTGAAACTTTGACATGTTTTTTTTTATATAAAAAGCGAGTTTGTGGTGAAATGCCGAAACACCCCTCGAGTTTTTATTCATTGTCTTTGGCATGGTAATGAAACCAGTAATTAATTATCACTTTTTTGGAAAAAATCTCACTACGGAAATTAGTAGGTTTTGTCAATTTTCAGCACTTTGGCGGCCATTTTCTCCTAACAGATTGAGTTTGGGCAGCTAAAAAAAAAATTAGTCCGTTATTTTAGACTACTCTATAACATATATCAAAATGAATCAAATCGGAGGTGGACAGTTGGGTACCCTTCCTTGTAAGTAAATCTCTTAAAACCTCACAAAACACGTAAAACTTTATACTTTTGACATTCATATCCATCTTAATGTACAAAATTAGCAACGTAAGTTTTCCCGCATCTGGCAACATCGCCCGGAGCAAAAATCACGCCGCCGGAACAATGGCGGCAACTAGTGCTTCCTCTGCATCCGAAGTAATTAAGTGAATTCCACTCAGAGATTTTTGCTTAAAAATAAAGACTGGGTCTATTATCTATTATTAGCTGATGAAACGAATTATTGTTTGAAGGCATATCTCCAAGTGCTCGACTGACGCTGGACAAGTGTATGACAGGGGCTCTCTATGTCAAAGTGGTATGGCTTAAAGAATGAATAAAAATCGTCCAAGTTTGAATTTAACCTAAAAAGCTTTGACTCTCGTACCCATGCATACAGCATAGTAGGTACAGCGTCGAGCGTCGTCAGATATTTATTACCTTACTCAAGTTGAATTAAAAAACATACACATACATGGTCACACTTTGATTAAGGTAAATGTACCAATGCTCGACGCCTCAACGTCCAGTAGATGACACCCATCTGTCACCTGTCTTACTATGACATAAGGTTGCAAGTGCCATGTATTGGGTCAGTGTCGAGCACAGGGACGTTTACCTTACAAGAAATAAAAATAAGTATCGTTAAATTAACCCTGGTTAGCTAGGTTTCATTTGTTTATTTTTATTCAAAGGACATGTTTTGATAATTTTCCTTACAACAAGAAAAAAAAATGGTACCTAAATGTGTTCAATTACAATAGTCGACAATAAACTTGCAATACAAATAAGTATCATATAACTACTCTTACTTAATTGGACAATCCATTCGCATTCATTTATTTTTCCCGCGTAAGGAAGAATGTAATCCAATTTGGAATTACAACACAATCAATCGGTTTCCTCAATTAACGATGAACAATAACAACGTGATGAAGTCTCTGACTGTGGAAATGTCATCACTGCATTGACTATACTTGTACTAAGTAAATTGTGTTGTCGAAATTTATTTTTACATTATCCGAATTCGGTGAAAGAAAACATCGTCAGGAAACCCGCACACAGCGATGGAGTAATTCAAAGTTGTGGGTGAAGTTCCCAACTTGCATAGGGCCCGCGTGGGAACTGTTCCTAGTCTAATCCATCTCATACTCCTTTGCCCAACAGTGGGAGGTATTTAAGCTGGATTATAGGCAAGTAAAGTAGCTTTTAGTTTAGTGAACGCAATACTAAGTAAGTAATAGGCATTAAAAGATGATTGAGCTGAACTAGCCAAGCATAAGTTGGACTCACGTTCGAAAGGTTCCGTGCCAAAAACTGTAAAAATCACGACTGTTGTACGTTATTGTACCTATGCGAGGTAGTTCGCACGAAACATTAAAAAGAATACAAAGATATAACGATGACTATTTAACGCTTCGTATTCACATTTAGGACATTTTTTGGATTAAACGTACCTATATCAAAGAGGTTGCTAGTTTGTCGCCTAAATCACACCTAACCTATTTTCTTAATCGTGTACCTATTACGGCTTTCACGGATAAAATGGATAGATGTCACGCTAAACCCGATGCCATCTGGGGAAAAAACTTCTAACATCCGCGACAAAGATACAGGGGGTCAAACGTCCCATGAGTCGCTTCGAGAAAAGAATGCTTTGCTTACGCTACGCTTGATATATTTAGCGGGGACACGGCTGCCGTGTATATTCCGCAGAACACTATTTTACAAACACCACAAGGCGGCCGGAAGACGCGTATAACCGACAACTGGTTAAAATATTGACGGTCAATCTTCGTCCACCCTGTATATCACATACACGATGTGTTCTGTTTTAACATTTAAGATACCTACAACAATAAGACACCTTCATGGTCGTTATAGCTTGACCGATAAGCCTTCTTTTAAATTAATGATGTATTTAAGCACGTCTCCGATTGATAGGCAAGGAGTACCACTGTTTTTAATTAATTGTTAACTAATTCTGACTAAACTATTAATTTGAACTAAACTATTAACTAATTCTGAGACCGATCGTGCTTAATGCAACTAAAAAAAGCCATGTCATAAAATGTAGGACTACTTTAGGCAAGGTAAAATTAATGTTACGCAGATTTAAGGTACGTAAGCCACATCGACCTCCCAAAGCTATTAAGCACCTAAAACTCAAACATTATAATTTAAATATTACCACCCATAAAGGCAGAATGAACTTGAAGACGGCATTCCCCAAGGATCTACACTTTATAAGCGAATTTTGCATTAAAGGTCTCGTGCTCCCGCCTACGTGATTTTATGGCCGCTGCAGTAAAACCGCTTTATGATCGCTCTAACTCCGCGCTGGCGGCTAAATTGAGGTTTATAATTATGTAGCTATTAAAATTGTATTGTTTTTGTTTAATTTCATCCGTAATCTCCGCATGAAAGTCACTGAGTACTTGAATCGGGTTGGCGGGGAATAGTTGTGGGCCGCGACGGAGTGCGAAGGGTGGAGCGACTCTACCGCCATCTCTATCGTCCAGTAGTAGAACTTCTTCCACAAACGTCTTCAACTGTCAGTCTTCTACATCGCGCTAACGAAGTTTCGAAGTTACCACAAACCTCCAAAATGGGTACGGTCGAACCAATTGACTTCCGACACACTGCAGAACGTTGTCACAATAAATTCAATAAAGTTATCCTTTGTAGAGCATGCAATGCCACTACAGTAACTGTTAATAGGTTCTATGTCAGGTCAGGAATCAATTGTTTCAAGTGTGTATGACTTATGATTTTTGTCGAACCAACATACAAGAAGAGTGGCGGAAGGAAGGGGAGGCCCTTAGCCAGCAGTGGGATATATCTACTACTACTTATAAGAAACGAGACAGAAAATGTGTACTTAACGGGCTCCTTGGCAGCCACAAGGCTGCCTTATACAGTAGGCCGGCCTTTGTACTTTGTATTTATAACTTGCATGTACAGTGAAAGAAATTGACACCTGTGCCACTTTGAACCTTTTCATAATCAGTTTCATAATTGCTTTGACTACTTAGTAGATAGTATGGTATGTCACAGTGACATTTCTTTTGAAAGAGTCCAAAGTGGCACATTTATCAAATTCTTTGACTGTACCTATTGCCATATTTTATACAATAAAGACTTTTTTACTTACTTCATTCAATGGTTGCTGCAAAAAAATTGATCGAATCACAAAATAGGTATGGCTGTTACCTCGACACGTCCATAGCTAACATAATCGTGTTTTATTGACATCCGCAATACCAGGCGGGTTGCAGATGCGTTGCCAACCTAAAGGCCAAAGTTGTAGCGCCTCTTGTGACAGCAATTGATGGCTGTCTTACCCTACATGCAGAAACAATACACTAGCGAATAAGATGGTGGCTGTGATCTAGATAGGACCAAATTCTGTCGCCTGCACTCGTTAATGGGATCACACAATTACAACACATTAGGTATAGGTATGTAATTTTAAGATTTCCTGCTCACAATGAGCTAGTTGGTGATACAATTCCCACCCAGCAATAATCCCGAGGGGTTCACGACTGTAGGTAGCTCTTGAATTTATACCTAAGTGGTTTTTGTCATGAAAAATCTTAACCTGAGCAATTTTTTTTCTTAATTCAAGATGTTACGCTTTTCTCTTATTCTATGGACGCAGGCCACTCGGCAACCAAATGGCTTTTAGCAATTTGACGTAAATTAACATTTATGCCGACGTATTGCGCTTTTTTTCTTAGTATTACTTTTTATTTTTATTTATGACTAGCTGTGCCCGCGACTCCGTCCGCGTGGAACAGTGACTAATTTCCCCCGGTTTTTTTTCCACATTTTCCAATGTTTCTTCGCTCCTATTAGTCCCAGCGTGATGTTATGTAGCCTTAAGCCTTCCTCGATAAATGGTTTATCCAACACAAAAAGAATGTTTCTATTCGAACCTGTAGTTCCTGCTGAGATTACCGCGTTCAAACAAACCAACAAACAAACTCTTCAGCTTTATAATATTAGTATAGCTTTATAATATAGATTAAGTACGAGTTAGAACTTGTCAAGACATTTTTATCTAATCGTAATTAAACAGTGACGTACCTTTATTTCGTAGATCATAAAGTCGATACTTCGTTCTTTACTTTTCTCATGTTTAACATTTGGAAAGTGAGTTAAGGCAAATACCTCGTACCTATTAATTCCAGCCATTTTCCGAGTGCTTTGAGATATGTTTTCGCGGACCGGCGAAGTTGCCTGGCGCAGTGTTTTCCTTCACTCGATGAGAAGCTAATGTTTATTCTTTAACTTTGCTAAGTATAACAATGGGGGAAAATGTTGTGTCAAGGAACAGGGTTTTCGCAGACTGCACCCAGTTTAAATTAACTTGGTGTTTGGGTCGATGTCCTTAGAAGGATACTTGGCTTTGAACCTTTGATGTTTAAGGATTAGTAGAGTGAATGAAGGTTTCTTTTGCCTCCTCTCATCCACACATGCTTAACACTTTTTCGTAATTTACTAGGATTTGGTTACTAGCAACCTGTCATTGTTCTGATCTTAAAACCTAAATAAAATATATGCTAGAAGTGGCTACGAAACGTGAAGTAGTCATAGATTTGTCTAGTAGCGTTTCGTGTGCTCTGCCTACGCAATTTGGAAAAACAAGCGTGATGTATCTATGTTATTTAAAAGCACGCGAACATTCGCACTGCACTTCAAAATGCAGTTAGTCATCTCACGAACGCATTTTGTTAAAAACCTGACTTGACTGCGTTAACTGCACCTTTTCCTTGTCCAAGGGACTTGAACAATGATACATTATCTAAAATTATATAACATTATTACCGAATTATGTATTCTATCCTTGTGCCAGCGATTATCCTTGTCAGCTATGGCCCGGATGCGAGACATTGTCAGCCTTCCGCGTGTTTGTTTTCTATTCAAATGAGTAAAACAATCCTTTGGGACTCGAAATAGAGTTCCTTCGTTTTAATTTGTAAATATTGCGCGCCTTAAAAGTCTGGTGCCCGTATGGTATCGAGTTAAGAATTACGAGACGACTAAGGAATTAAATACTAAATTGGTTTAGGGATGCTTTAGGCGACAGGCTGGCAACCTGTCACTAAACCTCTTTCATCTTAATTGTAGTAGGTATACCTATACCTACCATTCCTAAAATAGATTTACTGCATGACAGTAAAATCCAACAAACCAAAAAAATACAAGACAAATTTCCAATTTCATGACAGATAAGATCAGAAATATCTACTTTCATCTTTTAACTAAATACTTTATGATCTCTAGTGTGAGTATTATCAATATACTTTTGGTCATAGTTTCCTCTTTCCTCTTGTAACTATCAGGAGGTCGACTACCCCTGCCCCCTGCCTGCCACAAGAGACATTCTGAAACATCTAAAACCAATAAAAATGAAAATTCTATTATTTAAATGTATATTATTTATAGAACAACAGGACAGATACAAAACAAACATAGGTACTTTTACCATCTAATTACTGTTTTCCTGACGCGCTATCACATTTCCTCAATTAGCACAGACGAATACAATTTCTAATTGGTAACCAATCTATCATGTCTCATAACATGTCGATGAACCGAACAACAATGAAATGACAAAATGTTTGAATAATTACAATAATTGCAAGAACAAAAACTTAATGCGAGCGCTCTTGAAGAATAATATAAAGGCACAGTTCGCAGAGGAGGTCACCATTGAGACGCAGAGCGCAGCGTGTATCAGTGTAGCGAATCTGTTGATCGGACATGAATTATTTGGTGAGATTCCAATTTATATTTCAAACTAATTTGATTAGTTTTGTAATTATCGGATAGTGCTGACAAACAGTGGTGGACTGGTGGTGTTTATGTGTGGTTTAAAATTATTTTCAAGAAATTGAACGTATTATTTTTAATTAAGTATTAGTTTTTTTTTTTAATTTTGAGCGTATTCCGGGAAAATGTTTTTTTTTTTAATCTACAAAGTGACCGGAATTTGTAAGAAAAAAAAACATCGGTAACTATTATCAGTAGGTACTTAAGAAAACGTGCAAATAAGAATTTTTCATTTATAAATGAGATAAAAGACACGTAATAAAAAAAAACACAAAATGACTAATTTTTACTACTTAGTTCCTACTTGCGGCAGTCTTAAATCGGGATTTTAGTATTACTACGTCCAGATTAAAGACATTCTAGAAGTGGCCCTAAATACAAATTTACTTATGGCTAGAAGGATACTGTGTAAGCTTTATACATATAGACATACATTACGTATACAACTCGTAAATGTTGGTAGAAAATAGGTATTAATGGTTACCGCGAAATATTGGGAGTAATGTACAATCCATGTCTAATAACCGCGCGATATTAATTAGTTACTATATTGATATAGGTAGAGATTACATTTGATTACAAGGATTATCCACCTCACGCCGTCTTGCTTTATCAAAATGGATAAACATACCAACGATAATCGCCATTCGCGTCAGAATTTTTGTTATCATAGAAAAGGAATGCGAAATTTCAATACTAAATCGTCAAAAAAAATTACCTGGGTACATCTAATACGCTTTTAATTTTCAAACCAAAACGTTATAGGTCAAATTAGGTTATTATGACTATTTTTGTAAATTTATTCAAATCTTTTTATTATTGTTTGGGAAAAATGTGTATGTAAGACTAAAGGTATTAAGAAAAAAGAAGTATTGATTTATTCTCTTAGATTTTTTTTTTTCAATTGGTTTTGCAGTCACAGCGTGAAAAGATAACATTACCTATATTCTATAAAAAATAAAAAATAAACATTCAATGAATGAAATTTCGTGTAAAGTTTAAAGTTTCTAAAGCAATTCGTTACTGAGAACCAATCTCTAAAAGTACTCTAAACTATCACAGGATAGCTAATAGCACTTACTAAGTACAGAAAGTCCACTCCTTTACATGTTAAAAACATTGCTATGTTTTTCTGCCGTTGCTTACTTGCCGTAGACCTTTCACGTGGTCTCACCGGCGGAGCGTACCTTAACTGTGGAGTGGAACCGAAACTATGATTGTAACGGATATAAAAACTGACAGTCAAATTTTATTTCAGAATTTACTTTTAATATCATGCTCGCTCGCCTTGGCGGCAGCGCAGCGGTTGGAAGAGACCGGCACAACCGGACAGAGGCGAAGCACAGGCGGATACGGCCTGCTCAAACCCGGCTATGCCACAGTAAACTACGGTAACGGTGGCTACGGCAACGGTGGCTACGGCGGCTACAACAACGGCTACGGCGGTGGCTACGGCAGCGGCTATGGCGGTGGCTACAACAACGGCTACGGCGGTGGATACGGTGGTTACCAACCGGGAGACGGTGGTTACCAACCAGGATACGGTGGTTACCAACCCGGATACGGTGGTTACCAACCCGGATACGGCGGATATCAACCCAGCTTTGGCGGACAAGGTGGATACCCAGGCGGTTTTGCAGGTGATTCTTACGGTTTTCACTAAAAATAATAAAACGATTTTAGTCTTTGACTGTACTTATGTTTATCCAGGAAATAATATAGGGCGTATGTTGTAAATAAGTGTAGGTTTTTTCAAATACCCTTTCTGGTCTACGTAGGTATGTACGATAAGCTCCTCTTACAACGAGAGATAACGTGTATAATAATTAGGTAATTTCGGTGCAGCATTGCTGTGTTAAAAGTATTTGTATGTACGATTACCGCTGGAGTAGCTAATCAACGTACAGTCAGCTGCAGAGAAAGGTAACCCCCCGGCCATACAATGTTTCATTACTAGGGGGTTACTCTTCTCTGCAGCTGTCCGTACCTAATAATTACCTTATTTGTTCATATTCCTAAAAAATATTTGAAGAAATTCCTTTTTTTACTATGTTGCACCGAAATTTCTAAAAAAATTACGATCGTTGACAATTAGACATATCTATCGAAAATATCTACAAATAAAGTCCATTGACTCGTTAATGGTAGCCCAGCGGTTCGACCTGTGGCCTCTCAAGCAGAGGGTCGTAGGTTCAAACCCCGGGCTCGCACCTCTGAATTTTTTGGCATTTATGTGCGAAATCGAATTTGATATTTACCACGAGCTATTCGGTGAAGGAAAACATCGTGAGGAAACCTGCACACAGCAACGAAGCAATTCAATGTTGAGTGTGAAGTTCCCAATCCGCACTGGGCCCGTGTGGGAACTATAACCCAAGCCCTCTCATACTGATAGGAGGCCTGTGCCCTGCAGTGGGACGTATGTAGGCTGGATGATGACTCATTAATGCCAACAAAGTCAGCAATCAAAACATATTAAGAGCGTGCACACAAAATTCGGTGATTTTGATGTTTTTCCAATGCTTTAGAAAGCTATAAATCCTTAAGTTTTTAAAGAAAAACTACTGTAACATGTAAATAAACTCTTTTTCTAGGGATTAACGGAAAAAAATATTTTATTAGCAACACAGATTTCTTTTACTTAGCCAATTTGTTGAAGGGTTTTCACAAAAATACGCGTCAGAGCTGTCTTTCACTTGAAAATTTGCCATCAAAATTTACCATAAACGATATAAACTTGTTATTATCTGATAGACAATATAGTCTACTGGGGATTAACGGATTAACATGAATCAAATTATTGGTTTTTATTATTCAAATATCATTTTACATAATTTCAAAGTTGAACCATTACTTTATTTTTTTTCTCATTGATTTTAATGTAATTACAAATGAAACAATTTTATTGTAAATTTACAGAATATGTTTAGTCTAACCATATTTTTTTCATGGCTAAATATGAGTTAATTTACATTTCACGATTTTTTAAACATTGGTCCAAAACCACTAAGGTCAGGTGGGGGAAGAGAAACGCAGGGATAAGAGGGCTCTACAGACCATAATCACTCATAACTCGACGAGTTATGGTCTGTGGTGCCTCTTACCCCTGCCCTGCCCCTGAATTTCTCTTCCCCCACCTAATCTTATATTACGTTCGTAAAAAATGTGTGCGCCCTCTTAAGTAGTTAAAGTTTCCACGACTTGGGAAGTTTCTTCGTTTAGGATGTCGGTCAAAAGAAATGCAAGCTACTTACTTACTATGAGATTTAATGCTAAATGCAAATGCTATATGCAAATGCTATGTGCAGGCGGTTACCCCGAAGCAGGATATCCCGTTTTTGGAGGCGCCGGGTACCCTGGTTTTGGAGGTAGGTGTCCTAGGATCTCGGGTGGTGTCGGGTTTAGAATAATACTTCTCCATTTCATCCGTAGATATCGTAAGAGCCGACTAAGGAAATAGGTTTAGGTGTGCTTTAGGCGACAGGCAGTACAATCTATTTTGAAGTCAAAAATTATGCTAGAAGTGGCTGCCTAGCGAGGAATAGTCATGGAAATGTTTTGTGTGCTCTGCCTACCTCATTTGGAAATAGGGGCGTGATGTTTATATTTATTAGAATCTAGACTAGAACAAATCAGGTAGCGGTATCTAATTGGTGGTCTGGAAAGTTTAAAACCTACACCGCTAACTTAAGGCACATATATAGTCCTCCTCATCGTTCCGATGACGGCGACCCTGGCTGTAATTAATAATGCTGAGCACATCATTAGTACTTGAACGTTAGTTAACTTGGCTGAAAGGAATGTTTGTTCGTTAGTGATTTTCCACTGAAACCGTGAACCACTGGTATAATTAAAACTTAAGAGAATAGATATTTTAATACGCGCAAAACTGGGATTCGGTGGAAAGCGTTGTTGAACGTAGAGAACTTATTTAGCTAAACTTGTGGGAGCACAAATACCCCGCTTCATTAGTGGTAAAATTTAACAGAAGCAATTATAGATGGAAGTCTAAACTTATAAATTAATAAATAAGTGTAACAATCAAGCTTTAGGAAGGTAAATAGAATTTTACGTACGTAATACTTATTTAGGTGCTGACGGCAAGACTATCTGTGACGCACTTTTTAGTCTGTGAAAATAGAACCTATAAAATTATATGCAGTAACGCACACGACGCGCAAAAAGTTCGGCGCACAGCGCATATATAATTAATGCAGACTTTTTGTGCGCCGCAAACTCGATCGCATAAAAAGTTTGTCGTCTGCCTTACCTTAGGGTAGGTACAACCATTTTGTGTGAAAGTAGGTACATACATCTTAATTCAAATTTCAATTAGCCAGTTGACCACATTTAACCAACGACTAGTCAAATTTACAGACCATAAATAAAATAAGTGTCTTTAGTTTACTTTATCGCTGGTGAGTTAAATCATCTGAAAACTTTAATACACTTGCAAATTTGCATGTGTTCTGATGCAAAAAGTTAAACCATTATAGTCTTCTAGCCCAGTGGGACGTCTCGTACTTTCGTTTTCATCGGTCGTTAGTCATGCATGATACATTCTTTGTTCTATTCTAACATCGTTGCATGCTTCAATGGCCCCACCAGCGGTTACCGACTGCCTTGGATGGATAAAACGAGCAACTGCGAACAATTTTAGTGCTCGTGAAAATGCCCTAAGAATTCCATTTATCTGTGTCTCCGGGCGGCAAATGTCTTTGAGACTACTGAGCTAGAAATTACTGTTATTTTTACTTCGGTAGGTCTAAGCTAAGGTATTGCTGAAACACGACATCGACTTTTTTGGCGTACTTACATAGTCAGGTGTTCCAAATGTCTTGTTTTTTTCATTTCAATGTAGGTATAGGTACCAATAGGTAATCTATGAACGAGTCTTGTTCTATGTTAGTGAAAGAAAAATAGTTATTACGGTATTATGCCCACAGGGTTAGGTACTAAAACGATAGTCTATGGAAACAGAGACATCTCGTCACAACCACCATTTTTAAAGATTTTCATCCAAATGCAATTTCATCCGTCTAATGAGTTGCATTATTAATAACTAATAAGATAGTATAATAATAACAACAGTAGTACCTTCATAACAACACCCTACCTATAGGCACACCTTTTCATATCATTCAACTCACTTTTTATTTCCACACTTACCCATTTTGCATTCCACAGGTTACCGACCTCGACCCGGCTACGATTACCGTCCGAGTCCCTACCCGTCGGGTAACATCGGCAGCCCCGGCTACCAGAACCGTCCCGGCTACCAGAACCGCCCCGGCTACGACCGGCCGTACTCCGGCAACGGTAACTACTTCGGCGGCTACGGTGACGGCTATAACGACAACTTCAGACTAGTTGGCAGGAAAGTCGGAGAAACCAAAAAGGAGGATTCTGAAGAATAAGTACCAAAATGTATAGATTTTAGAGCAAGATCTGAATTACGTGCTCGTTTTGTTGTTCAATTAAATTATATATTGTTTTTTTTAAACGGCTTGTTTTATTTTTGCCATTCGCAGGTGACGAAATCACGAATTAAAATATTACGAGTAGGTTCCTAAATTAAATTAGAGGAGTTATTTGTCCACGAATTATCTTAATTCACATCTTTATAAAGCACCCCATGGATGATTAAAACGTACTACAAGTTCCCACACGTGGTACTCAAACTAGGTGTTGGAAGGACGCTTTGAAATTCTTAATCGAGCTTTTGCCATAGAGCATTGGATGATTTAAAGCAGTGGATCGGATGTAGAACACCGCCATGTTCCATGACTCAAATTGTTGATGTAGGTCGAACGTCATCTAAGCAAAAATCTGTGGCTGGAATGGTACTGAGCTGGTCCATATTCGCTACACCGAGTGGAAAGCTAACTACTCGAAAAGACAACGTGACAGGCATATAGATTTAATAATAGATTTAATAATTTTCTTCTTGGACGACTAGCCCTTGTATGTGGACAGGGAGCAATGGAAATAGTGGGCGAAGTTTTGCTCAGCAGTGGGACGTATTCAAAACTATCAATTTCTTTTATATGTATAGTGCTTACTGGTTACTGAATCTCTAGCCTTTGAGTGCTTACATAAAGAAGCAGGTGCCCTATGGGTCGGTACCGACCGGTGCAGGGACAACTTACATGAAACAAGTAAATCTGAAACCTGTTTCTTATAAGGGAGCACATAAGTAAACAAATGAATATTATACCTGCACCGATTCGCACGGATATGTCCGTGCCGGAAACCTGTTTCTTTAAGTAAGCACCCTTTGTTGTAAATTTGTGACGTATAAAACTACCTGCCCTGAAAATGTAAGGTTATGTTCACTATGAAAAATAAATACAAGAGTTCAGTACATTATAAATTATATTAGATACTCAATTTATTTTACATTTCAATAACAATACAATAATCGGGATTCAACTTAATAACAATTATTATAGTAAAATTATCAATATAATAAAATTAATTCATTATTAATTAAGATCCGCTAAACCAATCCGATGTCATAGAGGTGAAGAAAGACGCAGCCCCGGAGCGGGCGTTAGCGAAATTGATGGGAAGTGATGACGTCATCAGCTCCGATATATCGGGCCTGGGCTTATTAGGGCTCGCTGACGTCATGGGTTTTTTCTTAACCTAAAAAAATAATGACAATATATTAGATTTTAGATTATGATATGGTAAATCAGACATCGGAATCTTTGGAGCACTTGCGAAGGGAAAGTTGGAAAATTAGTCTTTATGTACTTTTAACGTGTCGATATTTATGCTAATTTCTGTTTATATTACATTTAACTTTTTTTTTCTTGTATAAAAACTCCAACCGAACTCATTTACTTTTGGTTTTCCTGCGTAATCTATGGCATCTATTAACTTGGCAAGGTTTTGGAGTAGTGGAGATTCGCGGATCGCTCTACCGTTGTATACATAGTGTTCGGCAAAAAAATTGGCCAGATTTTAAAAGGTGGGGGTAAGTTCTCACATCGTTTATTCTAAAAATGTGATGCGCGAAGTTACCACCGCCACTTAAAATCTGGCCAACGTTATTGCTGACCATTATACTCTTAAGAGGGCGCACACATTTTTTACGAACGTAATATAAGATCAGGTGGGGGAAGAGAAATTCAGGGGCAAGGCAGGGGTAAGAGGCACCACAGACCATAACTCGTCGAGTTATGAGTGATTATGGTCTGTAGAGCCCTCTTATCCCTGCGTTTCTCTTCCCCCACCTGACCTTAGTGGTTTTGGACCAATGTTTAAAAAATCGTGAAATGTAAATTAACTCATATTTAGCCATGAAAAAAATATGGTTAGACTAAACATATTCTGTAAATTTACAATAAAATTGTTTCATTTGTAATTACATTAAAATGAATGAGAAAAAAAATAAAGTAATGGTTCAACTTTGAAATTATGTAAAATGATATTTGAATAATAAAAACCAATAATTTGATTCATGTTAATCCGTTAATCCCCAGTAGACTATATTGTCTATCAGATAATAACAAGTTTATATCGTTTATGATAAATTTTAATGGCAAATTTTCAAGTGAAAGACAGCTCTGACGCGTATTTTTGTGAAAACCCTTCAACAAATTGGCTAAGTAAAAGAAATCTGTGTTGCTAATAAAATATTTTTTTCCGTTAATCCCTAGAAAAAGAGTTTATTTATATGTTACAGTAGTTTTTCTTTAAAAACTTAAGGATTTATAGCTTTCTAAAGCATTGGAAAAACATCAAAATCACCGAATTTTGTGTGCACGCTCTTAAATCGATTTTCCATTACTTTGTTGATTCTATTCGTCATTCAAAAGGTTTGAGTTTTATTAAGTCACTAGCTTTTGCCCGCGGCATTAAATTCGGAATGACACAGAAGAGATCTCAGAATTATTTGAATACGCTGCTGTAGACGATATGTATATTGTATATGTCTTTCAATTTGGGAATAGGATAAAAAGATTCTAGGCATAAGCTACATAGAAAACATTGATAAATTGCGGAATGCTCCATAAATACTTTACACCCTTCATTTTAGAGAAGTGATGGATTATAAGAAGACAAAAAGTAGCCTATGTCAGTATGTCACTCACTCCCCATCCCTTCGACTATTTCCATCTTACCTGCATGCCAAATTTCAAGCGTCTAACTTAAGCGGTTTAAATTTTTCATACAAAGGGAATTTCCCGCTAATTCCCGTTCCCGTGGGAATTTCGCAATATCCTGTTGCAACTAAGCTTTTACTTTACTAAGGTACCTGCATGCCAAATTTCAAGTGTCTAACTTAAGCCGTTTAGATTTTTCATACAACGGGATTTTCCCGCTAACTCCCGTTCCCGTGGGAATTTCACAATATTCTGTTGCAACTAAGTTTAAATTTTACTAAGGTACCTGCATGCCGAATTTCAAGCGTCTTTCTTAAGCGGTTTTTGATTTTTCATACAACGGGATTTTCCCGCTAATTCCCGTTCCCGTGGGAACTTCGCAATATCCCGTTGCAACTAAGCTTAAAATTCACTAAGGTAACTGCATGTCAAATTTTAAGCGTCATTCTTAAGCGGTTTTTGATTTTTCATACAACGGGATTTTCCCGCTAACTCGCGTTCCCGTGAGAATTTCGCAATATCCTGTTCCAACTAAGCTTTGAGTTTTTTAAGGTACCTGTATGCCAAATTTCAAGCATCTAACTTAAGCGGTTTTTGATTTTTCATACAACGGGATTTTCCCGCTAACTCCCGTTCCCGTGGGAACTTCGCAATATCCCGTTGCAACTTAGCTTTAAGTTTACTAAGGCACCTGCATGCCAAATTTCAAGCGACTAACTTAAGCGGTTTAGATTTTTCATACAACGGGATTTTCCCGCTAATTCCCGTTCCCGTGGGAATTTCGGGAATTCCTGTCTTAGTGCACCTCTACGGTACCTAAACTACATCCCTTCCAAATTTCAAGTGTCTACGTTTAGCCGTTTAGGCTGTGCGTCGATCTGTCAGTCAGTCAGTCAGTTTCTCCTTTTATATATTTAGATTAGTTTAAAATTTACAGACATTATCGACTTCTTAATTTAAAACAATGCGTCACTTCCAAGCATATTCTCAAGTTTCTGATGTCTGATAATAAAAAAAAACAACAGATGTTAATCGTTACGGTACAAATGGTATTATTCTTGTGAAATTACACTGCAACCTAAAACTACAATGAAATTAGTGAAGAAAACTTAATGTGCGGTCCAGGAAGCTTTTTGTAGTAAGCTCCCTATCGCAAGGCATATTTCAATGTTAAGATTTCGTTAAGACAACCTCACACAAACTCCATACCCGTATAGCTTCAGAGACAGAAGTGACCTCCTTTCTGCGTTATAAATGAGTAATATATATAAAAGAAACAATAAAACACGTAAAAAATTAATGCATTCACTGCGACCGACGCATATATGTGTTTTCGTGACTTCTGCCCTTTGCCGCTATCAAAAATTCGCTGGCATTTGAACACACATGTGTGTTCAAGATCAAGACACCTGAAGGTTTGACTGTGAGAGGTAGCAATGAATGCATTGTGTCGTCATCGGAGGAAATAAGCTCCTGGAGTTGATATGCAAAATATTATATTCGTGCGTAGTTAACGAGTAGCAAATCTCTTTTCTTCGTCGCAAAACTGATCAATTTATCAAAGAGTTTTTTTTTTTCAATTCCCATCGAAACCGTCTGTGATTCAGTCACAATTACACCTCTTCCATCTTTACTTTAACCTAAAATTGTGTTGAATTTCCACCAAAAACGTCACAAATTTGTGTTCAAATAAAGGATTTATGCGTACCAACTTCATTCAATTATTTCCTCCGAGACAATGTCACACGAAAAACCAGTCTTTGGAAGTCGAGACAAAGTTTAGGTGACCGATATTACAAAGTCACACAGTTTACAAAATAATCCTCGAAATTTCAATCATTCCTCGATAATATTTTGCCCAGCGAAAAACCTTCCGTGAACGAAATTTCATATGTGGAAGGAACTAGGCATTGATAAGCCTGTTGATAAGTAATATGAAATTGAGTTTTTTTTTCTAAATGATAGGCATAAACTTACCGGTTTTTCCTGTTTTTTAAGGTTAGGCTGTGTAGCCACGGGTAGCAGTGTGAACCAGTGCGAGTTGCCGGCAGCCAATAGAACCGCCGCTTTGTCGCCGCTGCCGCCGGATAAAACCGGTTTGGACCCGATTATACCGGTTAGCTGACCGTGGTGGAGGATCAAGCTGCCCAGCAACGTCTTAGAAAGAAACATACAATTTAATATTACCTACCAATTACATTTTCAAGTTATGGTCAGTCTGTTGTAATTTTTTGCCTTTATTAATATAATAAAAAAAAATATAGGTGTTCCTAAAACTCCCTACGAATCTAGGAAAAGCTAAGTTTTTCAACCCGGCTGGACGAATTAAATTTATCTCTCAGTAATTAGATTTACAATAAAGTTTTTAATATTGAAGTAAAACGGATATACTCTTTGCTTTCTATTTGTCGCGCGAAAGAGCTGTGGCCATGGCGCGTTGCTCCCGATGATGGGTCACGAATCGTCCCGAAACATGTCTACTAAATCTCGACATAAAGACGTGGTACATAGTTAAAGTAAGTATTTATTAATTAAAAAACCATTTACCTGCACTCTCTGCACAGACCTCTTCAAATTAGTCTGTACATATGGATAAAACACGTCGTAGTCAAACGGATCTATTTTCGACCTTATGAACTCGCAGATTTCATGTGAGAAGTCCATATACTTCTTATTCTCCCGTGGAACCAGCAATAAGGTCAAATGTCGTACGTCCATCAGTAACTGCAGTGCACACCTCTGGTTTATATCTGCCTCGTTCTCTCTTATGACTTTGTCGTAATGTGTGAAAGAGAGAGCTGTTACTTTTTCTATGAATGATGAAAGGATTTCGATTGGCAAAGTGTGTGGTACGACCTCGTCCAATATTCTGCTCACTGCATAGAGGTACTCTTGTAGCTTCAGAGAGGGACCAGCCGGTACTTTGATTGTGGATTCGATTGATTTGCCTTCTTCATCTTTTTCTTCGATTTTTATTACGTCCCATTGCTGGAAAAAGAGAGACCTTTGGTTAGCTACATAGTTGAATTGCTCAATAGTAAGTTTTATAAATTCATATATCATGCGCGTATTCCTAAATGGGGTAGACAGAGCACACGAAACGTTACATAGGCAAAACCATGGCTAGTTCACGTTTCGTTGCCAATTTTCGCATATTATTTAGGTTTTAATTTAAGAGGTGGAATACTGACAGCCTGTCGCCTAAAATATGGTAGGGACAGGGACTTTGACTTATTTCCACAGTTGCAATTTTCAACATCCACGGAAAAAATGAAGAGGTATTGTTCCAAACCCGGCACCACACAGCATTATTAAATAACTATTAATCCATGTTAAATCCTGAGTTAATCTATGCCCTAAAAGTAAAACAAATTAAATTTTGCAAGATTTGACCAAGTAGATATTTACTAAAAAAAATACAGCTATTTCAAAAACGATACTCACCATCATCAAGAAATCCACATTAGCTTCCAAAGTAAACTCTTGCGGCAAATCCTTCGTCAGTTCTTCGACTTTGCCCATCACGATATCGATCCAAATCCCCCAGCAACTTAGACAATTTTGCTTCAAGATCCCACATAAATTGTTCCATTGCTTCAAACCATTTTCGTCCAAACTGACCGTTAAGGCGTTGGGTACATCAGGAATGTAGCATTTTCGTAGACTGAGCATTAGGACGGGTATGGCTTGTGTGAACCTAGCCGTATAGATGGCCGTTGTTTTTTTCTGTGCTTCTGTGGTTTGGAGCGTCGGTTCTTCGAAACACACCCTTATGTACGAGAGCATGCTGAAAATATAATGATTGGTTTTTTATTATAGACATGGGTGAACGTATTTAAATTTAAGAATTTAGACTCTTTCTTAGTATGGTTTAAGCACGTTGAAAGAGCTCCGGGTGATGTACTGAAATGCAGATTAAATTGGCGGTAAGGGGTTAGGGGCGAAGCCAATACATACATATACATACATACATACAACACGCCTGTATTCCCTAATGGGGTAGGCAGAGCGCACGAAACGCTACATAGACAAAACCAGGACTATTTCACGTATCGTGGGCTAGCATTTTTTTTTAGGTTTTGAGTTGGTTTAGGTTGCTAGCCTCTAATATATATCATCATAACTTAATTCCTTAGTTGCCTCATACGACATCCATGGAAGAAATGGAGAGGTGTTATTCTAACACGTAAAAATGCGCTCCCCGCGCCAATAAGATACTATATTCCAGTTACAAACCTTTCAATAGTTTTGTCCGCCATATCTCTCAAATAAGCTTCAATTTTCTCCCTGTCGCTGTACATTTGGTCTAAATCTTCTTCGACTTCGTATGAGAAGAGCAATTTATCTCTCATTGTACCCTTCTTGTCTCTGTACAGGTACACGCGCAAGTCTTCTAGAAGCTTCTGGAGTTCATTATCTAAATCTTGACAGAGCTTTTCAAGGTTCGTTGTGAAACCGCGATCCTGAAGAGACATACCTGAGACCCGAAAAATTGAGATTTAAGGATGTGTGCACATTATTGCCTAAATTAAACTTTACAGGAGACTAAAATAATGACAAGTGGCAACGGAACAAACTATGATAGTCTTGCATTCAAGGACAATTCATTGCTTCATAGAAGTTATCAGCCATTATAATTGACGTGGACTTTTGTAATGAGGTAATGATAAAAAAAAATACAACAAATCGATGTGTAACCATACCATCCCATGAACTTACCCCTCATAAGCGAATTCATGACCTTGATAACTTCATTCCTAGTCTCAATGACAGTGTCTCCGATCAGGTCTTTCCACACAAACCAGTTTATGTCGACCTCTCCGTCATTATCTGAAGGTATCCTGGTCAGGTCCACCAGTACCTGGGTCTTGAAGGCGTCATAGACCCTGAGGAACCTGTTGTCTATTATGACCTGTACTCTGGATGTCAGGAGTGGTTGGAAATAGTGGCACCAAACGTGGACCTCTGGTATGTCCAAAGATGAGCATATGGCTCCCCAATTTTCGGGAGTCTCTGAAAAAATTGATCATAAACTAAATTAGACTAAAGAGTTGGAGAATGAAATGAATTTGACAATACCCTCAATGTGTATCACATTAGAAACCTTTTAAATTATCAGTGTTTCTCTAATACATTTTGCACATTTTATAAACAGAAACTTTCCTCTCGAATCACTCTGTGTTACAAAAAGGCGCATTAAAATACGTTGCATAGTTTTAAAGATCTAAGCATACATAGGGCCAGACAGCGAGAAGTGACTTTGTTTTATTGATAGTGATAATAATGGTAGTAAAAATAAAAATCTTAGTTAATATAATCACCAATTTTGAATGCTTCTTCCCGTATCTCGTGCAACATTTTGACCCTGGTAACATTCTGCAGTAAATTCTTAACATTCTCGTCAATAAAAGACTTCACCCACACGCTCCACTTTTGTACGCATTTAGTTACTTCCTCTTTTTCTAATTCTTGGACTTCTTTGTTGGAGGACAATCTGAAAATAAAATCAAGGTTACTATTGCTATTTGTATTTTTTTTCCAAATCATGAGGACCTATAGACGAGCGCTGTATGTCTACTTCATAAATTAGGTACTGGACTATTTGCTATTCCTTGTTCCTGGAAATGTTAACTTAAATATTATTAATTGTAAAAAAATACCGACCTATAGTTTGCGATAACGGGAGGCAATAATTTTAGAGCAGATGGGTCACTAAATTGCACTGTTGCGGCCAAGTTTTCAGAATCTTTGCGGAACAAGTCCTTTAGTTTCGTGAGAACGGCACCACCGTTGTTTTCTGGAAATTTCAAACCAAGATTAGTTGTTTCATAACTTTGTAAAAAAAATAAAGGCTTATATTTAGTAGCATTGGTTTATTTATACGCTTATTTTTGAACGCACCGACAAAACAAGCATACACCAAGACAACCGTTTTCAGGACAATCTTGACAGCATTTACTATTTTCTCTTTTATCTGGGCCTTAACATCTCCTTCTAAAATGTGACTTATGTCAAACTGGAGATTAGATTTCAGGCTACTGTTGCTGTGAAGACCAATGAATGTGTTTAGTAACTCGACCATGCTTTGGGAGTCGAGGATGTATAGACTTGTGAGACAAGAACTGGCCACCTGCAAAAAAAAAAATGAAATTGAAATGTGTGCAAAAAGCCACCAGCAAAAAAACAAAGAAAGCAATTTGACACAGATAAAAACGTGACAGTTAATCTAATCCAAAATAAACTTAAACACAAACAAATAATGCAATAAAAAGTGTTGTGCTGTGCCAAACAGCTTCAAATGATCGCCCTCAGCAATATTTTACTGAATGAAAAGATACTTGTGTAGTATTAAACAAATTAACAATAAAATCACACACACCTCAACACTTATCTCTACATCTTGCAGTTTCTCCCTGCAGACGTCAATAATGGTCTGATTGAAATTGGAAATGGAGCTCCAGTGCATCTGCACCAGACGCTGGAGCGACTGCATGCAAGGCTTCGCATTTTTACCCCCTATTTGGAGTTCGAGCCCTGTGAAATACCAATACATGATTATAATATAACCATCAAACCATGCAACATTGCCCACTGACAACTTTGCCTAGCGACAACTTTGGCCACCAACAATTTTGCACAACTATAATTTTGCCCACTAACAATTTTGCCTAGGCAGAAATTTTGCTAACTTTGAAGAGAATGTTGTAGTGAAATAAAGGTAATTTCTCTCAGATGTTTAAATCACTCATGATTCATTCAATTAACTCAGATGTGGAATTTATTCTGAATGCTTGTAAAAGGCACTAAACTTAATGTGGCTGTCAATTAGCTTAAGAGAGCTAAGAATTTAATGTATAACACAAAAATAACTGAGATGTAACTAAAAACCTTTTACTGGCGTAAAATATGGTTAGTGGTCCAAATCTAATATTTATTATCTTAAAAACTGTACAAAGTTACAACAAAATTTAAGTAAAATTAATTATTACTTCCGCACAGCCTGGCTAGCAGGGCAACAGTGGTGAGAGTGACAGGTATAGTCTATCTCACACCATGCCATGCTAGGCTTTCAAGTGATATATTTACAAAATTAAAAATTATTAATGGAATCCAACAAAAGCAACCTTAGCATAACAAAGAGAGCTACATTCTTGTTTCTGGAAACAATGCTTACCAGTATTAATATGCCTTGCCATGATAAACAGCCTTGTGGCCTTAACATAGTCCTCTGCTTCAATGGACATCCAAATCTTCTCGGGTATCTCCATCAACATCTTAACTTGCACTGATATACTTGCTATAGGATCGGTATTGACAAAGCTGAAAATTTTGAAAACAAATTTGTTGAAATATTACAAACACTCAAGTCTCTCCACTTGATACAAATGGTTCTTTTAGCCATAATTTATGGCGCTTACGACGTTTT
>BHDV01038264.1:98295-110893 GCA_005406045.1 Adoxophyes honmai | reverse complement strand
ACTATCTGGTTACCCTGAATTTGCTAAACGTGGCACTGGATTTTTGAATTCATGTGCTCTGCCTACCCCTCATGGGAATATGGGTGTGAGAATATGTATGTATGTGTATGTATTAAATAGCAGCAGTATGTTGGATGAAATAATGCCAATGGAGCAATGACCTGGTTTTGCTGCGCTATTTACCTTGTGATAATATTTAGAGTTTTACAAAATAAGACTCAGTTTGGGACAAATATCAGACAAGGGTTGAAGCCGATAAATCATATTTGAAAGAGTTGGAGAAGGCCTGTGCCAAACAGCACACCAAACTGAGGTTTATACTTTAATAATGCATCTAAACATTAAAGTAGTTGAATGTAAACCCAAAGCTTGGAAATAAAGGCTATTTCATTATAATCACATCTCATTGTTATTACTCTTAGAAAAATTACTGTTCAGAGTTTCTTACAATCTTGATAATTACGACCTTTCTGAATTGTTAGTACACTCAAACAAGAGACGTGTAAAAACCCCTTAAGTACTACTTGCATAAATAAAATTGTGGTTTGGATTTTCATAGTCCTAGAGTTGTAGATGTTTGAGTGAACTACATACGTCTGTGTTTATATTTACCGTACGTTTTCTTTTAATACTTACCCAACCATAGCTCGCAATTCTTCTCTTTTTCTTTCAATTTCATATTGCAACTTTTTCTGTACTTGGTCTATATCACTAACAAAATAATTTTGAAACAGTTGCTCTGGAACTATTTCCAGCAAATTTGGTTGCGCCATAGCTGAATATTACTACGAAACAATTATGGAACTATATCATTGCAAATTAGGTTGTAATTATTGATACCTGTTATCAATAGTTCAAAGCTAAACATTAAATACTATATTAATAAGATTTTTAACATAACATAACATCAGACTTTTGACAATTCTAACGTGTCATTGTCATGTCACTGTCACGCTATGCCGAAACCCACAGATTAGGCAAAAAGGTTTTTTTACGATGTTAATTTTACCCCAGGTTAGTTGATTGTAGTCTCTTTCTCTCGCACATGGCTAAAAAGAGAGGATGATAGAGAGGAGCTTGCTACTATAGCAGACCTTTATTCACTCCGAAGAACAAATCGTTATTTACCTATCATATTTATGTTTTGCGCCTAAAACAGATTTAATTAACGTTTTGCTTAATTCTTACTTTTTAACACAACACTACAATAATTAGTCAAACAGTGTAACATTTAAATGAACATAATGTTATTCAAATGTGATACTATGGTGATACTCTATTGATTTTTGATGTTCCGGTTCCCGTTCTATTCTGTCATAATAACAGATGTCAAAACAAGAATTAAAATTATTATATTGTGATATTTGTAATGTGAAGATTTCAGGATACATTCAATTTGAATAACAAAACGATAATTACTTGTAAATAAAAGATTTCATTCAGTTGACTAACACTATCATCATGCACGAAGTTAAAAGACGAAATATAAACAAAGAGAAAGACACTATCGAAAATAAAAATGCCGAAAAGGAGGAAAAGCTAAAGTCGAAGAAAGAGTTTAGTTAACTTCATTACCTAGCTAATATATTAATGTAGGATTTCATTTGTAAGTCAGTGTTCGAAAACCGCAATTCCTTTGTTTCAGGTCCTCCAGCCGCAATATATCACTGAGAGTTTTATCTCGCACCGTAGTGATATTTTCGCTCCTTATAATAGTCTACTTTTCGTCTAAAGACGAAAAAATCAAAGTTTTCGCCAAACAATCTGAAAAGCTTCCTGGTGTCGGACAGATCGTGGACTGTTCTTCATCATACATGAAAGAAGTGGATAAATATGAGGGTTGTTTCCCTAAAAATTGTAAGAGATTTGTTACTGATACAGTGATATCAGATACTGAGGCTAGTAAACTATTAGATATAGCTAAGAAAGGCCTGAAGTATGGTGGTTCATCAGGTGGGGCTTCAATATTGGATCTGCATAGTGGAGCAATGTCAAAGGGGCAGCATTTCGTGAACTTTTACAAAATAAATGAATTAAAGAATGTATTTGATGACAATGATTTCAATGTGTACAGGGTAAAAATTTTTGTTTTTTTTTTCAACTTATCTGTAGTTAAAAATTGTCTGCATATAAATTTATGTAGATTAATGTAATCCATGAAATCTAACTTGGCAAGATTTTAAGTAGTGGGGGGGGGGTAAGTTCGCAATCCTTACCCTCACTACTTAAAATCTTTCCGCATTAAATGCTGCGGATTGTAGCCCTCTGTTTCTTATTACAGGTAGTGAAGGAAAAAATCAAACACAGTATAGCTCACCATTTTGGAGTGTACCCAGACAAAATTTATTTGACACATCCTACATTTTTCTCAGAAATAAATGCAAAGGATGCTGTGACTCTACATGATGAATATTGGCATCCTCATGTGGATAAAGTATGAAAACACATTATTTGAATTTGATGGCTTACATGGTCCAAAATTAATGAGACTGGAGTATACTGTTTTAACCTTTTGACCGCCAAGGCGCGAAGTGAAACGCTGTGCTCCTAACGCCAAAGACGTGAGTCGGCTCTTAGATGATGCTTGTTTTTTTCGAATGGTGCTGTATTATTTTATTTAAATTAGGTATAAAATAACTTACACTACCTATAAATAAAGTAAACCTAGAAAAAATGTTGCAGCGTTTTATATTTCAGTTCTTTCGCAATAACTTCGACGCACCATTTAACGTCGTGGCGTCACGGGCACTGACTTGCGATGACGTGATATGGCGTCTTTGGCGGTCAAAAGGTTAAGTTAGGTTTATGTTTCATCTGCAATTGTGCTTTTGCTATAAACATAATTCAATTACTGTGCAAACTAGTAGAATGTATTATATTTCCATAAGTTCTTACAATCTGTATCTCACATTTCAGGAAACATACAAGTCATTCCACTACACAACATTGCTCTATTTAGGAGATTACAATATCGATTTTACAGGCGGAAGATTTGTCTTTATAGATGAAAAGTTCAATAGGACTGTGGAGCCCCGAAAAGGAAGACTTAGTATGTTCACCAGTGGAGCTGAAAACTTGCACTATGTTGAAAAAGTTATGTCAGGAGTTCGATATGCTATGACAATTTCATTCACTTGTGATAAACAATATGCTATTGAAGACCCCAGTTCAAAAAAATATGAAAACTAACATTCCAGTAAAATATAAGTGTTTGTATTGTTGACTGCAACAATTAGCATTTTTATTTTCAATTCTGACAACCCTACTACATCCTTTGGTGGATTGCTAATTTTCGCCAATTCATTTGATCGTGCTTGCCAAATGTCTGACCATTCGTCTTATCCCAGAATGAGATCTGTGTTTTGCGCTTTGGTTTGGTTGTGCGATAGACACGCCGTATTCTAATTTATAACACCAGCAGTATTTTTGCCTCTAATGTTAAAGGATCCACTCACGATTAGACTTCGTTAACAACTGGTCGTTGCGAGAGGAGCAATTGCAATACGCGCGGCACCTTCAAATCAAATGAAATAATTTATTTGCCAGAACTGCGGTATTTTACAGCTGGTGCCTGGTACATACATTTAGTGAGGATGAAAGGAAAACGGAATCGTTCATGTCATAGGGATAAGTTTGCGTTGCGGTTTTTAAATCGTTAACGCTACCAATCATTTGCTATAACTACGTAAATATACCCTTTATTAACAAAAAGGAGCAGTATCTTTAAAACTCCCGAGACCGAAAACAAAAATTATATTATTTTAAAAATGATTCCATAATGGCCAACACAACTAAAATACTTATAAACTTTCTTTGACAATGTAAACTCAGAAACGGATATCTAAAAAAAAAAAAACATTTTTGACAACCTAGTCATTCGATTCAATTCAATCATTCACTAGTGAACGTGAAGGCTGAATGTGCGAGGGTCTCGACTCGACTCAAAACAAAACATAATCGTGTCGAACAGACAGATTGACGTTCTAAACAAAAAAATATTAAACATGTCCTTTTCTTGTATTTTTGTAAAGTCAAAATTTTAGTGTAACCGGTGTCACTCCATGTATTTTTTGGCATAAATTAAATTCTCTGCGAAAGTGCGCGAAGGTGGGTAAAGTTCCGGCGTACTAGTGTTATTGTTTTGCGCACTTGTGCTGATTTTATTGTGTTCGTTTGGTAAATTGATTAAAGTATTTTATTCGATACTATATTTCAGATTTATTCAAATGGACGGCCCCAATCTCGATCACAGTGATTCTGATTCTGGGGAGAGCTGGACTCTTTTAGAAGACTCTCCAGCGTACGCTTACGAGGCTCTGGAATACTGCGACGGTCTTCCCAAGCAAAAGGGGTGAGTTTCAAAGACCGATTCGAATAAATTATTTCGTATTATGCTGAAATACAACAAAACGCTTCTGTAATTCAATGGGCTTGGTCGACCTTGACTTCTGGTATAGAAATCAATAACAACACACTGTGTTTAGATGTGTGTTTTTATCCAGTAGTGTGTTATTTTTTTCTATTGCGAACTACTTAGTTTAATTATCAGTGCTACCTGCAGTATATTTATTATATTAAAACAAGACTTGTGCTGCAGTTTTTTTTTCTTCAATTAAATTAAGGAATGTTTACAAAAATAACACATGTGCACCGGGTGTTATATTACAGGGGAATGGTTAATTATATTACCTATTCTAAAAGTACTAATTATTAGAGATGGAAATTAAATCAATGGTATAACAATTATTAATTATTGCTGCAATATTTATTTTAAAAATACCTACAGAAAATAATTAGTTAAGTCACACAAACTAATCTATCTTTTATAGGTATAGGAGATTTATTTTCTGTTTTGATCAGTTCTGACCTCACTTAACTTATACATTGTGTTTTGGAAGTTAAATACTTTAGTGTATGTTAATTTCCATTTTAAGTGATGTTGCTTTCACTATTGTCATTTTTAAATACACAATCCTTTTTTAAGATAAAATATTGGTTTATGAGTGAGTTTCAAAAAAATTGTACATAGTTAAGGGCTTTAATAAAAACAAAAGTTAATTGATTCTTTTGTGTAACGAAAATTACCCATACATTTTGTATAGTTATTTTCGTTACACAAAAGATGCGATCGTGATTTTGTTTTTATTAACCCTTAATTTATGTACAATTTTTTTGAAACTCACTCTTATAACATGAAGCCCCTTTGAGGTCTAAAAATGGATAGGACAAAAAATTGCAGCAAAAGCAACTGTTAGGTACATTATTTTTGTAAACATATCAAAGCTTTTCATCTAAGTACTATTTCCAAAACACATTCTGCTCACCATTATAAAGCCTGCAAATTTTATACTGTAGATGTTTTTTCTTTTTAATTTATTCCAATTGTCTTAAAAAAAAAACATTAAAATTTCCACTCTGTTGAAAGTATCCAAGTGTACAGAGAATAAATAATGCCTTAGAATTTCTTTAGAACTGGTTGAAAAATAGTTTTTGCCAGTAACAAAATAAGCTTGTGGTATTTTTGTTTAGCCAAGTTAATGTACAAACAAAACGCTTATTTCCCGGCTGATGCAATGTGCGGCTCCTTGTTTTGATTTCGAATATTACAATTTCAAACTTGGCCAGTTTTTTTGTGGTTGGGGGTAACTTGCTTTACTTGGAAAAAGCGATGCGCGAATTCACCCAAACCACAAAAAGCCTGGCCAAGATTTTTGCCGACCACTAAACCGTGACGCCACCGAACCGTGCCGCCCCGCTTCCGCTGTCAGGGGGCGTCCATAATTTACGTGAGGTGTTGTTTTTGCCCCTCCCCCTGTTGTATTGTGAGATTTTATTCAACCCCCTCCACCACCCCCCAATCTCACGTGACATTTTTTAAACTGTGGTCTTTTTCAATATTTTCAATATTATTACTGAATATTTATTGTAAACGTCTGGTTTGTTTTGAAAATACCAGAAAAGTTTGAAACTTTCACTCCATTGGATTTTATCTTAAATTTTTCTTCGTTCGTTCAAATGTAAGCGCCATTGACACTTCGTTTTTAGGGTTCTGTACCCAAAGGGTAAAAACGGGACCCTATTACAGAGACTTCGCTGTCTGTCTGTCTGTCCGTCTGTCACCAGGCTGTATCTCATGAACCGTGGCAGCTAGAGAGTTGAAATTTTCAGATGATGTATTTCTGTTGCCGCTATAACAACAACTACTAAAATCAAAATAATAATAATAATAATTAAGGGGGATCCCATAGAAAAAACGTGTTTTTTTGCTGTTTTTGGTACGGAACCCTTCGTGCGCGAGTCCGACTCGCACTTGGCCAGTTTTATTTAAGACCTTGGACAACATTCTATCTGGATTAAATGGACAAAAATAGTTTTCTTTGTTTCAATCAGAAAATAATTTTCGTGATATTTGCCGAGACCCCCCCCCTCTCCAACGTGAGATTAGATGAAATTTGACTCGAACCCCTCCTCCCGTTAAACACCTCACGTAACTTATGGAGGCCCGCTAACTGTAACCATCTTCAACTTACTACCTAACTGTGGGCTGCATCTTAGAAAATCACCGTTTTACTGGGTGATTCAGCAGACGTCACCATGACAATATCGCATTGATTCACCCAGAAATACCCATGTCTTTGTTTTTGTAATGTTTTTTCTTTAAATTTTCCCAAGGCAAAAGCCATTGCTGTAAATAAACAAGCTCAGCCAAAAACATTTTCTGCTAACATATTGTGAATATTTACCTACCGCATGACGCGCTTGAATAAAAACAATTAAAATTACGTTCAAATAGCAAACCTAGTTTGGAAGGTGAAATTGTGCGCAAATGTTTTCTGGTTCAGATAAACACGCCTTCGTTGGAGGCGTGCCAAATAACAGTGAATGACCCGAGGGCCTTTGTTTTGGTTTTAATTCGAGAATACTTTGATGCGGAAATTTATTTGTACCTCGAATTTAATGGAATGTATTCTGCATTAGTTAAAAATAACATTTTTAGTTTCCTATAACTTGGTTTTTAATTTTAAGTGTGTATATATCAGTGCAAAGTACTTTAATCAATTCAGTTTAATAACATCACCTACTTTTTCGCTAACATTGACTTACATAGCTTTGATAAGGCTTTATCAATTGTTTTCTTACGCATAGTGTATAACAAAACTTTCAGAATGTGCTATGTTGATATTAGCATTATGTTTATGACTTCACGTTAGATAAGTAATTAAATTATTACTGCCACACCTCTGATGTAAATTGATTTATCTAAATGCCAAATAAGGCTCTAGTATGGATTCGATTTTTTACTTTTTCTCATCAAACATACAAAATTTTTGGACAAAGAAACATGGAATAGTTTATTCTATTCCAAATACTTGGTTTATTTTTAAGATTTAAACTATTAACTCTGTTTTTATTTTTACTGTCCCACCAACTTACATTCTCCACTCGTCACCTCTTAATTTCTTGAATGGCCATTGTTAGAGGCGAGTATAGGTACGCTTGGTTTAATGCACTGTAGGCGATCGATAAGCTAGCAACCCACTATTGTGTAAGTATTTACCATTTCTCCGTCATACAAGCAACACAATATCGTGATGTTTATGTTTACATTATGGTATTCCATTGCTTCAGGGACACAGCAGACAACATCGACAAAGATGAAGACACAGACGGAATATCCGTCATCACCGACAGCGAGCCAGAATCGATACCCTGCGAAATCACATACGAAACACCCTCCCCAGAAGAAGAAAGCCGTCCAACAGAACCTAAAGTACCCCAATATATTTCGGTCAACCCCTTCGCCGAAAATAGTATAGATGACGAACACAATGAATCCATGAGGAGCGAGGAGGACCTACTCGGAGATAGCAGCGCCAAACACAAGACCTACGTGCACAGACGAAACAAGAGGCTGAGCACGGTCCTCAACATCATAGTACTGGGCAGTGTCATCACCGCCGCGGGCGTCGCCATCGGCCACATGTGGGGAGTGCGCGACGATTGTACCATGCAAACCGCCGCCCCGTCAGTCAACAAAATCCTATCCAACCTCTACAAACTTCAAGAGGAAAATAACTACTTACGGAACAAGCTAAAAGAACTCACTCTCCTCAATAACGTGCACATGGCCCAACGAAAAACTACCACCGACAAATCTACCAAACAGCCGCGATGCAAGAAAGTGTTCGAGGAACCTTTAAGCAATCAAAACATGAACAAGGTGACGAAATGCCTCGACAATGACGAAACTACTACCGACAAAGCAATAGAACACGCTCAACCTGAATACGAAAAGGAACTGCTACGTGATGTAGATAAACTCAAAAACGTTTACATGCAAAACAGGAGCTGGCTAGATGAGGCAATCGCGAGGAGGTTGAAAAATGAAAAACAACAGGCCATCAAAGACTTGAAAGGATTGAAAGACACATTAAAAGAAAATAAAGCAAACATTCAGCTGACACCCAAAAAGCCTGAAAAATTGGCTAATATTAAACATCACATGGAATCGGAGATAAAGGAGGATGTCGTCACTGATAAGAACGCGGCACCTGCTAAGAAGATCACGTATGCAGACTCACTGCGGACTGATAAGGATAACAAAACAAAACAAACTGTCAACCTTGAGGCTAACGAGACCAAAAATGATTACCGTAAGAAGAGACCAAAGAGATCTCTCGACATGCCAGTGGAAAATTCGTTCAGCGAAGAAGATTTCAAAAAAGATGACAGATATATGGCGCCGAGACACAAACAGGAGCGCAAGAAGTACGACCGCCACAACTTGCACAAGAAGCAGAAAAGGAAGAACAAGTACGAACAGTGGGAAATCAAAAGCGGTTACATGAAAGATTTTGACGACTTCTCGGTTACTTCTTCGCAGGAGAACGATTTCATCCTCAAAAATCCTGACAAGAACATACCCAGCCGCGAATTTGAACGCAGCGCTTATATAACTGACTTCGCTGATGTCGCTGACAATGCAAAGTCAACCCAAACTTTGGACCGGCTCACCCGCAAGGCTATAAAAGACAAAGCCAAGCGCAAAGATAAAGATTCTACGTGGTACGAGAAACGAGCAGTGCAGCGCACTGAGGCGAGGAAGAAACTCGAGCACGAACTTTTCGGCGACACTTCTCCGAATACCGCTAGCTGGTATTTCAAGCGCATGCAGAAACGAGAACAGTGCCGCGTCAAGGCCGACAACAGTACGCACCGAAAACTTTTGAAACGAAGCATGAATTTCAAATTGAAGCGCTAACTGCTGGATATTAATGGCATGCTACGATAGTATTACAATTATTGATAATTTAGATTATAGATTGTTGTGATGTTGCTCGTAGGATAATGTTAAGGTCAGGTTAAAATATTAATTCACATTCTTCACTGTGTACACTATTTTAATGCTACTGTTGACAGAATAGATTAATTTAGGAGATATCTAATGGTTATTAGAATGGTTACCACATAGTGTAGCAGTGAACGCCTGACAAATTGAATTTTAATGTCGCATTTTAAGACTTGACGATGCTTTTACTACCAAAATATTCTTGATCTTATTTTAATTATTTCAAATGAACAGTGAATCCTCTATTTTGCGCTATTTATTAATATTTAGTAACTATTGTTACAGTATTTTCTACTTAAGCTTTAGAGCATGTTGTAGCTCACTTTCACTCGACATGTAAAACTATGAAGTTGATTATCTTTCATAATTTATGTGTAAACTCTATCTATATCTAAGACCCTAATTTCATTTGACACCACTCGCCTATTTTGTTGGTTTGTCAATTCTGTGGTAGTATTTACACTTGCCCTTACGGATTCACACATCCAGTGATAATTAGTTTTTAAGCAATCTTTAAAAATTTACAGGTATTAAAAATTCGAATGATAAATTTAATCTTTTATTTCACATTATTTTTCGTTTGTATCGTCAACTCGTACCTTTAGTCTTCGATTAAAAATATGAAAAACTTCCATAATAAGGAAGAAGAAATAGAGTAAGGGCTCCCGCACACGGGCCTCCGATCACAACCACAAAACGCCGCCGCCGGCCGATTTCCTGCAATTTTCATACATTTTATATGGACCCGGCGCACACGGTTGACGCCGGTGGCTGCCACACGCAACAATCGTCGCAGCTCGCTTCGTGTGGCCCGCACCGGCCCCTAAACGGTTGTCTAAACTAAACAAGTGGCTGTCGCGCGCTTAAACTACTTTTGTAGCTGCCTCTAACTTCTTGTGGCGGCGTTTGTCTGTGGCCGTTGGCCTGTGTGCGGCGACACTAAGATGATGCATCTGTTTGTCCGTTAGGATTTCGAGATGATTAGGACAACTATGCCAGATCTGTAATTTTAATAGAAGACAACTCTCCGATTGACATACAAAAATTTGACAAAATTATCTTATCCAATGTCACAGTTTTACATAATATATTAAATTATAATTATCATTACATCATTTAGAAATGTTTAGTCCGCAATGGCACCGCTGAAGACCAAATTGATTGCAGCGTTTACGTCACCTGAAACAAATTGAAAGTGTGTAAATATTTCTCTGATTGCTTTCTTGCGGCTGCCCGGCTCTTTTATTAGTACGAGTACATTAGATACGCGTAGTATTTTACACTCAAAAATATACCCAGCGGCAAAAGACGCGTATACCCGACCACTGGTTAAAATATTTAAGGACAATTTCCGGACATCCTGTAAACTTAAATAAATAAACCGGCCAAGTGCGAGTCGGACTCGCGCACGAAGGATTCCGTACCAAAAACTGCAAAAAATCAGAATTTTTGTATGGGAGCCCCCCTTAAATACTAATTTTATTTTTATTCAATTATTTATTTTTAAAGTAGATATTTAATAAAACATTCTGAGAGCATTTCAAGTATTTAGCTGTTACAATTATTTAAATAGACCCAAAACAGCAAAAAAAAACTGCAAAAAAATAGGTTTTTTGTATGGGAGCCCCCCTTAAATACTAATTTTATTTTATTTTAATTATTGACTTTTAAAGTAAAAAATTAATTAAATATTCTGTGAGCATTTCAAGTATTTATCTGTTACAGTTATTAATTATTACAATTATTTTAATTTTAGTATTTGTTGTTATAGCGGCAACAGAAATACATCATCTGTGAAAATTTCAACTCTCTAGCTCGGATTCGTGAGATACAGCCTGGTGACAGACAGACGGACGGACAGACAGACAGACAGCGAAGTCTCAGTAATAGGGTCCCGTTTTTACCCTTTGGGTACGGAACCCTAAAAAATAGGTGTACTAAATTTGATGGATCATTTTTATCTCTTTTATGCCTTTCAGTTGACACTTGCGTCATATTATGTATGCTTACTAAATTGATCAGCAATAAAATAAATAACGATATGTAAAAGGTTGCTCCAAGGACAAGACATAAGAATTAGCGTTACTTCCCGTGTTATCGGGTAACTAAAATGTCCTTTAGTACGGCATTTTATCACTGAATAAGGTCACACGCGTCACCGGAGATAAATGTAACATTTCAGCGTTCACGGATTATAAGAAACAGCATCATAATAACAACATTGTTGTTTATCTTACATTACATTTTACTATCTACGTAACAAGAAAACTGCGTGGTCAAATCCAAGCGGATTTAAGAAGTTTTTTTTTTTTAAAGTCACAAGAGGGATAGATCAAATGAAAGAAGGTGGAGTGGCTTTTTGAAATAATTAGGTGTCAAACCTAATATTTTGCATGCAATAATGGAATTAAATTCCTGTGTGGTGTGTCGGGTCGGGAAATAACACTTCTCCATTTCTTCCATGGATGTCGTAAGAGGCGACTAAGGAAATAAGTTTAGGTTTGCTTTAGGCGACAGGCTAGCAAACTGTCACTATTATGCTTGCCTACTCAAAACCTAAAAAAGTCTACTACAGTTGGCCACGAAACGTGAAATTTGGGACTAAGCTAAATTAGAGCGTTGATCCGCTGCTACCTATCTCTGTCGCACATACACACATTACGCCTGTATTCCCAAATGGGGTAGGCAGAGCACATAAAACGCTACATAGACAAAACGATGACTATTTCACGACTGCAGTAAATATTGCCCTCAAGCTCGCACAATGCAACGCTCGAATTTCGCTGTGCTCCGCGACCGGCCTTTAGTTAGTTGTTTCTACGGACATTTTTTTTAGTCAACGACCCGATTATAATTATACGTATTACTTGTTTAGCACTGCCGTGGTAGCCCAGCCGTTCGACCGGTGGCCTCTCAAACAGAGGGTCGTGGGTTCAAACCCCGGACTTGCACCTCTGAATTTTTCGGAATTTATGTGCGATGTTGAATTTGATATTTGAAGGAAAACATCGTGAGGAAACCTACACATAGCGACGAAGTAATTCAACGTCGTGTGTGAAGTTCCCAATCCGCACTGGGCCCGCGTGGGAACTGTAGCCCAAGCCCTCTCATACTGAGAGGAGGCCTGTGCCCTGCAGTGGGACGTATATAGGCTGATGATGATGATGATACCCGTGTGGTGCCGGGTTAGAATAGCACCTCCCCCTTTCTTCCCGTGGGTGTCGTAAGAGTCGACTCTGGGAAAGGGTT
>BHDV01038264.1:8900-96852 GCA_005406045.1 Adoxophyes honmai | reverse complement strand
ACGATTTTTTAGTTTTTTAGTATGTTACACTAATTTTTTCCACACTTTCTCATCTTACAAACCTTCCCTGAACTTCAACGAACATGTTAAAAAAAGAATTGGCCAAATCGGTTCCTGCATTCTGGAGGTATTTCGTCAGGAAGGAAAACACGACTTATTTTTATATAGTAGATTTAAATAAAATAATACAGTACCATTCGAAAAAAAACAAGCATCTAAGAGCCGACTCACGTCTTTGGCGTTAGGAGCACAGCGTTTCACTTCGCGCCTTGGCAGTCAAAAGGTTAAAGTAGGTGAGGGTCGTCAGGGATGGCAAACCTTTGGTGATATACCATACCATTTTTATAAAAAAAACCTTAAGGTATCAATATGGCTAAGACGTGCCATCAAATAATTAAGTCTTATTGGTATTATCGAACAAAAATAAAACTAGATGGTATTCAGTTATCCATTCAAATAGACGTTAATGGTCTTGTCTGCCAAACGACGAAACTTTACATGACAGAGACACTTCCGCGTGCCGAACAACATGTCACATTTAACGTAACGTTTCGTGTGCTCTGCCTATCCCATTTGGGAATATAGGAGTGATATATTATGTAATTATTTAAAAATATGTGCGTAATGAATATTTAATTGACAAATGAGCAAACTTTAGATTGTTACATAGCGAACTAGATAGAATTTCCAAGCGACCATCTATCGGACATTACCTCCTACACTTTGTTCCATGGGCGTCCCGGAGCTCCTCTGGCCAGTCCTGTTGAAGACTTCGGTGATGGCTTCGCTGAACATCTCAGGTGTGATCATCGCCGGACCTCGGGAGCCGCCTGTGACACAATGACAATCGCAACTGTAGTCTATTACTTATTAACTTATTATCCGTTTTTTGTTACTGGCCATGGCCACCAAGATTCTTGGTCAACTGTTTTTATGAATAAAAATTCTTCTTCTGTTATAACATCTAGCGAATGGACCGCATGGTGTAAAGTTTTTTCCCGGAATTATTATGACAATCTGAAAATATTGTCGTCTTTTGTATTCCGGGGATTAATCGACAGCGTAGCATCGCAATGTCGAACGATTGCAGTTGCGTTTGCGCCGACTAACGGAAAATAAGGTAGGTAAAACACGGGCGCAATGACCTAAAAAGCGATGAACCATTTTTCTCCTACAAGGTCAATAATATTTACGGTCAATTCAATTTACGAGCAACTTCCGGCCACCTTGTAATTAAAAAAAAAACAATGTAGAGATTAAAATATTCAAGTAAAATCATGTATCACTAATGCAGGAATCAGGAAAACATTGTGAGGCAACCTAAACACAACAACGAAGTAATTTTATATTTTGTGTGAAGTTCCCAATCCGCACTATGACCCAAGTACTCTCATACTGAGAGGGGGTGTGTGACCTGCAGTGGGATTTATTTAGGCTGGGTTATTACCAGTGGCGTAGCTACCAAGGGGCTAGGCGGGGCAGTGCCCCGGGGCCCTGGAACCGTTTCTATCGAATTCTAGAAGAGGGGGGTGCTACCCATGCTAGCTACGCCACAATAATCAGTTTACATAGGTGTGGGGCCCCATTTGTTTATTTGCCCCAGGGCCCTTGGTTACCTAGCTACGCCACTGGTTATTATATTACTAATTCAAGACAGTAGAACATACTTGTATTGGAGGCAGCGGGGGCGGCGGGGGTGGCGTCGGCGCCCCGGCCGGCGCGCAGCAGCCGCAGCAGGCTGTCCTGGCTGCCCCCGCCGCGGCTCGACGAGGACACGGCCTCCGTCGCCGCCTGCAAACCATAAACCAGGACTGACATTGTATATTCTTCAGCGTGTTTTCGCCCACCGTTGGGCATAGCATACGGTTCTCCAATAGCCGTATCTGCCGTATCAATTATATGGGGCCCCCGAAGGTTATGGAAAAAAAATAAAAAAATAAAACTTTCCTTTGTGAAAAATCCTCATAAAAGGCCCCCAAACATTTTTTTTATACGGGGCCCCGCCAGTCCACGCTACGCCACTCGAGAAGAGTAGCGCGCGAGAGACTATAACTATATGTATAGCACCCATTTACAGTAAATGTCATAGTGACATTGCATTGCTCGACAAAAGAAATCTTTACTAAGAATGTTTGTGACAACAATTGCTTTCATTGTACGCACATAACAGTGTTTTTTGTTTTAGTTTTAATTACCTGTAAAGCAGCAGCTAACTGTTCTTGAGTAATTGTGTTCCTCTCACCCTCTTCATTCTCTTCATCGTCTGCATCCTCATCTTCAGACAGTGCTTCAAGTGAATAAGCAAATCCTGATGTTGGTGCTGAAATGTCAATTGTAAGTAATATTTGAAAAAAGGGATACAGATTTTTTTTTTTCGACATCCATATCATAATGCCTACATACAGAGTTTGTGTAATGAACCTGTACAGGCAATTTCCATAAAGATTCACAAGTATTTTATATGTCTTTCTTTATGTACAGTCGCATTCATAACTCTACATAAATATTTAAAGATAACATTTGTAATAACAGACATCACACAAGACCGAGAGTTGTGAAGGTTAAGAGGGGAGGCCTTTGCCCAGCAGTGGGATACATCTACAGGCTAAGAAAAAAAAAAAAAAAAAAAACATTTGTATGACGCCCAAAAATTATAAGACTAACCATTTTCAAGGGAGGTTGAGGTGTTAGCACGACTGTGCACTAGCCGAGTGAGTTGCCTCAGAGCAGAAGGAAGATCTGGGTGTGCGTTAGCAGCCCTACGCATTGTAGTCACGTTGGCACCCAATGCAGCCAACAATTCCACCTCATGGAGCATCGAAAGGGTCACACAGTCTTCTCGGAGTGAAGGAGCATGCTCCAAGATTTCATTCATAGCGGATTCATCATTTAGAAGCTGGAAAAATAAATTAATACTGAGTATTTTGTAAATTTTTAAGTGCCTATTGCCATAATTGATATTGCCTTTTGCTTTTGTTGTATGGGGGGCCCCTTAAACATTTTTTTTATTCAAAAGTGGGGCTAAGTTAGTGTGTTTCTTTACCATGGAAAATTGGTTGGCAACCTTACTCCAACTAGATAAAACCTGGCCAAATTAGATGCCAGGGACTGTGCCCAATCTTCAATAGCTTAGTTGCAATGTTTGCTACACCCTCTTTTCAGTTTTATTACCTTTAAATTAGAGCTGAAAATGTTGATTATTTATTGGTGCTGGATGGGTCACTCGGTCTTTTACATTACTGTTAATTTACCTGCATAGCTCTTGTCCAACCAGGTGCATTGGGAGTGCATCCAAGGGTTCTTAACGAATTTGCGATTTGTTGTAATTCTGCGTCAGAATAAATTGGTGGTGGTTGCGGAGCTACAGGAACCTTCTTTTTGACAACATGGACCATTTCACCATTCTTGACACCACTGTCAAGCAGAGTAGCCTCATCCTTGAGAATCTTGCCATGGTATATCAGTTCTGAAAATTATACATTAAAATAATTTATACATTTTGTGTCACATTTAGAACAACTTTACAAATAAAATTAGACAGCAGATGTATAATAGACATATATTAGGATATTAATACAATTGAAAAAATATTACTATTTCACAAAGGTCATTAAAAGTAAAAAAAGTTAATCATATTAATTGTGTTATACATAAACATTTGAGTACAAATTATAAGAAAGTAGGCCTTAAATAAGAGTATTTAAATCAAACTAAAAAAAACTAGATGTTGAATTACATCAAAACTGTAAGGAATATGGTGTAATGAAAAGAGAGAACCAAGAGATTTTTGCTCTGACAAGAGCAGTACTTGTTAAATAAAAAGAAACAGTGTGTACTGTTTAGAATAGTTACATTATAGTGCTAGTAGACATATAAGTATTAGTAACATATTAATTCACTTTAATACAGAGTTACAAAACAAAAATCTCATTCAGAGATGAGTTTTTAAGATCATAATGTAGCGACATGACACTGATGATAAACATTTGTCTTCTACAAAGAAATTTTTTAGATATTTACCCAAAGAAGAAGACGGAACGTTCGATTTCTTTTCAGCTTCATTCTTGAGCCGGTTTACAGTATTATCAAGTGCAAAATTTTCCAATTTGAATCTTTCTATTGGCCCGGGTTTTACTTTGATGCCTAAAAATACGCATGGTACACTATCCATTGTTAGAATTTCGATTATTTAACCTTCGAAGCACCGGTTTCCCGAAACGATATACAGAAACTATTTAAAGTTGGTGTTTTATAAACAAGACCAAGCTTTTTTTAGAAGTTCAAATCAAAATAAAAACATGCACAAAAGAAAACCACAATTCATCACGCAACACACGTCATTCGCGGGAACGGGAACTATTTGACATTTATTTTGACATTAGTTTTGATACTTGCACTCGTCTTGCATTGATTGAATATTGTATGACTTTTGATTCAATCCAATGGAATTAAATTTCTGCAATCTGTGGAGCATACATAATGTTATCTGTATTCTTGACCAGCCAATCAGCCAATAACCATGCGGGGTTTAAATGTCATGTCATGCATCATGCCAATACTGAAATGAAATTTACGTAAAGGAAAGGAAAATTATGACCGCTGTGAAATGAGTTGGATCATTAAAATTTGTGAAATTGTTATGGAATCAAAAGTGTTTCTAAAATCAACATCTTGACAAGTTTATAAAATGACTTGAGGATGCAGGAAGAATGTAGGGATATTTTGGAGGCTAAAATTGCTGAGCGCAATGAAAAAGCCAAGAAACTATATCGGTATGATTTTTATCCCTTATTTATGCCTGATTTTAATAATTATTCCTATTGAGTCTTATAGGTGACTAGAAATCGAAAGGTCAAAGTTGAAAGTTGGGTCTTAAACGTAAACAACATTGTTTTTTCTAAGGACTAATTTATCAGTAACTTAATGCCATGCGTTATCATGTTTGCAGGTATGTGAGTGACGTCGCAAGGCGTGTGGATGAGGCAACCGCATCCAGTCGCTCGATAAGCGATCTGTTTTCAACAAACATTGAAGTTCTCCGTCAGAAACTTAGAGAGAATTGTGAAAAGCTCCTCTTTCTCGATCCTACAAACTATGGTAAGAAGTCTCTAGAACTCCTCTGGAGGAAGGGCTACTATGAAGCTGTCTCTGCATCTAGAAAGCTTCAGGAATCTGATGATGCGGTGGATAACAGCCTCTTTACCCACATTGCATGTGGGATAGGACATTTCCATCACCTCATAACGAGGATCCAATCCGACATGAAAATGTTGCCTGGCAAGTTGGATTATGAGCTGTTAATGGAAGACTGTGACTCAGAGGAGGTTCAAGAGACTCCCCTAAACGATGGAGATATACAGTTTAGCCGTCACATGCTCTATCAATGTTTGATCTATCTTGGAGATTTGAGCAGATACCAAGTTGAAATATTGCATAACTTTGAGCCATCAACTGCTGCGAGGTACTATCTGCAAGCTGCCCAAGTAGATATGAGTTCTGGCATGCCATTTAACCAGCTGGGTAACTTATATCTGGACAAGAATTACAACTTGGATTCCGTTTGCTTTTACATACACTGCTTAAGCTGTGCCACACCTTTTGAAGGTGCTTTAGGTAACCTAGAGAAGATACTGGAAAAACAAATGCAATATGCTGAATCAATAAATGACTCTGAAACCTATACACAGACTGAACACATTCAAAACACTGTGGCGAACTTCTTATCCCTGATTGATATATGGTATTTCAGCAAAAATGATACCAATGTGCCACAAAGGTGCAGTAAAATTGCTCAAGAGCTGAAAATTTCCATGGAATTTGTTAAATCACCTTTACCAGATATAAACAAAGAATATGAAGAATACATTCAGGCTGTTGAAGAAGAGAATACCAGTCCATCTCACCTCACTGGCAATCTTGTCCACAGAATTGTCCTAATTTGTCTCTTCACAGTTTCTAAAATGGTTGAAATTGATGAGCAAAAAGCATTTGCAGGGAAAGCTTTTACTCTGGCACTGTTGTCGCAGCTTTTGCAGAAATTACAGAAGCAATTAGAAGAGTTGGGTTTGAAGAATCCAGCTTTAAAATATAGAGCGCGGACAGCATCAACCAATGCCATTGAACCTGAAACAGTTGAGAATATTGATGATGCAGTGGACAAAAAGTCAGTAGCAAATGAAACTGAAGTTGTAACTGATGTAACATCAACTGAAAATGAGGTTGCTGAAGTAAAAGAAATACTTATTAATGATGAGAACAAAAAGTTGCCAAATGGTAATAGTAAACCTAATGCAAAGAAAGCTGTGGCTAAGCGTCGACGTAGAAGGCGTCTGGATTCCTCTGGGAGCTCTGAATTAAGTGATGCAGACACTGAAAGCAGTGATGTGACTACAGATGAAGCTTGTTCTGATGATGATGATGATGGAGATGCAATGTCAAATTCATCTTGTAAATCAGATGATTCAAGGAGTGAAGGATCCATTTGCAATGATTCTGATGTAGAAGATATCACAGAAAACCATAGTGACAAAATTGAAGCAAAAGAACCACAACCTTTGAAGAAAGAAAGCATTGAGGTCAATGGTAAAGATAACCATATTCATAACAAAATTAAAACTAATGAACCAGAGAATCTATTGAAGGAAGAAGAAATTCAAAACTTTTTACTTGGTGACAACTTTTTGCCAAGTATCAAACTACTATTGGATTGGGTTCTCTCAGAAAAAGACTTGATTCTCTCTTGTGGTGATAGCGGCGAATCACTTTTTCAATGTGTGGTTGATCTTTTGAATATTTTTACTTTTTATTTCTACCCAAAAGGTAATGACTCAACTAAGGAGTGCAAAATTCTGGACTACGCCAAAAATGTTGCCAAAAAATTGAAACTTGAATACAAGAAGATTCCGCTGCCAGAAGACCTGAATTTACGCGGTACTAACATCTGTAAATTCGACAAAGATGCTGCAGAATGGCAGATATTAGACAAATACAAGCCCACTGTCTATGAAGAGAATGTTATGAGAATTATGAACTTTATTGATTTTGGGAACCAGATAGCGAAGATTATACCCCGTATACGGTTTAACAGATCCATGAAGATATTTTATTTGAAAAAGAGTCCCACTGCTAAGCTGAATACAAAAATTAACCATAAAAGGAGCAGGGAGTGGCACAACTCTAAAACACCTCATGTAAGTTGATCTTAGATATTCATTCATGAGTCATGTTGAGCTTATTGTTGTTCGACTAATCATTTGGAAAATAAATACTAACACTAACATATCAAATAATATGAATAATTATTAAGTGTAAACATTTTAAGATAACAATAAGGACAACATGTACTTAATTCTGTATATTTGTTTGTATAATCTAGCAATCTATCCAATATTGAACTTGTTACAATAAGTTTAATAATTTATAAGCTACTAGTTTTCCGCCCGCGGCTTTGCCCGCGTGGGATTCGGTTATATGTTATATTGCGGTATAAAGCGGACATTCCCTTGGGAACATCATTTTTTTTCCGGGAAAAAAGTACCCTATTATTTAATCCGGACTTCTATCTTTACGTCTGCAAAATTTCAAAGCATTTGGTTCAGTAGTTACTTCGTGGAAGCGGAAAAAACAAACAAACTCACTTTCCGATTTATAATATTAGTAAGGATTGTTGTTATTTCACATAGTTCATTCATGCTTTAGTTACATATACAGGATGGCTCATTTCAATGAGAAATTCTGAAACTAGTATAAGACATATGAAGTTCTGTTCATTGGGAACCATGTCATCAATTATAATAATAAGAAATACTTCATTCGTACTTTAAAAAAAAGATTGTAATTTTTTTAATTGCAAAACGTGGCACTGGATTTTTGAATTCATGTGCTCTGCTTACCCCTCTTGGGAATACAAGCGTGAGAATATGTATGAATATGTATTTTTTTTCTCCAAAAACTGTTTGTTTGGATAAGTGTAAAGCATTTTTAGCTTGTGGTAAATGTGGCTACCAAAGCTTGTTGTACTCGAACTTAACGTGATACTTTTCCAGGTGGAGTCCTCCGAGGGAGGCTTACTCCGTCGGCTCGGCCGGCTGTGGCTGACGTCGCAGGTCCGCGAGCTGGAGCGCAGCGGGCGCGCCGCGGCCGGCCCGGCGCTGCTGGCGCTCGATGCCGCCGCGCTACACTCGCATCTGCGACGGGTGAAGCAACTGCTGAAGGCCAGGAGTTTTGTGCTGCTTGTGCCTACTGTCGGTGAGTATTGGCTTATCCTATAAGGTGCATGTTGCTGCTTTTGAATGTATATTTAAAAGCTAAATTTCGTGAATGTCGTAAGAAGCGATTAAGGGTCTCACCAAACCAGTCGACGCCCAAGCGAGCCGAGCCAATTGACATCTTATTCGCCCTTATTGCGTTGACATAAAGTTTTTTCTACCCGCGTTTTGCTTAAAAGGCGTCGACTGGTTTGGTGAGACCCTAAGGAAATAGATTTGCTTTAGGCGACAGGGTAGCAAACTCACTATTATACTTCCTCTTCCATCTGTTTTAAAAAATAAAATTATGTTAGAAGTGCCTGCAAAGCTTGAAATAGTCATAATCATGGTTTTGTCTATCTCACGTTTTGTGTGCTCTGCCTACTTCATTTGGGGACATAGACGAGATTGTACTTGTGTATGTATTTGATATCTATTCTAAACATTTATTTCCTCCCGTCAATATTTGTGAAGTCAGTTCGCACTTGGTTGGTACTAACTTCAAAAGCAATTATGGGAAGTCTACCTCCAAAATAAATTAATTGCCACAATCCATTTAGAAATTTGTCATTTTCTCTTATTAGTGTTTTTGCGATAAACGGTCCCTGTTATTCATGTTAATTAAAAACAGAAAACGATTGGTAGAGGGTGAAATCATAATTTGTACCAAACATGCTTAATATTAATATGCGTTCTAAAGGTGACTTTTTTTATTTCAGTTCTCCAAGAATTAGACGACCTGAAGCGCGAGAAAAGCGGCGCCCGAGACGCGATCCGCTGGCTCGAAGTGCAACTCCGCAGCGGCTCTCGCTTCCTCCGCGCGCAGCGGCCCGGCCAGTCGCGCCCGCTACCGCTCCTCAAATACCCCAAAAAGGCACCGCCTCACGTCAACAACTTCATACAAATCCTCGAGTTTTGCCACCACCTCACTGCAGATGAGAAGCAACCACAGATCGGCCAAGGCGAACCAGAAAGGCAAGGGAAGTCTGCACCTCTCCTAATCTTACTAGTCGGCAACGAACCAGGCGACGGAGAACAATACAAGGAGTTCAGCCTGACGGGAGCGGCGCAGTCGGCGGGAATCTCCGTTGAATACATCGGTGACTTCTACGCCAAATGTCGTCAAGTCATCCACAAAAACGGCAAGAAAAGATGAACGCGTTTTTGTCGTCAACCGGACTCCGCTGAACGAAGGGGGCGATGGAGGCGTCTCCGTTGCACTCGGGAAACGAAGCAACTTGTCGGAAGCGTTCCAATGCGCGTGTAAACTGAAGCTAATCAGTAACAGTTTAAATGAATTCGACGTTTATAAAGTTTAACTTTTTAGTTTAAACAGTTGTAATTGTGAAACTGGATAAGCTCGTTTACATTACATACATTATAGTCGTCTTAGAATTGTTGAGGGAATTCGATTCGTTGTTCGTACATACCAACTCATTCCATCATGCTGTCATGTATCATTCGCTCTTTGGGTTATTTCATTAATCGTTGTCATTAAGTTCCTTACCTCTCATCCATATCCATATTGTCATTACCTACATTTTATTTGGTCTTTAATGTATTGATTTCTTAAGATACAATATTATTAATTCATTCATTTAAATAAATGTTTCGTTATAAAATTGTTTTTTTTTTCAAACGTATATGCCCGCTGAGTGCCTTTACATGGCATATCTAACTGAATAATAAGTAACATTTTATTTATCACTTGACAGCTTGAAAATAAAGAGTAAAAATTCTAGGTAACTACGTAAATGTCTAGGTACCTAAGAGGGCAACTGCAAAAATTAGGTTTGGTAACAGCATAACCAAATTAAAAATACCAAAACTCGACATTTTCAGTGCCACACTACCTACTCATTAGAAATCGTTAAAACTAGAAACCTGCTCTTAAATAATAAATCCAGTTCATCAGTTTTAAAGTTGCTGTCCCAGGGTTAAACCCTAAGCAAAGACAGCGGTCAATCTTACACCAGCCCTATTTTTGCAACAAGGGTTAAAAGAAAGTTTAGTAAAAGAAGTGTGCTACTGAATAAAGAATGCTGTTGACTGTCCAAGACTTGATAGGGACACTACTTTGGCCGAGACAAGCCCTAGACAAAAAAAAGCTTAAAGGACTGATATGCTGCCATGTTCTTACTTACCTTGAACCTACTTAATAATTACACGAGTACATGCAATGCATATTCCTGAATCAACCCTCCTTTCGGCTGCTAGTGGTATAAAAAGCCAATCGCAATAGTTTTTTTTTCTAACCCGATAGAAATAATTATCCACTACTGTCGCTACTCATACAGTCGACGTAATCAATTATGAACTATCGAACAACTTGATTTCTAACCCTCCAGAGAACGTTGTCGTAATAAACGTAATGATCTAATTTTATTATGATTACTTTTCTGAACCCACGAAAGTTACCATAACGTTTACTGTGCATAGGTTCTATGGTGAGTCAGGAATTAGTTCCAGTGTGCCTACATTATCGCTAACGACATGTTGAAAAGCGGAAAGGTATGTAAATGATCACATATTTATGACGTTGACTGTACCATTTTTTTTTCCAAGACCTAAAATCGATAAGTGCCCCGAAGCGTAAAATATAACGTAACGTTTTGTGTGCTCTGTCTATCCCCGCTTGAGAATACAAAGGTGTTGTTTATGTTGAATATGTAAATAATTGAAATAGTAGTCGTTTTGTCTATGTAGCATTTTGTGTGCTCTGCCTACCTTATTTGGGAATACACTCGTGACTGTATGTATGTATGTAAATATTTATATTATTAGCCGCGAACTGAATGCCGGAGCCGCCTCGCGAGGCATGCTTTTGTTCCACGTAAAGGCTCATAATCGCATCAGAAATGGCTGCCTCGCGAGGCGGCTCGGTCAGTGAGGACCCGGCTATTTAGTAAAGGTAATTTTATTAAATAAAACAAAGCTTAAGTATACACTCTTTAATATATCCCTAGATTACTAGATAAATTAAAAAATAAGTTATGTAACAAACTTAATGTACAACGGCTAAACGGCTCGGTATAATAAATGAGAGCCAGTGAGCAAACATTTCCAGATAATTTTGAAAACAAATTCTGGTAGGAGATTACTTTTTACATCCAATGGTTTGCATATGCAGGTAAACATTTGTAGAATTAAAACACAGTAAAAAGGAGTTAAAATAATAGTATGCACAAACTTAACCATGCTGCAGATAATTTATATTAAAAATGCAAATCACAATATTAATTTATGATACCATGATATAATAGTAATTGTCGATGATTTTGGTTTTTGTACGAAAATCTCGTCAAAACAAATCAATCTAACCTTATTATATTACAAGTATTAACATACTTAGTTAAAAACTCTGAGTTTATTAACTTACATAATAATGAATAAATACAATAATGCATATAAAGTACATTACTGCTTTAAACAATCTTTCAACAGTCTTATATCTTTATAAAGGTACCTATACAGTATTGCACTCAAAACTCAAGTGACCGAGTGTGAAAATTTAATTAAAATGTTTATGAGGTTCTTCTTAATCATAATTCCCATTTCATTAGCATACATGCTCTCCAGCAGCAATAACAACTGTACAAGTGTACACCGTACCAAACTATCTACTATAGCCCTTACTATTTACAATAATTAAAATAATATTACTACTCCTAGAGCTAGCATCCAACGAGTTGAATTAGCTGCTGCACAGTAGAACGGTCTAGTAAACATAAGTCAAAATCAAATGTTTGAGTGGTCACTTCATATCTGCCTGTCTCTGCTATTAGGTTAACAACCCTTTCAAGATCTTCATTATTCTTGATCAACATTATTCGTTGTTGCAAGCCTCTCAATTGCTCCATATAGTCAGGCGACAAGTCTCCAGGCTCTGCGTCTTCCCCGAGACTACTGGAAACTCCGTTGTCTTGGACTTTGGTCTCTACTGACATAGACCCACTGCTTTCCCCACGCTCCAAGTCATGTTTCGAAGGGCCCATATCAATTTTGGCAGCCTTCCTACCCTCAGGATCTTCCTCTTCATTGGCTTTTCGCTTGCGCCGTTTTTCCTCCCGCTTGTCTTTCTTGTCCTTGTGTTTCTTTGATTTTTCCTTTGGCTGAGGCGGAGGTGCTTCAACTAAGGGCTCTGGCTCTGGCTCTGGTTCTGGTTCAGGTTCTGGTTCAACCTCCGGCTCTGGCTCTGGTTCTGGCTCTGGGGATGGTGGCCTCTTCTGTGGCACAGGCGAAGGATTATCAATTTTGGACTTTGAATCATCTTCATCACCCATCAAAGAGCTTTCAGAATCAGAATGGCTGCTATTAATGTCTTCAGCACCTGTGTGAGACATTTTAGCCATTCCACTTTTGGAGCTGCACTGAGAGGCTGTGTCAAGAGATATAGGTGAATTAGGTTCCGGCAATGGTCTTTCTTTGAAAATGGGAGTTTCCCTACGCTCAACCATTTCAGATTTTTCATGTGGTAGTTCCCGGTTCTTCTCATGTTTGTGTTTTTTGTCTTTACTAGATTCTTTGTGTTTTTCCTTAGATTCATCCCTTTTTTTGTCTTTCTTCTTATGTTTATGTTTTCTTTCTGAATCACCTTTCTCTTTTGATTTGTGGTTTTCAGTTCTTTCTTCATTTTCTGGAGGAGGACTTTTCCGAAGATTCTCAATGGAAAACTTGTTGATAGGTTTTTCAGACTTAGGGGGCTTTTCTTTCACTGGTTCTTTAATTACATCTTTTTCTTTTTCTCTGGGTTTAGAGATTTCCTTCACAATCTCTTTTGGAGCTGGAGTCTCTTTTGGCTTGTGACTTTCTTTTTTATGGTCCTTTTTTTCTTTTCTCTCTTTATCTCTGTCATGACTTTTCTTTTCTTTCTTCTTCTTTTCCTTTAATTCCTTATCTACTTTCAGGTCTTCTGCTTTTAAAGGCTTTTCTTCAACTTTGTGTTTTTTGTGTTCTAATGTATCAGAAATATGTTTAGCCTGCTTGTATTCTTCCTTCACACTAGAAGCACTGCTGGACCGTGGTGCAGGGCTGGCTACCTTCCTTATGGGACTTAGGATTAATTTTTTCTTTGGAGGTTCTGGAGAAGGGGGCCTTTCATTTGGCCTTTTACTGCTCTTTTCTTTCGATCTCTCTTGATCTTTACTATGACTTTTATTCTTCTCTGTACGATTTTTATCTTTTTCTTCTTTAACTTTATTTTTGTCTGGTTTAACTTCTTTAGTTTCATATTTAGACCTCTTGTCAGAACTAGTCCTATCTTTATCCTTTTTTTCCGGCTTCACTATTGAATTGCTTTTCTCTAGTTTTTTAGGGTCAGGTGAAACTTTGGGTGGTTTCTGGATGGGTGGACCAAATAAATTTTCAAAACTACTCGTCCTGTGAGGCATCTCATCTTTGTGCTCTTTAGACTTGTGTTTTTTTACATTTTCAGAGGACAGCTTTGGCTTACCAATCAATTGTTGTTTCTCCTCCGTAAATGAGTCCCTACTTCGGTTTTCCTGGTCCGGATTGGTGTAAAAGGCATTGTTGGTCACGGGTATTCCTCCGCCTTTTAGCAATTTCTTCCTAAATTCATCATTCGGATTTGGAAATATGTACCGATCCCTGAGAAACCCGCTCTGTTGCAGTGTAAAGTCATAAGTGAATTTTATCTTTTTTGGTTCATCTTTATTTTTTAAATATATTTCGATCGGGAATATGAAACCGGCATATCCCGATTCCTTAATGCAGAATGGAGGTTCCTTCACAACTAAAACAAATAAAAAAAACATTTATAAATCCAATGAGTTTCATTTTATAAATCACATATCAGTTAGATTTCAATTTTCCCTTATCAGTCAAATACGGAAATCTTTATACATATTATAATTGCTGATAATTTTGTCTGATTATGATACTGAGCATTAATTAATGTATGCATTCAGCTATTTTTAGTTATACTGAGTTTGAGGTATCATTTATTAGTTTGCTTCAGAAAAAACAATGGGACTCTTAAACATCCATGAATAAGGCCAAGGGCCCCGAAAATTACAAGAAAGACAATTTAAGTTGTTAATGAAGAGAGAATAATCATTACCTCTTTTAGGCTTTGGGAATGTCTCGTGCAAGTAGAATACAACTTTGTCCACAAAGTGGCTGATATCAGCGCCTTCTTGCCCTCGAACGAATACTTCCCAATCGTGAGTGAATCCTTCTGGGGTTTTCTTCGTACGCAGTGACGCTTCGTGTCCTATCTCGAAGTTCACTTTGATCGCCGACATAATAAACCTGCAATACGTTTAATAATCACTGCACTGCCGTTTATATTACAAAACAAATCAGTTTCTTATGACCAAAGGCTTGCGTTATGTTTACAAGTCATGGAATGATATACGGTAAACACTCACGATTACTACATTAAGTAATTTCGTTACGGTAAATAAGGTTCGTAACTAATTAATGACATAAAATCTCACAAAGTCTCTCGCTCAAAACTTCAACCACAAATCAGTGAAAATAATCATTTAGCGCCCTTGTTATTTTGGTCCGCCATATTAATTTTCATATTGAATCTAGAGATGTATTACCGATAAAGAAATTACGGTTTTTAAAACACCATGTGACTGTTTTAACTTGTAGCTTAAACTGTCTGCTTGGCTTGCCCAGTGTTGCCAACTGCTAGCTTCACACAGTAGCCAATTTTTTTCAAAATATTGCTAAATTGGAGAAAAAATCATCCAAAAATAGCTAAATGTATGGAACACAGTTGGTACTAGATGAAAAAAAGTTGCTAGAATGTATGAAACACATGAAAAAAATGTTGCTAACGTTATCCCAAAAGTTGCTAGTTTTAGCTACAAAGTTGCTAAGTTGGCAACGCTGGGCTTGCCTGCTTGAAATCTGTGTCAATTGTCTTGTCAGTTGTCAGTTTAACAGTGACCACAGATTATAAAATCACAGTGACAGTGACAGTGACAGTGCCAAACCAAACCTATATTGTCTATGACCAGTGCTGCCAACCCTACAGTTTTAACTGTAGATCTACAGTTTTTTAGAAGTTTTCTGTTTTTAGGGAAGGTCAAAGGTTAGGTTAAGATAATCTACAGTTTTTTTGTGTGAAATGCTGGCGTCATCTATTTTATTAGTCTGTACATTAAGTCAGCTCCAGTAAACTTCGTATGATGTTTCGAGTAATGTGATATTTCAGTGTAATATCTCACTTTCAAAAAGTGATGTGATGATACATTACTTTTTGAAACTATTAGTAATAAAAATTATTGTTTATAAAAAAAAATCTAAGCTTTCTACAGCAAACTTGTAACGTTTCAACGGCAACTGGACAGACCCAAAAATTTTGCGCCATCTCTGCAGAAACCTCTTCAGGCAAAGTTTGTTTGGTGCCATTGATAAATGGGTCAATTTACTTGATGGCCTCCAAACCAGAAATTTTTCACAAAATTGCATCTAATTTACCACGATCCTTTTACGATAGCGAACTTGGAAGGACGTAACTCTACGTAATATAATATGCCAAACACGAAAATATGCACTATGAGTGCAAAAGTGTCAAAATATGGATTTGCATAGGCAAACATACAAATGCATATAATCCAATGTCTAATTATGACACTAAAGATCAAGCAAAAGTTCAGCGTACAGCTCCGTATTAAGGTTGAAGCCTTGCTATCACATTTTTCGTATCCTTCTGGAAAAGTCAGTTGCACTTTAATTCACTATTTATTTTACTTCGAATATTTATTTTGAACTATATCAAAACTTTCAACACTTCAATAAATTGTTAAGGACTGGCTAGTATTTATTACCTTATTATTATTAAAGTCCGGTAGAATTATGCACAAGTCACAGTAATTTAGAAATCAGGAGGTTACTCGATACGTCTGGCAGAATGCACAAACAAACACCGAATGACTGAATTTACTGGAATCGTACAAGATGACACCCCAACCACCCCATCTGCGCTTTACTCAAATTTTACAGTTATGCTAATTATTATCATTATTAGACATGGCGCATCGGTAACTCGTAGTATTTAAGTAGCACTTAAAAGATTAGTGATGAGCATACCCCGTTATCAGTGTTGCAAATCCATTGAAAAAGCCAGGGATGGCACTGCACGTATATTTTTTAATATGTTCCTACCGTTAAATACACATTAAATATTCGCCTTTATTTATTTGTATGTGTTAAGTTTTAAAAGAAAACAAAACCTCTTTTCAGCCCGTAATTTGGAGTTTTTTTTTAAACTTCATAATAGGTGGTTACCCATTTATTTATTAATATTTAAAATGGATATACAGCCATAGGCGACAAAATTTAACGTCGTGTAACCTATAAAAATTATTAATAATTTATTCAAACAACTAAAAATATACAAATCCGATATTTTACAAAACATTCTCCTAAAAAACGTGTAAAAACATTCTTCTAACAAAACGTTTTAAGTACCTTCCAATATGTCACATGTCATGACATGATAATGAAATAAATGTTGTGCGACAACCCTATGGCTTAGTTTCAATGAATATGCAACACTGATAACGGGGTATGGTGATGAGATATTAGTAATTTTGTAATGTGTTAAGACTCTTAAGACCATGAAAGTAATATTTATTTATTATTTTATCTTATCTAAAAAGAAATTTAGAATACTTTTCTCATCACTAATCTTTTAAGTGCTACTTAAATGCTACGTGTCACCGATGTCTAATTATTATACTAAAGATCAAGCAAAAGTACGCCGTACAGCTCGGTATTACGGTTGAAGTCTTGCTATCAAATTTTAGGTATCCTTGTGGAAAAAGCCGTTGCCCTTTAATTCACCATTTATTTTACTTAGAATATGTATTTATTTTGAATTATATAATTTCTTTCAATACTTCAATGAATTGTTAAGGACTATCTACTATTTATTACCTTATTATTATTAAAGTCCGGTAAAATACGCACAGGTCACAGTAATTTACAAAGCAGGAGGTTACTCGATACGTCTGGCAGAATGCGCAAACAAACACCGAATGACTTTGAATTTACTGGAATCGTACAAGATGTCACCCCAACCACCCCCTCAGCACTCTACTCAAATTTTACAGTTATGCTAATTATTGTTATCATTACACATCGGTAACTCGTAGCATTTAAGTAGCACTTAAAAGATTAGTGATGAGAAAAGTATTCTAAATGTCCTTTCAGATAAGATAAAATAATAAATTAATATTACCTACATGGTTTTAACACACGAGGAAGTAGTTTTGAATATTAGTTTATTAATATCTCATCACTAATCTTTTAAGTGGTACCTAAATGCTACGAGTTACAGATGTCTCATTATAATACTAAAGAGCAAGCAAACGTCCACCGTACAGCTCTATAATTAAAGTTGAAGTCTTGCTATTACGTTTTTGGTATCCTTGTGGAAAAGGCAGTTGCCCTATAATTCGCTATTTATTTTACTTCGAATATTTATTTTGAATTATATAATTTCTTTCAACACTTCAATAAATTGTTAAGGACTGGCTACTATTTATAACCTTATTATTATTAAAGTCCGGTAGAATTATGCACAGGTCACAGTAATTTAGAAAGCTGGAGGTTACTCGATACGTCTGGCGGAATGCACAAACAAACACCGAATGACTCTGAATTTACTGGAATCGTACAAGATGTCACCCCAACCACCCCCTCTGCGCTCTACTTAAATTTTACAGTTATGCTGATTATTATCATTATTAGACATCGCGCATCGGTAACTCGTAGTATTTAAGTAGCACTTAGTCTTAAAAGATTAGTGATGAGATATTAGTAATTTAGTAAGACTCTTAAGAACAGGAAGGTAATATTTATTTATTATTTTATCTTATCTAAAAAGACATTTAGAATACTTTTCTCATCACTAATCTTTTAAGTGCTACTTAAATGCTACGAGTCACCGATGTCTAATTATTATACGAAAGATCAAGCAAAAGTACGCCGTACAGCTCGGTGTTAAGGTTGAAGTCTCGCTATCATATTTTTGGCATCCTTGTGGAAAAAGCCGTTGTTCTTTAATTCACTATTTATTTTACTCAGAATATTTATTTTGAACAATATAATTTCTTTCAACATTTCAATAAATTGTTAAGGACTGGCTACTATTTATTACCTTATTATGTTATTATTATTAAAGTCCCGTAGAATTATGCACAGTTCACAGTAATTTAGAAAGCAGGAGGTTACTCGATACATCTGGCAGAATGCACAAACAAACACCGAATGACTCAGAATTTACTGGAATCGTACAGAATGTCACCCCAACCACCCCCTCTGCGCTCCACTCAAATTTTACAGTTATGCTAATTATTATGATCATTACACATCGGTAACTCGTAGCATTTAAGTAGCACTTAAAAGATTAGTGATGAGAAAAGTATTCTAAATGTCTTTTCAGATAAGATAAAATGATAAATTAATATTACCTACATGGTTTTAACACACGAGGAAGTAGTTTTAAATACTAGTTTACTAACATCACATCACTAATCTTTTAAGTGCTACCTAAATGCTACGAGTTACCGATGTCTAATTATCATACTAAAGATCAAGCAAATGTCCGTCGTGCAGCTCAGTATTAAGGTCAAAGTCTCGCTATGACATTTTTGGTATCCTTGTGAAAAATGCAGTTGCCCTTAAATTCATTATTTATTTTACTTAGAATATTTATTTAGATGTATTACCTTATTATTATTAAAGTCCGGTAGAATAGGCACAATCCACAGTAATGTAGAAAGCCGGAGGTTACTCGGTACGTCTGGCGGAATGCACAAACAAAACAAACACCGAATGACTGAATTTACTGGAATCGTAGAGGCTGTTACCCCAACCGCCCCCTCTGGCGCTCTACTCAAATTTTAAAGTTATGATGATTGATTATTATTATTATACTAAAGAGTAAAGAGCAAGTAAAAGTACGCCGTACAGCTCGGTATTAAGGTTGAAGTCTTGCTATCACATTTTTAATTTCAATAAATTTTTCTTTTAACATTTCAATAAATTGTTAAAGACTGTCTACTATTTATTACCTTATTATTATTTAAGTGTGGTTGAATATGTACAGGTCACAGTAATTTAGAAAGCAGGAGGTTACTCGATACGTCTGGCGGAATGCACAAACAAACACCGAATGTCAATTTATCAGTGACCACAGATTATAAAATCACAGTGACAGCGATACTGCCAAACCAAATCTATATTGTCTACTAGTACTAGCCGTGCACGCGACTTCGTTCGCGTGGAATAGTTTTATATTGCAATAAAAGGTCCTTATGTCCTTTCTCAGGGTCCAAATATTGTTTGTGCCAAATTTCATCAAAATCAGTTGAGAGGTTTAAGCGGGAAAGTGTGACAGACAGAGTTACTTTCGCATTTATAATATTAGTAGGGATAACCTGTGCTGCCAACGCTGCAGATCTACGGTGTTTTGGAAATTCTCTGTTTTAGTTAAGACCACTAAATTTTTACCATAGAAAAAACGTGTTCTTTTTGCTGTTTTCACGCTTGGCCAATTTTTTATTTACAGTTTTCCAGTTATTCTCGATATTGGGGTTGGCAACACTATTTATGTCATTTTCATTTATGACATTTTTTTTTATAGTATCGGGATCGGGCTGCATGCACATTATAGTGAAAATCTCACACTTTGTTTTTATTTGTATAAACTTTTGTAGTTAATAGCGTAAAGAAACTCTCGTTATAATCATCATATTATGTCGGGTTTGATGGCAGCAGTTTTACAACCGTTAAGGTGATCATTAAACTTTAGCTGTCTTCGTTTTCTGTCCTTCTTGAATACATGTGATTGCCATTTCTACTTAATTATTATAACTACTTAGAATATATCTTCCTATTGTATTACAGGTTTTTGAGACAAGGCTTACATACTCTCAGCCAAATAACACCAGGCACCAACTTAGTGAAACCTGAAAATGTTTCATTGCAATCTGTCCGAACAAATGTTCGCTGCTACTTCCCGCGCCCAAATGAAGTGAAAAGAGTTCGCCGTCATGGTTGGAAAGCAAGATTATCCACACCTAATGGCCAAAGAATTATCATGCGGAGGATACTAAAAGGCAGATTTGTTTTGACCCATTAAAGGAATGGCAACATTAGCTAATTATATGCACTAGGTATATTAGTAAAGTTATAAGATGGTTAAAATTTTCAAAATAAACAATGACTAAAATTGCAACAGATTATTTATTGAAATCCTTTTTCATTTTAGGTTTGCTTTTATGATTTTAACATTTCAATAGCATTGTACTAATAAGCATTTTACTTAACAATCTACTGTAGAAAAACATAACAAAAAGAAGTCTATAAAATAATCAAACAAGTCATGACCTTCCATCATCAATTTCAACGGGTTTGTCAGTCCTGTTTGCGGATGACACCACAGTAGTTGTGAGTGCCAGCTCGTATGAGCGGCTCGCTGACAAGATAAGTGAGGCATGCGGGCAGTTGCAAAAGTGGTTCTCCGTCAACGGTTTGCTTCTTAACGTGTCTAAATCTAACATAATGATTTTCTCTGGTCGTAAAGTTGACCTGCCTACCTGTCTGCTTAGCTGTCCAATGCCCTTGTGCAGTGAATCAAGGTTCCTGGGTTTCATATTGGACTCAAATCTGAACTGGAAGCGCCATGTCGACGGGTTATGCGATAGACTGAGTGGTGCAGTCTTTGCGTTACGAAAACTTAAACCCCTAATTTCTAAGAATGCCTTAAAGCAAGTATATTATGCTCATTTTCATTCTCTCATGTCCTATGGCACTATTTTATGGGGAAACTCAACAGACTCTAATAGAGTACTGCTGTTGCAAAAGCGTGCCATACGCATATTAGCTGGAGTCGAGCCTAGGCATTCTTGTAGAGAACTTTTCGTGACGCACAAAATAATGACTCACTACTCACTATACCTATTTGAGATATTGATGTTTGTGAGAACAAATTTATCTATGTTTTCTCGAGTAAATGTAGTAGGCAAGCAGGTCCGTCGCACAGGACAGCTGTGCACAGTTCCCCGTCGGATGGCGCTCTCAGCAAAGAACCCGCGGGTCATAGGCCCCACGCTTTATGAGTGTCTCCCTACTGAGCTGAAAAACGAACCGTCCGATGGTGCATTTCGACGCAAACTGAGAAACCTTTTGTTGGATAAGCCAATATATTCTGTTCGTGAGTTCGCAGAAACTCAGTTTTAGTTTTTAGTTTTTATTGACATGATATTTTTCAGTTATTATTATTATTATTAAATTATTGTATATTATAAATTGGACGATCCCAAAATGGTGAAATTTTATAATTGTTTTTCGTTGTTTAATTTAATTTAATTTCGACATATTTACTATACTTAATTTTGACATATTTATTATTGTGACATTTATTTTTATTTTTTATTGCTTTAAACACTTGACGTATTCAATTTAAAATCACTTAACATTTGACATTTTATTGTGTATTGTTAATGATGTATTTTATATTGAATTAATAAATAAATCTAATCTAATCTAATCATGATGATGAAACATTAGTGTTCATAGTGAAGGTACAGAATTGGGTTAAATCAGTTGTTACATAAGGGAATAGGAGAAATGGCTTTTGTGATCATATTTTGTGCAATTAATGCAATACATTATTTGTACACATAAACCACTTTTTCATTACAGCACTATTGTGACTATGTCAGTATGGATAAGTATTATGAGCATACTTCAATCTCAGTATACATCCCAGTATCAGTTAGTTTGCCACAAAAATCTTGATAAAACCCTGGACCTTTTCCGTCGCAGTCTTGTCCTATTTTTTCACAAAATCAGATGCACAAATTGGAGTAATTTGCATCCAAATTTGTTCAGCACATTACTCTTATAATAAGTCCCACATAAATTGATCTAAAATCTCTAATTGAACAAATACTTTTGCTGTGAAGCAGCAGAATCTTCACTTGTAGGTGATTTGGCTGGCTTCAGCAGATTTGACACTTCAGACACAACCAAAGTTGTCAGCTTGATTATTGCCAGGTGGGCTGCGAGCTGCAAGACCAGTGCTCCAAAGCCCTTGTATAGACCTGACATTCCTTCCTTGGCTAGGGTGGTGGTGTAACAGTCTATGAAGCCTTCATATCCTGTCAGTATCGGTGTTACTGATGTGCCAGTATCAAGATTGTCGATTATTGTCCTTGTACCCTGAAAACAAAATAATGAGGCCTTTTTAAGAAAGCAGTTTCAATTTAATGTGCACCCAAGTGAAAATGCGACCATTTCTACCATCTCATTTATCTGGAAACTTTTCTGTTCAAGTGTCCAAATATTCTAACACATTTGTTTCATTATCTAATACAGCGGTTCTCAAACTTTTTTGCTGATGGAACCCCTTTGGAAAGCGAAATACTTAATGGAACGCTGCACCAAAACGTTTGGCCAGAGAGAGGTGTTTTTTTTCTAAATTCTAGCGGAACCCTGGGGTTCCGCGCAACACACTTTGAGTATGGCTGATCTAATAGAAAAACAGGTAATATAACAAATAATCAAAAACAACAACAAAAATCTGTAGCAAATCCATATAAATGAGGTGGCTGAAACGCTTGAATACTTCAATCACTAGTTATTGTAAAGATATCTGAATTAGGAGTTGAACAACTGCAAATAGGATTGATTTGTACAGATAGAAAGCAAAACTTTGTTAATCTAAAACTAGTCTGACATTATGTGAGGACTTCTGATAGCTCTGATGTTCCCCGATTCTGTCATCTGATTTGTATGAATGGTCACAACGGTGCCAAAGGTAAAGTAAAGGTAAAGAACATACAGTATGCACCATCAACAAAGTCACACTCTGCTCTTCCCTATCACTTTTCCCCGCCAAGACGCGAAGTGAAACGCTGTGCTCCTAACGCCAAAGCAGTCAGTCGGCTCTTAAATAATGCTTGTTTTTTTTCGAATGGTGCTGTATTATTTTATTTAATTAGGTATAAAATAACTTACACTACCTATAAATCAAGTTTTATATTTAATAGTTCTTTTGCAATAACTTCGACGCGCCATGGCGTCGTGGCGTCACGGGCACTGACTTGCGATGACGTGATATGGCGTCTTTGGCGGTCAAAGGTAAAAAATTCTAGCTAATTATCCAATTGTATAAGCTATTACTAAATCAATCAGGTATACCCTTGTTCTCACCTGCACTAGAATCAGGTGAACAAGTTAAAAATCACAGCGTTCTGAAACCTTAAAGGCTATATTTCACCGGGACACCACGGCGGCGCAACCAGTCGTCGCTACCAACAAAATGTATGATATGGTTGCGCAACCAACGGACACCAGGTGAGTAACTCCCTATAGAGCTGTATACATTTTGTTGGTAGCGACGACTGGTTGCGCCGCCGTGGTTTCCCGGTGAAATATAGCCCTAACAAGATAGACTTGCCTATCATATTTGCTGACCTTACTATCTCGCGTGCGTCCTTGACTGTCTATACCATTGTAGAAAGATTCCGATAGAGAGATCTATCTCCAAGCAGATGTAACCAAAGTTCACAGACAGAAAGTTAGGAGTTGTATTTATGCCATCGATTTCGAAACTTCGTTAGCGTGTTGTCGAAACTTTAGACAGTTGATTACGTTTGGAACAGTAGTTCTACTACTAGAGCTAGGAATCGGTAAGTAGTAAATTGTGAGCTATAATATAACGTTAGGCTAGTATCAGAATACTATGCGTCAGACGCGCGCTAAGTACGCGTTCAATGAGGCGAAACATTAAAGTAATATGTAACACTTCAGCAATACCTGAATGTGAAGTCTGTGTATAATAGTTTCTACAGGATAGAACAATATCTCCATTGTAATGAAGGAAAAGATGTTGGCTTTTAAGTTGATGTCCTCAATGAGTGGGTTCTGGCTTTGTTTGGGGTAATGCATGTTGTAAGAGTCGCTCAGCTCATGCCTGTGACGCTGTTGGAAGCGAAGGATCTTCACAGTCAGGCTTCTTAATGCGATGCTGAAAGAACAAATCATTTTACAAACTTTGAAATAACATGGGTGTTTGCAATTATCCACTATATTTTACACAACATTAAACATTACATATACTCCGTTTTTTTTGGGTTGAGAATTTTAACTGTCAAATCCTTACACATTTTTGAGTAATCCCAAGATATCGGCGCAAATTATGAACATGTTTGATTTAAGAACATTATAACAAACAATGTTAAGTGTATTTCCATAAATCATTTCCAGTTTTACTAATGAATCCCAGAGATAATTTCAAATTGTGTCCGTTGAAATTCTCAACTCTCAAAAAAACGAAGTATAGACCAAACCAATGACTACAACTATTACCACTTCTAGCATATTTTTGAGATTTAAGTTAAGAGGTAAGGCACAATTGTGACAGATTCCTTATTCACCTCTTACAACATCCACAAAGAAATTGAGGAGTTTTAATTCTAAACTGCAAATTTAATAAAAGCTTTTAGGGCCGATTTTTCAATCACCAGATAAATTTATCTGCCAGTTAAAAATATTGCTATCCTTTTTTCGCGTCATATAAAAGAAAAGTGACAGCCAACATTTATCGGACAGATAAGTTTTATCTGGTGATTGAAAAATCGGCCCTTAAATGGGTATCTCCTGGGCTATGAGTCAAATACTTACTGAGCCAAATACTTGGAGACCCCGAAAGCAGCAGTTGGCATCACAATGGCCCAGATTGGAAGCATCCTGCCTCTGCTAGGTTTCCCCCACTCCAAGATACGGAGGAATCCTTCTCGGAACACATCCAAGAGTGCTGGCTTGTCACTTGCTATGTCACTCTGTACAGTTTCCACAAGGCTTGCCGAGTAGAATGGTGTGATGATGGCTAAGCTAATGCTGAAAACAACTGACGAAGTTAGCACGACCATGGCAGAATAATAGGATTTTTTTTTCGGAAATGATTAATATAAATCAAAGAACTCTGTAACTTTGTTTTAATTAAAGCCCACCTTGAAATAGCCAGGCGGCACATTATCAAAGTCCTAGATCCAAAAAATTAAAAGATCTACAAACAATACAACCCACAATGTAACCCTGAGTCTGAGTCAATAAGTTATCTTTTTATTTTCCAGAAATTAAATAAAATAGATATTTACCATTTCAATGTTACATGCTGAAGAAACTGTAACATAGAGTTGCACTTTCCCATTTCTCTGAAAAGCAAAAGTTTCTGGATTAATAAAAATTGTAGCAATTTAACATCAGAAGCCGAAATTCAGTCCTAAATTACTTGGACATGTTAATTGGTATTGTTACTTTAAATTTTATGTTTCAATTTTATCAAAGTAAAATATGCAGGACTTATCTATTGACCAGGGTATTGATCATTGGAATGAAGCTGTTGAACATTGGGTACATTATGTTAGCCCTATGAGATATAAATGAATTTGATGATTTGGTTTTGAAGTGAATCATATTTGAGCCAAATATTCAGCAATGTTAAAACTCACTTGGGCCATCCCGTAGCTTTGGCCACAACATCCTCGACAGCCAAGTTAAGCCCCTTGACGATGCATGTGGAGCCGATGCCCTTCCACAGGGTGGTGACGTCCTGGCGTCTGTGCAGCCTCACCACAACGGGCATCAATGTGTACGGAACAATGTGACTGTTGTGGAGATTGTTGTTAACCTGTTTGATGTTAAAGGTGAATATGTAATTTTCTGAGGAATAACCCATGTTATAGAATAAAATTATAATGAAAATATTAAACATAAAATAATGCTGTAAATTGTACAGAATGTACAGATTAAAGTGGTCAAGATGCTTAGACTGCATAGAATCTTGTACCTTGTTGTATTTTGTTAGCTTAGCCCAAAAGTTTTAATCTCCATTTTATAAAAAGTTGACAATTTATTATTTCTCAAATTGAAAAAATAGGGTATTTCATTTATTTAAAGGGAAGATGTAATACTTGATTTTTGTTTGGAGCATTCTTTTAACTATTGGTAGGGGTCTATAATAATGCACTTAATTCTGAGTAGAAAAATATTATTTTCAAGTGAAGAAAAGAAAAGAAAATGTTCAACTTTTTAATAAAATGCAAAAATAACACAGCAAATTTAAATGTATGTGCAGAAAATAAAATAAGACTGTAACCATAACATGTAACAATAACAATAAGATAATACCTAATTGATGTGCAAAAAATTACATACCTGACATTGTCTTCTCAAGACAATAAACGGGTGGCTAAGTAGATTCTCAGTTATTAAACTTGCAACACTAATAGCTGTTGTAACATATGCATTATTGTCTGTAAATAAAGATAAACACCTTTGATTAAAATACAACACACTATTAAAATTTATACAGTATCTGTTATCCATCCATAGCAATTGCAGTAAAAATGTGGTAAAATTCTATGAAGAGAAATATCAAAATACTGAACAAACTGTTAAGAAAAGAAAGCCCATAAGTGCTTGATACAAGCCTAAATTAAAAAGATGTTTTGACCTTGTCATTGACCTACAAGGTTAGAGGCTACCACTGCACCTTTGAACTTTCTTTTCAGACTATTATGCGAACTTTATTTAGTATGGTACATTAAGGAATCTTTAACTAGGAAATTTCTAAAACAACAAAATGTTTTTTTACCCATTTATTAAGTTAATTCAATTTTGAACTAGTTTTGACAAACTATTAAAAGAACAGCAATGATCAGACTTCTGATTACAAGCTTTGTGTACCATTTTTATATGTTAACTAATTTCTGTTTAAATTTCATACATACTAACGTACATCTCTATGTAGGTAGGTAAAGCCGTGAGTGAAGGATTATACAGAAATTATTAGTTAATGGGAAATCTAAAGTGTTGGGAATCAAGTACCTTCTTCAGAATTGTCATCCAATACAAGTGGAGGTCCCTGATATTCTTCAGTTGCAGGAGTGTGATATCCGTAGATTTGCTGATACCGGGAGTCGTATATGTCATTGCTTTCTCTGTTCGGATCCAATCCAAAGGGTCTGTTGTAACTAGCATAATCTCCAAATCCAGCCATTTTAGTGCATTATTTAGATAATAAATATATCCTAAAAATTAATCTACTAGATTTTATAATACTTTAGTACAAATGTCGAACAAGAAAATGCTATTGACACTGACACTGACAGCTTTACTATCAAATCTGTCAAAAAATGTAACCAATTAGATTATTCCAGCCGATACGTAAAATCCAATACCGTCAGTGGAGTACAAGAGCAGCAGGAATCTCTTTTTAAATTGGTTGAAAAGTGGATCGAGAACGTACTTATTACTTGTCAAAATTATTTTGCACAGATAAAGAAAAGGTGCATTCTAATTTAGTAAATGTGAATGAATGAGTTAAACGGAAATAGACGAGACCCGTATTAACGATAAAAATGTTTCTTTTTAACCGACTTCATTACTTCAGACTTGGCTCAATACTACAATGCTTGAAATATTTTGTATTAAGAGGGCGATTATTCGAGCCTTGTTTCAACCGTCTCATTTAGATAAATGAGCCAGATGGCTTCATTTTATATGAACTTGCTGCAGATTTTTATATCGTTCTTGACTATTTGAGAGTTCCTATTCCACTAATAGACGGTATCAAAATATTCTTCCTTTTTTACAAAAAAGTGGACAGCATAGGCTATCTTAAAAAGCGAATTGATGCAGACTCGGGCACCTGCTATATTTATTTTTTACGTAACTTCTTACCTAGTTCGAATTCGCAAGTAGCTACAAACAAGTCATGTGTAGGAAATCACATTGGTGTTTCTGTGAGGATTTCTATATTACTGAACAGACTAAAACAGTTTTAAATATTTGTAAAGGAATTTGTAATTTTATAAGTGGTTATATCGTTGATGGGACACTTGGAAGTAATTCAGACTAGCATTGGCGATCATCAAGAACTTCAAATAACCTACCCCTATTCACATAGGAATAAGTGATACATAGGGTGTACCAAAACTCTACAACATTCTGGTACCGAGTGACAGGATCATAAAATCAGAATGCTGAAAATGATGCCTATATTGAAGTTTTTCCATTTTTTACAGAAACTTAACCTGGGGTCCTAGCGTTTAGTCTCATGGCAAGTCACACTAATTTATCGACGGTTTAGCTCAGCAGAGTCAGGTAAAGAACGCCCTGACATCGTCCTATATCTACTTCAAACCGTTGTATATTGAATATTGGGACCGGCCGTTAGCGTATAAAATGGAGATTCTACCCGCACCTAGCGAAAAAAAGATAAATCTGGTCAGAGTGGGTATACCAATGACTTGGATAAAAAAAAAACTGATAAAAATCATAGTGTATTTCAAAATAAAGCTACAATAATAATTAGTCAAACAAAACCTTCACTGTCGATATTACAGTCAACAACCAATCTCATAGTACTGTGTTATCGATATATCAGAGGCAAATTGATGCTATTTACATTGTACAAATTTGTTCAAGCAGGCTACGCTACAATATACTACGACGAACGTTATGCTTATTTAAATAATTATTCTGAATTAAAACTATTGTATACTTTTACGCAGTTATTGTTCTTTCAACATACGAGCTGTATCAGACTCCCCGAATGATAATTTACTGGGGTATACATAAGCAGTTTTAGAAGCTACAACTGTATGTAAAAAATAGGAGTTCTTTAAATAACAAAATATCGCAGTTCAAAGTCATTTGAAAAAATAAAAACTTATTAAAAAAGACCCACTGTATCATAAGTAGCTGACAAAAAACGTCAAATTGCTAAAGGACCTTTGACTTCGGTCCTGCGACTGTAGAATAACATCTTAGGTTTAAAAAAAGGTAAAGTTATGTTTATGACGAAAAATTAATATAAAAAAAAAGTTTTATAAATTCCAGAGCTACTTATGTATGAATGTGAATTATCTCCGAGGGGGCCGGTTACATCCTGTATAAAACAAGCACCATTCAAGTAACCATTTCAAATGAATAAGTAATGTCAAGTATGAATAATTATTAACTATTACCAGAACGTTAATTATATGATATGTAACTAATACTTAATCATTTAAACATACAACATTCTTTATAATATTTCTCAGCTCAGAATATCAGAAATATAGAACAGACATTACAATAAATAGAGTCCAACCAAAAAAGTAGCAATTTAACAAGGAATCCAAAGTTCCTTGTCCGTTAACTACACATTTTGATTAGCCTATGGTTACACTAACTAGTTAGGCAGTCCGTAAGATCTATGGAGATTTTAATTTAGTTAAAAACGAGTTAATACCCGGCTGATTCTTCTTCACTTCAGGTTGTTTATCTGTTTTCTGCTTTTTCGTTTCCTTTACTTCTGTTTTCGCTTTCTTTTTCTTGTCAACTTTGGGACTTGGTTGTTCTCCCTCTGGGGCTTTCTTCTTTTTAACCTTCTTTTTCTCTGGTTCTTGAGGCTCACTTGGGGGTTGCAACAGACTGGTAGGGTCATCCATAATCATAGACATTTTACCAAAGTAGTTCCATAGAGCATCCACACATTTTTCTGGTTTGCCGCCGTCTTCTGTTTCCCATAAAAGGCCATACAGTCGCGGTTTGAGTTTCTCAGTGGGTTTCTTCATTTCAGATTCGAATTCATCTTCCAGGTTCTTGAGTCTAGCTTTTTGAGTTTCTGGGGAGAGGGATAATACGTCGTCTTCATCCATTGTTGCTTCCTGAAAGAGATATGGTAAAAGGTGACTTTTAAATATTACAATTTTATTAACAGGTCCTTTTATGTATAAATTATTGGTGGCAAATTTTGGTCGTCAGCGATTTTTCTAGTGATCCTAGTTTAAGACGCCGTACACGCACGTCTTTTTATATCAAGGTGTTTCGGGTCCCACGACCCATCATCGGGAGTGACGCGCCACACGCCGCGCAGCGTCCGAGCCTATCCGCAGCCGTGGAGCGTTACTTTCATTGACAGATCACGAATTGGCCCGAAACAATCCAAGCTAATCTCGATGGAAATATCTGTTATATTTCACTATGCCAGTGGTGGCCAACAGGACAATCGCGACTGTTAGTCCAGTCGATAGTGGCAAGGCAAAAAATATAAATGTGTAGACCTGAGCGTCTAGTGTATTCAAAACGATGATCAACTCGATATCGGTTTCATTTGCGAATTAATGCGGAATGCGTAAGGATACGTGTCGACCGCGATAATTGTGCTAAAGTTCCGCTGGCGGCGCTGTCTCAGTTTCCATACAATTTTGCGATAACTCGAAACGAAATCGGTATCGACTGCATGATCGTTCTGAACTCCCTAGACGTACAGAAGGCGCAACGTAATTGGTAGATCGCATAGAGTTTCGTAAGTAAACAGGAGATCTTGGGTCTAATCAAGTTGGCCACCCCTACCCTATGCAGAAAGTTCTTTAATTCATTCTCACCTCGTCACTGAGGTACCCGTGAGGCACAAAGACCTCGTTGTCGACCTCATAGTCATCGTCGGGCTCGTCGTCGCTGCCGGCCGCGCTGCCGTCCAGACTCTCGCCCTCTTGCTCCTCTTCCCAATCTTCGTCGCTGTCCACTTCATAGTCCAGTTGTTTCTGAAATTGAAAGTTTTTTTTTTAATTTCGTGGCCACAGAATGAACAAATCTAGTACTGTGCAAGAACATTTGGAAAGTGTTTTTGTTTTAATTAGAGAAATTATGAAAATTAATATTTTCAAACAAATGTTACTAAACGAGTATAAACACTGTAGGAAACACAAAATTTAAAAACGTAGATGGCAGATGGGCCATTTTAAACACGTTTTGAAAAAAAAAAACCCCGCGCAGAGTCAAGAGCACAACTGATATGGATAGTTTAAAAATAGTCCCAAAATATCTCAATCTGATATTTTTTCATACATCCAATACCTATGTTGGTCATGGTGTGAAATCAAGTGAACAATTTGAGACAACTCTTTTATCAGTTTGATATAAAAAAAAGGTCAACTTCTTATAAAAAGGCTCAGACACTATTTTATCACGCCAGTTTTTTTCATCATGCTAAGCTTAAGACCACTAATTCATTAGTTAGAAAACACCTATATGTTTAACATATCGTCGCCCGGCAGGCTATAGTACTAAAGCGACACTTTGGGCGAAAATGAGTTATTTACATCACGAGAATCAGCGAATTTTTCTGCGTAGACTGGCTGGGTTTCAAATCGATCGGAGCAATTTTTTATATTTTTTTTGGCGCTTTAGTCCTGTAAATTTGAGTACCAAATTACTAATGCAACACTATTTTTCATTATTTTCACTTTAGTACTACACCCTTTTTGCCATTTTTTGATTTAGTCTCGTTTAGTCTTTTGCCATGTGTCAAGTAATCGGATGTCGGTGGTTTAGTATTTTGTGCCAATAAAAAAGAAAACACTTTTGTCGCTTTAGTCATAGTGTCCTTCTCAAATTAAAAATCATAATACGTTTAGTCGTTTGTTGTATTGATAAGAAATTATTTACATGAGTTTAGTTATTTTGTTCGAAACTACTGGAACATAGTTTTGGCATTTTAGTCATATTCACGAACACCGATGCATACTTTTAAATGCGATTAGCAAATTAGATTACTCAAAATATTAGTGATTTGGTGAAATTAGTCAGTATACTTCAATTTTATTATGTAATAAGAGAGCATTTTTTCGTTACACCATCATTCTTTACAAACCAGATAGCATTCATTGTTCCTCTCAGGATAGCGATTTGTGTATTACGCGAATATTGATATTACTGGCCACACTCCACAGTTGGATATCATAATAATTCCTACATAGCATGGGTTTGGGTCGTTAGGGACTGGATTTTTATGTTATTTGTTTGTTGTCAACTAACAGAAAGTTTGAATTTCATGCATGGGCTAACGGATGGAATTAAATCGCTAATTGACCTTATATCACTTTCGTCATTAGGAACTTTACGTACATGTTAAACATCTGTCCAAGTGAAATACCAAATGTTTTACTTCGGTTCCAAATTGCTCTGAAGAATAGTCACTTTACTTTAAAATTAGGTTAAATCAGCTCAATTTCTGCACAATGATACGAAAAACCAATTGTTTAGCATACATACATATATACATACATATTCTCACGCCTATATTCCCAAGAGGGGTAGGCAGAGCACATGGATTCAAAAATCCAGTGCCACATTTAGCAATTTCAGCAGGGTAACCAGATGGTTAAACGTGATATTGCAGTGACAGGTTGCTAGCCCATCGCCCACAATACACTAACCCCTTACCCAGAGTCGACTCTTACGACACCCACGGGAAGAAAGGGGGAGGTGCTATTCTAACCCGGCACTACACGAGGCTTTTAATTTTTTAGCAACCGATGAAAAATGTGATATCAGACGGTTCACTCGAATGAATGTTCACTCGAGTGATCGTTTTATTTTTGTTTGACTTAGAAATGAACGTTCACTAATCTTTTCCGACAATAAATATGGCGTCGAATTAAGTCGTGTGTCTTGGGATAAGTTTAGTTTGGCCGAATCCGAGTGGACGTTCACTCTGTGTTCAGACTGTTCATTTTTCGTTCCTTCGGAGTGCGAGTGAAAGATGCCGAATGAACTGATCCAATATTGTTGAATTGATTCACTAGTGAATTCATTCGGCACTTCTGTTTCACTCCGTGTTCAAACGTGTCACTTCGAATGAATAGTAGGTACCGAATGAAAGACGAAAATAAACTAAAAATGAACTGTCTGATATCGATATCACCTTGTAACGTCGCTGTAAAGACATAGTATGCGAATACCTACATTGTACAAGACCGCATAGAACGTTTGCATTCGACTTCAACACAAATTGTGATACTGAACAATGAATTTGAATTTTATGGGGTTTCTTATTTTTATTAGATGATAGACATATTGAATCTCTTTTATTTTCTTATTTTTATTGCGTGGCTCCTTATTAACAAAAAAACAGTACCTACTTCAGTTCACTAACTGGCACTTCACTCTTCATGACATAGTTATAGATGTATGGTATGGAGAAAACTGGTTACCAAGTTAGAGAGGAAACAATAAATGCTCATCGTGGCCAAATAACACTTTATGTATAATGTCATATAGAGTGAAGTAGTGTAAATTACAGAAAGTTGTAGCTTTGCATAATGCTTCCTTCATAGACACGGTACAGTTTAGTAGTCCGAGCGCTATGTTTTAAATTAAATTTTGTTAATGACATTGATCTTAGCTGCTAAATGAACAATAACCATAAAATCCAGTTTTGTTAGCACCCCGTGGTTTTCATTGCCAGTAAGAGACTTTTTTATAATATTTACATTTATTACACTTAGGAGCTAATCATCGGTGGCATTCTCATAAGGTAAGGTATAATGCGTTTAAATGGTAATTAAAGACCCCTTGGGGATAAGTTCGGCTTTGCACATGAAGTTGTTATCCTGTATCCTGTTTTTCTGTAACTGTTTTATGTTGAATTGGACAGAATGTGAGATTATAATTGCGGGTGAGAAAGTAGAACAAGTAGAAGAGTTTGTATACCTGGGATCGGCGTTTACGAAAGACGGTAATTGTGAAAGTGATATTGAAAGAAGAGTAATTGCAGGGAATACAGTCAATGGAGCGCTGCGCACCTTCGTGAGCAGTCAGAAGGTGTCGAAAAAGACGCGTCTGGCTGTCCACGGAGGGGTGCTCGTTCCAACATTTATATACGGTAGCGAAAGTTTTGTATGGCAAACGAAGCATAAAAGTAGAATAAATGCAATAGAAATGAGAGCGTTAAGGAATATGGAAGGTGTAACACTGAAAGAAAGAATACCAAATAGTGTGATAAAGGGAAGAGCGGGGGTGAAAGTAGATATAGTGAATAGAATAGAAAAAAAAAGTATGCTTAGTAGGTTTGGTCACATAGGGAGGATGGATGAAAGAAGATTGACTAAACAAATTTATACGGCGAATGTGGTTGGGTGCAGTGGGAGGGTAAGACTTAGACGGACGTTCCGTGACCAAATCGCGAACGTTTTAGAAACAGGTCAGGCCAAGAGTACACGAAACCGACGAGCATGTTATGAGGAGACTAATGAATGTAGATGAACCAAAACAGGTATGTAAGGATCGATCGTCGCGAGTGGAAAAAGTAGTCTCTGCCTACCCCTGTGGGAAAGAAGCGTGACGTTATGTATGTATGTATGTTTTATGTGCAATAAAGAGTCATACAATACAATACAATGCAATAAAGTTACTACGAAACAAATGATAGTGCATTTAAAAATATTCATACTTTACTTTATGTTCATTAAAGAAACGAAATGTTTATGGCCATTTTGTGTAATCAGAAGAGGTTAATAACACTGGCTCAACACTAGTTATTATTGAATGTTTTTAATATACCTACTGCCATTTATGAACAAAAAACGTTAGTTGCGTAATTTTCGTGAATTAGTTGTATCTGTTCCAATGTAGGTATGTATGTAACTCTTTATTGTACAAGATAAACACATGACTAAATAACAAGTACAAAACAAAACACAAGTACAAAGGCGAACATATCCCTAAAGGGATCTCTTCCTGCAGACCTTTGAGCGATTGACAAAACATGTGAAATTAGAGTAGACACACAATGAAAGTTGAGAAAGAAAAAAAAGAAAATACCATTAACCTAAAATAATGAAATATCTCATAATAACAAAATAATATTTGTTGAAATATAACTTATATTTTACACACAGTAGGTCCTTGTTAATCCCGACAGGCAAAAACTAGCCTCTTTCCGGATTATCGAGGCGTCCAAATTATACTATGTTATTTTTAATGGTATTAAATCACATTGTTTAATTATTTTCTTTAATATTTTTTATACTAGAGCATAAATATCGGGACTACGTTCTGTTAAGTTAACAAACTTCCAGATTTTGTTTGTTGTCTTTATGTCGTCTTCAGTTGACCTGCCTATACCGAACTTTCGAACATTGATAGAGTAGCCACCTTTATCTAACATTTCTTTAATCCGCATTTTTTCTTTAATGTTAGTGTTGAATTGGCGGCGCCATGATGTTTGCGAGCGCGCTAAATTGACACAGTAACCTAACCTAACCTAACCGAAAGGCGATAAACAAAACACTACCCACATTTATACAACCGCCTCCCCCGCGAAGCCCAATGCCTTGCCGGCCGGATTACAGGGATCACCGAACAAGCAGCGGGAGTCTGGATAACCGAGGCCTTACTGTATTCGTTTTGTATGTCTACTCTAATTTCACATGTTTCGTCACTCGCTTGAAGGTCAGCAGGAAGAGATCCCTTAATGGTAAATGTCTTATGTTCGCTGTACTTGTGTTTTGTTTTGTGCTTGTTACTTTGTCATGTTTGTTTTTTTTTACAGTAAAGAGTAACATACACACTTAAAGTTATTACAAAAAAAAAATCTTTCGTACTATTAGTCCCACTGCCACTTTCCACTAGTGGGTCAAGCTGGATCTTTATAATAATAGTGGGTGGGTGGTTAATAATAGTGGGGTTTAGTAAGATCTGTGAATGTTAATATATCCAATCCTGTTAAATAACTATCTACCTACTTGCTATCTAGTGCAGTGGTAACAGTCACACACAAGAAAATAAAAACATTATAGTTTCGATTAAATTTTCCGCGTATTTTTATTTACAAATCTAAGAAATCTGATGGTGCCTTAGTCATTACTTAATCTGTAACATCAACAGAAGTCTACCTTAAGTAATTACTACCCTAAAGATCTTGAGATACTTAATCTATTCAGTATTTTGGTACAATATTTTTTATTGCGGATTGGTGAATTAGTATTTTGTTTGGTTTGATAAGAGAAAAATATGTGCAGTTAGCAAAAATAACTTAAATTCCATGAATAGAAAAATCCCTTTAGTAAATGTGATGTGTAGTGTACGAAGCAAATTTTGCGTTTAGTCTTTTAGCCTGATGGCATTTTGCTCGATACTCGAGGACAATTGACTAAAGCGACACTTATTTCCTAAACCAGCCTATTTTGATTACTTTTGTTCAACTCTCATAGTAGTTTATTGAATTGTAAGTAATATAGTCTTGGAAATTTTAAAATTGGTCTTCGGGATAAAGAGTTATGATTTTTTTTCTAAATAAAAAAACTTTAAATCGCTCTCCTGTAAAGTTGGTAAAGTGTCGCTTTAGTACTATAGCCTGCCGGGCGACGATATGCATGCATACTCACCTCCTGTCCAAAAGGCCTCCTAGGTTTGACGACATCGCTCTTCTTCCGCCAAGTGCCCCAGTAGGGCGGCCGCCTGTTCTCGTGGAAGCTGAACAGTTTGGGTCGGAGCTTCTCGCGGACGGCTGGCTCGCAGGTCATTACTTCGTCAGCGCCATCTATTGGTGGCAATTCGTCCTCTGGAATAGGTAACGATTTATGTTAGGTACAGATATCGTGCCAAATTCTCGATGCTGTACACTAGTACTCATATGCTAAGGATACCAGATCATCGATCGATGGTAGAATAGAGTTTCTACCAGATCAATCGTCGATAGATGGCATGGATAGATGGTAGAATGAAATAGTCGACGTCGATCGAGCTGTTTGATCAGTCATCAGCGTCAAACAGTATCAATTAAAGCTACCAGACCAGTTCATCAACTTCGATCAACCAATTGGTCTGCTTACACCCTAATGTGGCATGGGCAGTGGGCACCCATCTTAAAGCTATATTGGAACTTGACAAAGAGTGCTCATATCATCTACTCTACAGCATTGTTTCTTAACCTCAGGACGCGACCCAAATTTGGGTCGCGGGCCATATCGAGATGGGTCGCAGGACTCGCGGGACTTTTGGAAAAACAAACCGCAATCACTGAATTTAATTTGTTTTTAATTTTGGATTGGGTTGTGGGCTTCCAATATTTTTTAATTTTGGGTCGCCAGGCAAAAAGGTTAAGAATCGCTGATCTACAGCATTAAGCACTCAGATGTTTACCTTACTTACCTTGCTAGATTGCAAAAGTTCATATTATAGCTTCAATATTGTTTAATTCTGACATTTGAGAGTAAATGTATCAAGGATCAAATGATTATTATGTAACACCAATGTACCATACATTTTGTGAATAAATGACTTTGAACTTTGAACTTTGAACTTTAAATGAATAAAAAATATTTCTTACCCACAATCATAACATCATCATCATCAGCATCCTTGTCAGTGAGCGGCCATGTTTTTCCACTAGTACCTACTTTGGTTCCTTCCTTTTTCAAATTTTTCAAATACAGACTGGTTTCTGAGACCTTCTGTTGTTTCATCAACCCATCCATATCAAGTTTCTGTTTGTCTGTCAGCTTGTTCCTAACAAGAGGAGCTAACCTCATGTCTACTTTGATAGTAAAACTGGAGAGAACATCGTTTTGGCTCACAGGCCCTGCAATTGGTTGATCCTTTTCTTTCTGCTTTGGTACAAAGAAGTTCACAAACGCTTCTGCGGCTTTCTTCTTTTTTAACTCTTGTTCTTGCTTTTCTTGTTCTAAGGCCTCCTGCTTTTTCCGTTTCTCCTCCTCCCTCGCTTCCTTTTCTTTGCGTTTCTGTTCTTCTTTCTCTTCCTTCTCCTTGCGCCTTTGCTCTTCTTTTTCCTCTCGTTCTTTCTTTTTCTGTTCTTCTTTCTCTTCCCTTTGCTCTGTTGGGATAGAAGATAGGTTTTAGTAACATGTCACAAATATGACTAGGAATGAAACATTTCATGCTTGCAACATTGCCTGTATTTCAGTGTAGAGTGTAGAGTAGTGTATAGCCAATACATTCTAAACAAAATATTTGATTGGTTAGATAGAAAGTATAAGCTTGATATACTAAGTAACTTTACTTTAAGTAATATACTTTGCAAGTGATGAACACAGCTTGAATATAAAAAACAAAACTATTGTCCAAAAACCCCTGGGAATAAGAGGTAGGGTCAGTTCACACCGAGACGAGACGCGACGCGGCGCTGCACGAAAATTTTTAATAGAAAAACTCAAAATATACTTTATTTGTTACAAGATAAGGTTCATATTTCATTGTGAGTCTTTAGAATACGTTGCGCTGCGCAGCGCGGCGCCTCGAGACGTAGCGCGGCGCAGCGCGGCGTAGCGCTACGCCGCCACCTGCGCGGTGTGCGGGAGCGGTGATGTGCGCGCAGCGCTACCAACTCAAAATATACTTTATTAACTACACAATAAGGTTCACATTTCATTGATAGCATTCAGGTACGTCGCGCTGCGCCTTGAGACTTAGCGCGGCGCAAAATCACTGGCCTCTTTATGCATCGCCGCGTCGCGTCGCGTCTCGGTGTGAACTGACCCGTAGAGATGACAGTGAATAAGACATGCAATATTAATTCCCGGTACCCCTCAATTTTCCTGTTATTGAAACACTGTCATAGACATTCAGAAGAATGAAAATATAAGACATGGAATCATACTTTTCTCTAATTCTCTCTGTTTCTCCTTTTCTTCTTTTTCTTTCCTCTTCTGCTCTTCCTTCTCTTCTCTTTCCTTTTTCTTAGCATCTTCTTTTTCTTGTCTCTGTCTGTTTCTCTCCTCTTTCTCTTCTAGTTTCTTTTTTTCGCGCTCTAGTCTCTCTTTTTCTCTCTCTTCTTTCTTCTTTGCAGATTCTAGTTTCTTTTGCAACTGGAATGAAAATTATTTATGTTATAAATACAATCACACTAGTACTATATTGATAGATTTTAACTTTAGTTTGTTCAACTTACAGTTATTTTGGTTTATGACTGTCTATCTATGTATATGATTTAAGTGGTTCATAATTAGTGTGATAGCATTTTTTTGTTGTACGTTGAAAAGGATAAAAAATAGGGATGGGCCGAATGTAGAATGGACCGAATTCGAACTTCGGCCGAACATTCGGTATTAAACAACACCGAATACGAAGTTCGGTCGAACTTCGGCCGAACTTCGGTTGACATTCCCGCGTTTTTCTCCAAAGTGGCAGGTCACGACTTGTTCATGCGATCAGTTGCAATTTGATGTTATGACCATGCCGCCCGCTACCCGCGCTCCCTCGCTTTTCTCCACCGAGCCGGCCGGCCGCTCATTATTGCGTCATTCGTGACATGCGTGATTGATTTGCAATTTTTTTTAATACCTACCTACTTTTTAATACCTATTTCTGACTTTTATTTGCTTAATTCTGACTCCAAAATAAATGTAAAAGTAAATATTGTTTCTAAAAAGCTTATGGAACTAGAACTACATTTTATTCTTTTGACTCGCCCAGCCATGTAGTATGATGATGAAGTGACGAATTTCGGCCGAAGTTCGGCATTAAGAACCGAATTTCGGCCGAATGCCGAAATTCGGCAAAACCTGCCGAACTTCGGTTGAACCGAATGTAAAACGAATTTCGGCCCATCCCTAATAAAAAAGCAGATTACGAAGTGTAAATTCTGGTAAGTTTAAACTATTTAGTTATGGGCAAGGCCTTATCTGAATTAATAATATTGGTTAACTGAATACTATCTATATGGACTATCTATCAGAAATTGAATATTTAATTAAGAATGATTTAACATTTACATACATCACCCCTGTATTCCCAAATGGGGCTGGCAGAGAATACAAAAAAAAGAAGTCAAAACCTTGACTATTTCACGTTTCGCAGCTGCATCTAGCATATTTTTGGGTTTTATGTTTTCATAACACTTATCCACTGCACATACATACATCTACTCGTTTAGTCAATCGCTTGAAGGTTAGCAGGAAGAGATCCCTTAAGGGATATGTTTGCCTTTGTACTTGTGTCTTGATTTGTTTGTTACATACATACAAACATACATACTTATTATGCCATTGTTTCCACAATGCTAAAAGTTAATTTGTTAAACAAAACATGTTATTTTGTAGTGACTGCATGCCACCAAATAATGTTATTATTATATTTTACACAAAAGTTACATTAAATCACTTACCTGTTTGGGAGTTAAATTAGAGGTGGAAGTGTTAGATTCAGTTTTTGAATCATTTAAACTGCTTGTGACGGATGAGCTCCGACTCTCCCGTTTAGGGGTCACAGGATTAGAAGTTACAGATGCATTCAGTTTATTACTAGATGCTGAGTTGTTTAATCGGTCTTTAGCAGTAGATTTAGCTTTCCGGACTGGTGTTTTTATAGTTTCAGGATCAGCCATAGGTTTATCTACTACTTCTGACTTCTCCTCATCTTTTTCTTTCATTATATCAGACTTCACATTGCGACTGGGAGATTTAGGTGACAAACTGTCAGTGTTAGGTTCCTCTTTTTTGTCATTTGTTTTCTTTTGGCTTTTGTTGTTTTCAACATTGGTTCTTGAATTTCTCTTTGGAGTTTTGACAATTTTAGCTTCAAATCCATCTTCATCTTTACTTACTGGTGCTTCGTGAATGGAATCTTGTGTATCCATAGTTTTGTTGACATCAGTAGCATCATTAGAATCATCAAGCACTAGAATTTCTGATTCTAACTCTTTGTCTTTTGGTTTAGTGTCTGTTATATCTATCAAGACTTTTTCTTTGTTTTCATCTTGATTCTCAGATTCTACATCTCTCATTTCTACATCCTCTACTTCGTCTGATTGACTTTTGTTTTCAACAGGCTTTTTGGAGTTTTTCTTATTTTTACCTATTTTAGAAGCCTTAGTTTTCTGTAGTTTTTTCTTCCGAGCTTTATCTACGATTTTAACAAATGGATTTATTTGTTTAACCTCCTTTTCCGGCTTGGAAGAGTCCTTACTGTCTTCGTCACTGATCACCACCAAATCATCAACGAGGTCATTTTCTTTACTTAACTTGCCAACTTTTACGGCGGTATCAGTTCCATCCGCTGATAGCTTCCTTTTCCTCGTCGGAGGCACCACCGGGGTCGAAGCATCTTCACTAATAAGCTTGAAAGGCAGACGAGCTTGAGTTAGTTTCTTTTTGGATGGAGTGATTTCCACATTTTCAACAGACTTGTTCGTTTTCATAGCTGTATCAGAACGATAGCCTGCCTCAAAATGCGACGCTTACTTCACACTATGTACACAGGATTAACGAATAATATTATTTAACAAAATAACAAACAAATAACTTGAGTTGCCTTCATCTCAACACGATGAAATTTGTTTGACAGATGGTCAGAAAACGCGGGAGTTTAACTTTAAGTTACGTTCCAATTTATTTTTCAAAAATTACGTTAAACGAAGTTTTTGGAAAAATATTATTTTAATTTATAAATAGCTTCTCTTAATATTTTATTTTAATAAAAAAATATATCAATTGCAAGAAAAAATGGAAAATGGTTTACAACAATGAGTCCCTAATGAATTTCACGGCAACTTCTTCTTTGTATTGCGTTATACTTCAGCTCTGTAAATAGTATTCGAACAGCTACTGTTTGAGCTATTTAATTAAACTTTTAACATATTATAAATATCAGCATTACGTTAAGTAGCTCAAACAAACTAAGGAAAGGCGTTTTTTAATTTACAAATTGCAAGCGCGTTCTCGTTCCGTTTACAGTTTGTTACATGCTGAATGAAAAAAAATATAATTATGAGACAAAAAGTCAGTCAGATTTTGTTTTACAATTTTGCTTTTTTGCAAAATTACATAATTACATTTTTCATTGGAATCAAATAGAATGTCTAAAGGAAAACAATGGGATTTCCGGGATATAAGCAAAGGCTTGCAAATTTTTCGTGAATTTCTTTTAGGCAGAAGACATACACTTCACGGTCGGTTTCCGCCTTTAATTTCACCAAGAACGCTTCCGCCTCCACAGATTCCTCGTGGTCCGGAGTACAAATATTCGGCACAGTATTACTGTCACAGGAATGTTAGAGATTCTGTGAAACCGCCCGTGATAGCACCTGTTGCCGAAGGTCCCAGCTGGCCTAGCGACCCTACGAAGAAAGCTCAACCCGGTGGCATGAGAGCTGATGCGGTAAATTTATATTTATTTAAAGCTACGAAAGAAAAATCGAACAGAACTCAAAATAATTTGCAGATTCTAACTACTTTCATAGTTTGCAATTGCAAGTAAGTTATTGTTAAGTTTATTTGCTATTTGAATATTGCTAGGCGCTTGTTGAAACAAGCAAGAGGTTTATGATTTAGTTCTTGTCTTGTCTGTTTCCGTGTTTTGGTTGTTAAGTTTCAGCTGTGTTCCCTTGTGTTTCTCAAACTCTGATTAGCTATTAGCCTGGTAATTTTACCTAAGTTGGTAAAACAAGGCAAAATCTTTACCAGAACTCATCATAGGAAGTTAACAAATTTCTGTACACCGAACCACAATTCTACAAAAAGGCTGCACATGTAGAGGGAAATTCGGCGTTGGATTAAAAAGACGCGCGCTTACGTTCGACATTTAGACTAAAACTGTACCTATACCTAACTGGTCAGGCACTAATGGGAGGATACGAAAATACAAGCCAGTAAGCTTAGCACGGCAAGACACTAGTCGCCTCGCGCGCGGGATAGTCTACCTGTAATTTTCTGACATCTCCAATTAGACAGTGACAGGTATAGTCAATCGTGCGTATCTCTACTCGCGCCTAGCTGTGCTAAGCACTAAGCAGGCTGCTGTTGTGTGCAGATGACGTTCAAATGCGCGCCGACGCCCGGCCTGTCGTGGTGGTGGGACGGCCACTGCTACTACGAGTGCGTGCCCGACCCTCCGCCGCGCACCTGTCCGCCGCCTTCAGCCCCCTGCCCACCTGCGGAGTGCCCTAAGCCTGCTAAAACATGTTGATTTCGATACTTTCAGGACTGTCTTCACGAGCGAGAGCGAGGGGTGGATATTAGTCGCATTGTGTGATCCTATACTTGTCTAGTCCCATCGAGGTTGTCACGGCACGTGAATCTCTTGCTTTCGTTGAAATAATAATTGGTAGGGCGATAATATTTTATGGATGTGATCCTCTCGTTCGTGAAGACTGCTCTCTTGGTGTTTGCGTTGTTGACTTAGATATAAATAAATGGTTTGGTTTTGTTATCTGCCTTTGATTGAGACTAACTTCCCGGTACAACTACTGCCACTTGATACATACATACATATTATTATTCTCACGCCTGTATTCCTAAGAGGGGTAGGCAGAGCACATGAATTCGAAAATCCTGTGCCACGTTTAGCAATTTCAGGGTAACCACATGCCAGATGGTTAAACTATCTGCCACTTGATGTAATTAATTAAGTACCCCTTAGGCCACAGGTTTGCATCTGCAGTCTGTCTGGCATCATGCACTGAGGATGTCTATGGTATTGGACAATGATGATAGTGGTACGATGATAGCTTACCAGCAGTTGACCAATTTTCTGGTGGGTCTTCCTTAAAAAGAGTTTCTGTCTGCAACTTCGTGCGAGCGAAGCTGCTGACAAAAGCTAATCAATACATAAGTACATAGGGTAGATAGAGCATAAGCAACGTTACCCAATCAAAACCATGCATATTTCTCGTTCCGCAGTCACTTCTAGCATATTGAATAGGAACCATAGCGACAGAATGCTAGTCTCTCGCCTAACGCATACCTAAACCTATTTATCCTTAGTCGACTCTTACTCGACGGTAGAAATTCTAAGCCCGACATCCCACGGTAGAAAAATAAACGGGAGGTTAAGTTAATAGATCCTTGCAATGACAATATAATTGGAAGGTAGATTTACCACTCCCTGAATGCGAAATAGGCAGTAATGGAAGTGTCACGCGGATTCCTATGGGACGTCATTGTGGATCCAATTTGGGAGTGTCGCAAACCATTAATAGTGCTAATTAGGTAGTCGTGCGTAGGCTATCATCGTTTTTGTGTCGTTTGCTTTGACGCCTACCTGCTGAAAAATTATGATGTTGTTTGGTTAAGCAATTTGCGACAGTAATTGGTTAAATACATTGAAATTTCATATTTGCCTGAAATGAAATTTAACGTTATAGAAATTATTGCTATAAGATACCGCAATAAAGATGAATGATATTGTGGGAAAGACTCCAATAGAGAGATCTCTCTCCAGGCAGATGTTATGCCTGGGGACCGAAGTCCACAGAGAGGAAGTTGGAAGATGTATTTATGCAACCGTTCGTCGAAACTTCGTTAGCGCGATGTAGAACCGTTTAATTCGGCTGTTCGACGCATGTGGCGCTGGGGCGCTACAATATCTAAAACACGACAAAAATAACTCAAAAGTAGGATCTATTAAGTATCTACTCCCAAAAAGATTTATTTTCAACAGACGTCTGTGTTAAAATATCGAAAAACCTAGGTAACTAAAGTTTGTTTGCGAGTAGGCCTTAAGGGGCTCTTTTAAACGTCTTTTGTTAACCGACTTCAAAAAAAGGAGGAGGTTCTCAATTCGTCGGGATATTTTTTTTAATCATTATTATTATTATTTTTTATGTGTAGACCCCGCTATCGGAGGTGCAAAACGGTAGCTGTCAATTTTGTCCCATTACTAGGGAAGGGTAAAATTATTTTTGAATGTCGATAAGTAATTATAATGACAGTCTAATGACATTTAATTTCTATTGTATAAAATGTTATTAGACGAATACTCGTAAACACAGCTAAATAATCGTAGAAAAGAAATGTTGTAAGATGACATGGAGTATCTATTGACGTAAAAATAAATTATTATCAGTATAAGACTAAGTGGACAGTATTAACCTGTACTGAAAAGTTTTATCTCAAGAGCGTTCATGCTTATCCTGCAACTTAAAACATAAAAGAAAAGTAAGATTTTTTGTTGTACTAATAACGATTTATGTTTTTAATGCTAATGATTATCATAGATCCCAAAAAAACATTAAATAGTATACAAATAAACGGTACTTGCACATAAAAAAAAAAGCATTGAAAAATCGAGTATCGATATCGACATCACAATATATGATTTGATCACCGTCCCTAAAATTTGACAGCTACCATTTTGCACCTCCGATAGCGGGGTCTATTTATGTGTGTTCGCTGATTACTCGAAGACGCCTGGACCGATTTGAAAAATTTTTTTTTTGTTTGAAAGGGTATAGTTTCCAGGTGGTCCCATTGCCAGCATATCTTGATCTGATGATGGAATATGAGGGAAATCGAGGGCAACCCTCAAATTTTATTGGCACAGGTAATGTTTTTAATACATTTTTCAAAGCTACACCAGTATTTACGTCTGGCAGTAAAAAAAATATGACTGAGCTGATGATGGAAGGTCAACTCTTTAATGCTTAGGAGTTAAAGGATAATTCTTTCAATACTGAATGCACCTGCAGACTGGAAATTATAATTTCAGTAGGTAATTAGTGAGGCCTGCTGGTGATGGAAGGTCACCCTCATTATTAGACAAATGCTTTCAGTATAGCCCAAATTTGAAGTCGGTTTTTTTTTGTTTAAAATTATTTTCGTCTTACAGAGCTTCGTAAAAACCGTATAATAATTATGAAAACCCTATAAATGCAAATAAAAGCAAACATACTTACCTACCTTCATTTATTTTGTATGTACTTGGTTAGTATTATGATGTTGGTAGTGCACGAGAGTATTGAGTATTTGCGCCATTATATTTTATTAGAAAACTTCGTATAAATCATGATCCCTGGAGCTATCTTGATACTGAATATTAAAGTTCCATATGAGTAGAATGTTACTCATTCAACGCTATAATTGAGTGACACTAAACTTCTTATTCAAAGTTTTTCCGATGACATAACAAAATCATACCTCGTCCATATTGGCGTGCATCGTAAAAAACAAAATACATTTCCGTCAACCTTTCAAGACTCTTCATGTTCACGGGATAACACATCAAAGGGCTAAAGTAATCAGGAATAAAGATCCGGAAAACTTTTTCCCCGCGTCAAAGGTCCATGATCTCGCGTTACAGCCAACAAAACAACATTGTCATTGCCAACACGCATATTGCCGGCATATCGTGAATATCGTGATATCGGCGGCAATATTCCGCGGCCTTTGCAATGGTAATAGCAACCTTCTATGCCTCCATCGACGCTCTGATGTCGCAAACTACGATACATTTGTATTCCCGACAGATTTTTCTCGTATCTTCCGTTGCAAGGTCGTTTTACGATGCTTTTACGCAATGTAGTTTTATTTGAAGGACATCAACTATGTGTTTTATGGTTTCACAAGTTTTATAGACATTCGTATTCGTTATACGCGATTGAACCCGGGACCTGAGGCTTCATATTTCTCATACCACACTTGGCCGTTCATGATGAGATACATACATACAATCACACTTGTTTTCCCAAATGGTGCAAGTAGAGCACACGAATGATAATGACTTTTATGAATATTCCACATTTGTAAGCGTGAAAAGATAAATTTGTAAAAAATATTATGTAGGTACTTAGATAACTACCTACAGCGATAGACTCTAGTAGTCTAGTAGCAAATGTAGAGCCCCTCATCTATCTACTGTAAAGTAGTAATAGTTGGTTTCTACTGCATTAAATTTAATGCTGCGAGGAAAACAAAATGAAACTGTCATTTGTGTACGGAAACACTGTTGGTACAAGGTTTTTATGAAATTTGCGTCACGTTGCGAGGCAAACAGAGTCCTTATGCAAATGAGGAAGGGGACAAGAATCCTGTCAAAATGTGTTACGCCGCTGGCGCCAACACTCAACATAGCTCAACGTCTACTTAAGTACTTATTAGTGTCTTGTCGTAGTTGTCGTCTCTACAATGAGACTCTACATTAAAGAGGTTACGTTTCAAGTAAATCTTTATATGTTTGCATATTTACCACGATAAAGGAAGTTCGATAGTTTTTTAGGGTTCCGTACCCAAAGGGTAAAAACGGGACCCTATTACTGAGACTTCGCTGTCTGTCTGTCTGTCTGTCTGTCTGTCTGTCCGTCCGTCCGTCCGTCTGTCTGTCACCAGGCTGTATCTCACGAACCGTAAGAGCTAGAGAGTTGAAATTTTCACAGATGATGTATTTCTGTTGCCGCTATAACAACAAATACTAAAATTAAAATAATTATAATAATTAAGGGGGGATCCCATACAAAAAACGTGTTTTTTTTGCTCTTTTGGTTCTATTTAAATAACTGTAACAGGTAAATACTTGAAATGCTCACAGAATATTTAATTAAATATTTACTTTAAAAGAAAATAATTAAAATAAAATAAAATTGGTATTTAAGGGGGGCTCCCATACAAAAAACGTGTTTTTTTTGCTATTTTGGATCTTTTTAAATAACTGTAACAGGTAAATACTTGAAATGCTCACAGAATATTTAATTAAATATTTACTTTAAAAGGAAATAATTAAAATAAAATAAAATTAGTATTTAAGGGGGGCTCCCATACAAAAAACCATTTTTTTTGCAGTTTTTTTTTTGCTGTTTTGGGTCTATTTAAATAATTGTAACAGTTAAATACTTGAAATGCTCACAGAATGTTTAATTAAATATCTACTTTAAAAATAAATAATTGAATAAAAATAAAATTAGTATTTAAGGGGGGTTCCCATACAAAAATTCTGATTTTTTGCAGTTTTGGTACGGAACCCTTCGTGCGCGAGTCCGACTCGCACTTGGCCGGTGTATTTTAAACCAGGAACAACAGGTCGAAGGCCATTAAAGATGCACCTCATATAACGTCGAGCGTCTTTAAATTTAGTCTTCATTGGGTCTCGCTCCTAGCCTAAAGCGAAACCTTACAGCAGGGCCTGCTGAGCAGGCCGTGTTGAAATATCCAGTTTTTAATTTTCCGGATATTTGCACATCTAATCCAGTCCGCATCACCGTGGCAGAGTAGAGGCGGCGTAAGATGAGTGCTCCTGATTATGGGTAATAAGCCAAGCGGAGTAGGTGCCGAGTGGATGGCCGGCGGCGCGCGCATGAGCGAGGCGCCCCGGCCAGTACCTCCGTCGCTTGCACCGCCGGCACACGCCTCGCCGCGCCGCGCCAGGGGTCCTGTGCACCCATGCAATAATGACTGACCCCTACCGCGCACCACCCTCCTACTACTCTCATTAGCGGGCACACCTCCCCCAACCCGCGAGCGATGGCAACAACAGACTTTCAAACAACACAGATTTACGGTGGCTATCGTTAAACTTAATCGCTCCAGTGAAACTGTTTGTTCTCAGTTTTAAATTACAGTGACTTTTACCACCTGTGGCTGTGGCTATAAACGTTTAGACGCAGACTTCCGCGATGAGGCAAGACGACGACGGGTCGGCGCTCGCCGACAGGATAGCAGCCTTCAAGGGCGACCCGGAGAAACTTCGACAGGCCAATGAGTTTGTAGACCAACTTATACAACAAGCAAAAAGAGAGGCCGAACTAAAACAAAAACAGAAAGAGCGAAGTAAAGTCGTAAGTATCAATGTATATTTAACCACGTAAGGAAAACAATAAACGGAATTGATAGGGCGGTAAGTGTTACTGGCGTAGCTGCCGTAGATTGCAAGTTCGGCTTCTTCAGAATAGCAGCTCTTATTTTGTCATGTTCTTGAACACAGTCAACTAGACTTCTAAATACGCATGCTTGTCATCTCTCTGTATTTAAACACATCTCGACCTAGCATATCACTTCAATAGAATTTCAGTCACGTTCTTGCATTTTTATAATCTAGATCTACTCGTTATATCGAGATTAGATTCGCTTCGCTAAGCGAGATTATCTAGATTCTAGAATCTTACTTTTTCACAAACGGATGCATAAAACTGCACTTCTGCTAGTCCACGGGCACTCGTTCACGGATCCGTCAGGAGTGATGGATGAGCCGCTATCTCACGGGTATTGAGACAATGTTGATCGCTATCCGCCCCTCCATCATTGTTCATTAATCCGTATCAACCGTGTTTTGGTGATCGATGTGCGGGAGATTTTATTGAACAATCGGCCCACGCTTATCTGATAAAACTATGTAGAGTGCAGATCAAGAGCAAAATGTTGAATTGGAATAAAATCCCGTTCCCCTCACTTCATAAAATGTCTCTCATTCAACACCTCACTGTTATCCTAAAGGGCGATCCTGAATACACTCGTAAGAGGGTTTATGAAATGTCGCCTTTTGATGTAGGTATTCCCGTGAATTTTACAATGAGCACTGTCATGTGGCACACGACACGTCCAGGGAATGTTTATTATTTATGTAAGCGTATGAATATTCTAATGCTTTTGAACTCGATGATAAGGTTTTCCTGCCATAGTCATTCTGTGAAATGAAATGACAATGTTTGTGCATCGACATAATATCTATTACCGCACAATGATAACTTACATTTAAATAGTTATCGGTTTAAACGAATGCGGTGACTGATGAATAGATTCACGCAATATTTAGCAAGTTTCTCGCTTCAGTTTGAGTTATTTCTCATTTCGCATCACAAAAACTCAATGAAGTTGGCGCAAATGGGCCGGAGTATTGGCAAAGTCTCAATAAAGTCGCTAGCCGCGACTATCGCTGTGCGCTAACCTAATAACTTGATTGCAAATAGCATTTTAAAGATCACGGGGGTAAGTGCTTTGTTAATTACCGTCCCGCCTCGGGCCAGAGGGCAGAGGGCAAACCCGGGCCCTGGAAGGGGCTCTGCAAATTCTTTGTTTACTTTCGTTTCATGTAGGGTTTAGGTTTTCGTTGAGGGTTCTCAAACTCAATATGCGTAAGTATTACGAATCCCAAACTCAATACGCGGAGTTTCAAGGAGCTAAACGACGAATCACTTCAACCTTGTGTTAATTCCAGAAAATATTAGTTGAGATGACTGTTAGGCAAACTTTAGCAGGTAGGTACCAGTAGATTTCATTTACTGACCACTAAAGGCATTTAAAGATAAAGCGTTTCTAATACTTTTATGGTCCTGAATGATTCCTTCGACTACATGGCCTGCAAACAGCTATGAGTTAAAATTAACGTCGCATAATAATAACAATAGTCGCTAGTTCTAGTAATAGTTTTACGATGCAAACATAGCGTGCTGGTAAATACCTATTCTATTCGAACGTACCTATATAATTACCTCTGTGAACGTAGCCGTAATACTTACAGCCTTGCAACGTTTTTCAAAATAGCAGAAAATTATTCTTCACTATTGTTCTCGCTGTTTTTAACTGTAACACATCGTCATTTGCATTTATTAAGTCTCTTAAAACAATGTTCATTTATTATTTTTATAATTATAAATTGCCGGCTTATGCATTCACTGAAAATTAGTTGTTTAAGCTTGATTATATTAATTAAGATGTTTTGTTATTTGTTGCAGGAAACACAAGACACGGATTCGGGTAAGAATTTTGAGTTAATTTTAACTCAGGGTTGATTAACTTTTAATATGTCCATGAGGTTGGAAAGTTCCTTTCGTTGTTAAATTTTGAAAAGTTTTTGGAAAGTAATCCTAGACGCTCCCTCTAGAGCAAGAAGCAACAGTTTACGCAAAGAGGAGTGAAGGGCCCTCAAAGTCGAGCATTTGGGCTCGCAAGTATGCTTAGTAACACTCCTAAAGAATTTCTTTTCACAGCTACTATGGAAGAGGAATACGAAATTAAGAGGTTTTGTATGTCGTGAATTGCGTTAATGAATCATTCGTCTAAATTAAATCATTAATTGATGGAACTAATTAGTACAATCAATTATTTGAGTTGTTATTTTGTCTTGGAAGTCAGGAGACAACTGTGATAGAGTTACTTAAAAAACGGTTGAAACATACCTAGATGCTTTTTTGTGCTCACGAGAACATAAAGGAGACTATACGGAAATGTATTTATAACCGTAAAAATCTCTAACGTACGGCAGACTATAATGCTAGAAAATCTCAATTTACTAGGTGATTCGGACTTTCGGGAGACATCACCTCAGCAACCAGGGACACAAAATAATTGTTTGGCTCAATTAATAAAATTGCATTGGCATTTTTTTATATTGAATTATAATATGAGTCCCAATGTCATCCAAAATTCAAGTAAATTTCGACTAAAGCATTTCATTAGAAGGAAAATGGTAGGAACTATGTAACACAGCAACACGTCTCCGGATTTCGTTGGACATCGTTCTTCAGGCATAACATCTGGCTGGAGAGAGATCTGACTATTGGAATCTTTTCTAAAAAAACAACAGCAGCCACAATAAGGGCACAAGTGATCAACTAACAAATGCATGTAAAAGTCGACTCATCTAAGCAGCAAATACTCCTAAGTTCGTGGTTTTACATGGCTCTTCGCTCTTCAGACAACGACGACGCCTATAACTTAACAGCGTTTACCGTAAATTCCACATACCAGGAAAGTACTTAAACCAACCATAATGGCACGTTCAACATTTTACCACATAATAAGGCGCTTTCACATACACTAAGAACGCCTATTAAAGGTTCTTACATACAGTCAAAGAATTTGATAACTGTGCCACTTTGTACCTTTTCCCAAGAAATGTCACTGTGACATACCATACTTTCTACTAATCAAAGCAATATGAAACTCATTATGAAAAGGTTCAAAGTGGCTAGGGTTGCCACCTTTTTTTTCTGCAGTTAAAGTACATTGGTTATTATAGGTAAGAAAAAAAAAAGTACATAGTATCAAGATAAAGTACAATTTTTTTTTTATGTTTAAAAACATAAACATGTAAAAAGCGTGTAAAAGGCGTGAGAATATGTATGTAAATTTTGTAAAAAATCTAATCATAAAAATAAAGTATTTTCGTGTACTTTATTGTTCTCATAAAGTATAAAGTACAATTACCTGAAATAAAGTACAATACTTTATTATAAAGTACGGGTGGCAACCCTAAAAGTGGCACAGGTATCAATTTCCTTGACTGTATATAGGTACATACATAAAATCACGCCTGTGTTCCCAAATGGGGTAGGCAGAGCACACGAAACGTGACATAGACAAAACCATGATTATGACTATATCACACTTCGCAGCCACTTCTAGCATAGTTTTAGGTTTGTAGAGATGGAAGAGATATTAAGCTGGGTCCACGCTACGCTAAAGGTTCTTGGTTATCTTTAAATCAATTCATACTCATTTCAAATGCGAACGACGTTAAGCCCTATGTAGCCCTATGTTAAGGACTGTATACATATACATAGGTACTCACGCCCATACAGTGAGGTAAAATATTCTCTATTTTGCTCATCAGAAAAGTTATTATCCGACTAAAGCCACGAAACCTTCGCTACGCTCAGGATTCTATAGTACGCAAAATATATCAACTCCGCTCTTACCTGTAAGCCTATGTTTTAAATCGGTGACTGGCATAAATTCCCCGTATTTTATGAACAGTAATCCAACGCAATAAACGGCCTACGCGTGGTACCTAATCCTTACGATAGCCGGGCGGTACACGATAGTACACTTGCTGATATGCCTGGCGAGTTAGCTAGCCCTTATTTCACACTGATCCGGGTTCACCTCAACCTGGATAATCTCTGCCGGGTAAGCGGATCAACTGTTTTCTAAAGCTCTATCTTTTGTGTGAATACTTTATCGAAAAAGCGTTACGCTATGTCCCGAGTAGAGGTATTTGATGTAAATTTATTCGCGCTTTGTAGCGTTTTCGTGATTTCTCACTTGACTAAGTTTTAATCATAGAGGAGCGACAACTCAATTTTCTCGCTACTGGTTCATCTCGAAAACAATTGATATAGCCCTGCTTGGGTTGCATTCAACCAACCGAGAATATTTAGTCTTGGAATACGTAAGTCATTATTTACTCGCGAATACATATTTTTTTCATTACTTTGCAAGTGATTAAGAGTGATTTTATTTATGGTAATTATGGTAAACGACTACTGAATATGTTGTCGCGTTGTGTTGTTCAACTAAATTGTAGCACGATATCGAGATTGGGCAGGTGTCTGAATGACATTTCCCCTCCGAAAAGTGCAGACAGCGTCTAGCTCCTTCTATATAGTCGTGTCCTTACCAGCAACACTGAACCGAGATTTAAATAAAACGACTATAGTCTAGTCTAGACAGAGAAATAACACTAATAGCTCACAGAGATACAGCCGCTGGCGGGAGGGCGGAAACTGTTCATCTCCGCCGCAGAACCATTATTGTTTCCCTTCATGCAGCATCCAGAACAATACAGATGCGATTTTATTCTCGCTTTTAAATGAACATGTATGAGTTCTAGAATGTTATTGTTATTTGTTAATGCCGCTTGTTCAAAAATCGATCCACCCACAATACCAATCTCGAATGCAATTACATAAATTCCTGAAACTGGATCTTATTGTAACGCTACAGTAAAAGTTTTAGCTAGACATCCATATCCTCATGAACCTTTATGGACCTATTAATAACAATCTCAATATCTTAGTGTTTTCATACAGCTGTTTTAATATTGCAAGTTGAGTCCCTGGCTGCTTTATGTTTATTTATATTCATATTCATATTCATTTATTAGGCAAAATCCAAGTACACACATAATTACAATTAGGTACAGGAAGCCTTCTTTTTCTTTCCACATCGATTTCGTCCTAGACTCGAAACCACGTCCTGTATTCATTGAGCAGTCTGCATTAATAATAAGGATAGCTTGGGTGAATTTTTAAAGCTAACTTCACCTGTGTAGTTAGAGATTGTACAATGGCTACAAAATAGCTTTGTGAGGCTGTTTAGCGCTGCCTATATTTAGTCGCTGATGGTTTCAGATTCAAACATTGATCTCACTTACTTCTTCATTTCTACTTCCCATTAGAAGTCAAGGATAATCCAATGTAGATGTATTTCTTATTTCGCCTTTATAAAAACAGCAGGGTTATTATTTTACGCTCCAGGATATTCTCAGTCTCGATAAAATACATAATCTATAATATGCTGTCTAACTTTCCGAGTTGATGTTTGATGTCGCTATGTTGGAAATGGTTACATTGCTAGAACGTCGTATATTTCTCAGTGTTCCTTTGACCAGAAAGTTGGCTAAAACTCAAAGCCTTGCTGTTATGTCCATAAATCTTTTCCTTTCTAATAAATGAGAAAGCTGTTGACCATTGACCGAAGCGTACGTACAGTAAACAGTGTTCGCTTAATCACTACCGGCCCTTTCGATTAAGTTAGATATAGGTAGGTTACTTATTTATTAGCTAGGTGCCTTTTCTCGAGCGCTGCCGACATTTTCATTCCCTGAGCATTTAATTAGCAGCTGGGACTAAATTCATGTTTAGTTAAGCGATGGCGGACAAACAAGACAAAATACGGCAAATCCATTACATCGTTGCAAATGACGGGACATTCGCTGGAGTGACGCGGGCTCTCATTCCGCTTATTGTCGCGTTATGTAAATTTTAATTTGCATAAAGAGTGTCTGCCCAATGACTATTATTTATGAATACCTAACTATTCAATTAAATATAAAAACTCTACTATTGGCATTCATATTTTGATGCTGTACGTATTAACTTAAACATAGCCAAATATGTAGGGTGACGGCACCAGTTATGGACGGTTTAAGTTGACAAGCACCAGTGATGGACACTTCATTCATAATTTAAAGACCATAGAGTTGTGAATTGATTGTTGTAAAACAAATGACTTTTCCTTAGTGGGTAGTAAATAAGAGTCATTGTCCATTACTGGTTCTATGTCCATTACTGGTGCGGTCACTCTAGCCATAAATTTATATTCGATTTAGCAATAAAACCATCCAATCTAGTGTAATGCTGTGGGGAACGATTCCAATAAAGAGATTTCTCTCCACGAACATGTAATGTCTGTGGACCGAAATCCGCAGAAACAAAGTCGGAAGTTGTATGTTCAAAACTTCGTTAGCGCGATGTAGCAGTCACTTGACTTAGTGGCGCTAGGGTAGCTATGTTATGGACCAAGTGATAAATTGGGCACTATGCACAATGCCCGGGCATTATGAATAATGCCCAATTTGAGCGGGCAATGTGATAATAATTGTTGAAATAATCAAATTGCCCGGGCATTATACATAATGCCCATCACGTTTTGGGCAGAGTAATAAAACCATATTTTACTATTTACTCATATCTAAAAAAAGTTGCGCGAGCGAGCGCAGCGAGCGAGCAAGACCCTTCAGGGTGGATACGACTCTGACAGGTTAGGTTAGAAGGCCAAGGCGGAAGCGAAACGCAGCGAGCTCCCGCCTTGGCCTTCGAGGTTAGTTTTTTTTTTGGCTTTCACTATTTTGTCATCCACGATTGGCCATATCGTGAAAAAACGGTGACCATAAAATATAAAAAAAACTAACCTCGAAGGCCAAGGCGGGAGCTCGCTGCGCTTCGCTCCCGCCTTGGCCTTCTAACCTAACCTGTCCGAGTCGTATCCGCTCCGAGGGTCTTGCTCGCTCGCTGCGCTCGCTCGCACAACTATCATTAATTGTTGTAATGTAAAATTGTGCTAGAAATTGGAAGTATAATCTTGCTTTTGTCTATGTATGACACGTTTCGTATGCTTTGCCTACCTCGTTTTGAAAAAATAGGCGTGATTGTGTGTATTTACGAGTATGTAATACACTTCAGATTTAGCTTCATTATCACTTTGCCCAATTGTCAAGTAGCAGTATAATAATGCCCGGGCAATGTGATAAATATCGAAGTTTGCATGATGATTTATCACTGTGCCCACTAGAGCTGGGCATTATGAATAATGCCCGGGCATTATGTATAATGCCCGCATTAATCACTTGGTCCATAACAGCTATAATGCCGAGCGGGTATATTATGTCTCCTCATAGAATGATAATTTAGATAATTAGAAGGTTTAGGATTGTAGTTACCGCGTCTAGGAATTGCGAACTCCAAATATTCGTAGGTACGTACCTATCATAGTCGACATCATTGACAATTCATTCATATTCATTAGTTAGGATATTGATAAATAATGCGAATTTCGCAATGATGTAGTGGAAAATACGGAAGAATGGTATGTTACATGTACGTTTCTATCTAAGTATATCCAGTAATGTTTACTGTGCACTGCACTAAAATATATTTGCAAGGCGAATCAGTGTTATCTTGTCTCTTGTTCTCATAAGTACAAGTACCGCGAGTATGTTGTCAGGGTGAGATGACACCTGATCTATTCTTTTTCCTTTGTCTCCCAGACAATAGTCGGTATTGTTAGAAGTGTATACGTAAGACATGCTATTATTTATGTGTCACACTTATTTACTCATTTTTCACGCTAAGTAATATCACGTACCTAATATCATTTCGATTCGGTTTACCTAGTATCAATACCTAGAAATTTGTAAGTTAGTTAAAATCTGACTTTTCAATCCAAATATTCTTACAACTCATGTTTAGCTCTGTCGTGTTGCTGGGTACCGAAAATCAGGGTTGATTTTGGGAACGATGCGTATTATTATGATACTAGGACCTCATGAAACCGCAGTCCATCTGCCTGCGTATTGGATATAGCGTAAAGGTCCCTCACGTGTCGGTCAACTGTTTTCGACGCTTCACTAATGGCATTTCAGATGGACGGAACGAAAATAGGCTTCATCCATTAGCTTTTGTGAGCTACCTTTTATTCGTGCTCGCTTTGTCTGCACATTGATTTGCTACGTTTTTGCGTAGAAATCAAGGCTTTTATGTCTACGGGAAACAATGGTTGTTGATATTAAATAGACGACAGAATGGCACGTGTATGGAAAATACTGAAGGCCGAAGTCCACAGAGAGAAAGTTGGAAGTTGTATTTACGCAAGCGATCTTCGAAACTTCGTTAGCGCGATGTAGAACACTTTGACAGTTGATGACCTAGATGACGCAGGTGAAAGAAGTGCTACTACTGGACGATAGGTGGCGCTAGGATCGCTACATGTAGAATTAATGCTATTTCCTGATTTACTACTTTGTCCCCTTGGTTACGAGTAGTGCTACTAAAGAGACAGAATAGGTACTAGTACTACGTACAAAAGGTCCACTGGCAAACACGTTTAGGCGCAATATTGCTATCTCTTTTTGCCGTTACCTGCGTGCTTCCACGAGTGCTCGCCGGCGGAGCGAACGTAAACTGCAGAGTGGACCTCCCCTGCTAAAGACTCAATAGAAATCAAAGGGTACTAGGTAAAACAAAAACGGACTGTTTCTCCGTAGAGTCCTCGATCACCTGTTTGAGATGCAGAGCTATTTGTTGTAGTATTCAGCCTTCTTTACGTCGTTATCTTGAGTTCATTTACATACCCATTACTCTAAGAGTCATGGCAGACGCGATAACGATCTTTGTTTACAGCTTATCGGAGAATGTTAGCCTTCTGTCGGTGATAACGGAACAACAGTTTTCTGAAGTCATTCGATTTGATAAAATGTGTTTACTTTTGGTTTTATAGAGGGGGAAAGGAGAAATATGAGCTTTTTAGCGGCGGTTGAACATGAACCTACCGTGAGACTCACTCGTTAGGAAAAATACGGATAACTCACGTATTAAATCGAGTTTGCTTGACGTGTTTTGGGGTAGTCCGTAGTCTATCTACAAACCGCGGCAGCTGCTGCCAAACGCGCATTGAGGACTGAAGTTGTTTAAGAAACAAGAAACGCGCCGGTTTCGTTTGCGTATTAACGCGAAATTTTTTATGGAAACTGAGACAGCGCCTCCGAGCGGTACGTTTGCGCAACTGCCGCGGCCGACACAGTTTCCACACAATTCTTCGCGTGCCCAACGAAATTGAATGTAAATTAAACTTTTAAATTTTTACTTGTTACAATTTAAATGTCTTCACTTATTAAACTGCTTGTTTTCGTTCAACAGAAATATAAACTTTGAGCAGCCAACTCCGAACTTTCGTACGAATTTTAATGTCTTAACTTCTGACTCAAGTTTTGTTGCCAGGCTAATTGGCAGTTTCAAGCTTCTGTAGCGCGTATTTTTACAAGCTTTTATTTAACTTCACTTTTGTATGTATGTATGTTTGTATTTTTACAAATCTTGTAAGGACGATTTGAACCACTTCCAATAGACCTATAGAGCTGAAACTTGGTATACCCACGTAACTTGGGTGACAATAGGTACAATATTCCGGTAGTGCACTTCTGGTGACATAGCCAGGACTGTCTCCGATGGAGGGAACTCTGTAACGGTTGGTCTGATTGACTTTAAATCTGGTGCACATAATCTAGGGTGGATGACAATGAAGTACAGTTGGCAAAAAGTACAGTCAGCAAAAAAAACTTATATCGAAAACAAAATTTTTGTTCGTTAGCTTATTTCGCAGTTATTTCTGAGCTTCTGTACGCATCAGTACGAGTGAGGATATACAGGTCCGTAATAACACCTGTCAAAATCCTATGGTTCATTAAAAGTCGTCGTAAAGTTATCTCGTAAATTCTTTACGAGTTGAACACTCTGCCTCTGCAATTACTCGGTCCTGCGTGTCGTGTTCGCAGCGCGTCGCGTAGAAACGGTTATGTGCTCGTATGGATAAATAAAATTCAATTTAGAGTGACATTGAGCTGGTTTCAAATAACATATACCTCACGCCTGCATTCCCTATTGGGGTAGGGAGAGCACATGAACGCTACTTAGACAAAACATATTTTTATTTGTTGTTTACTCGTGTGGTGTCGGGTTAGAATAACAACTCTCCATTTCTTCTGTGAATGTCGTAAGAGGCGACTAAGGCAAAGAGTAAGTAAGGGTTTACGTATGCTTCAGGCGACAGCCTAGCAACCTGTCACTATGATACCCAAGCTTTTCGTCTATTTTTAAACCCAAAATTATGCTAGAATTGAAATAGTCATGAATTTGTCTGTGTATTAGCATTTCGAGTGCTCTGCCTACCCCACCTGGGAATACAAGCGTAATGTATCTATGTAATGCACGTTTATACGTAATAATTATTTCCTTTTCTTTAGCTATACTCTATAGACGATTAGGCAAAGGAAACATTTCCCTAAACGTACAAAAACCGGCCAAGTGCGAGTCGGACTCGCGCACCGAGGGTTCCGTACAAACCTGCAAGGTTTACAAAGTTCGTTCATTACGACAATCGAGTCATAACTATGGTATTTTTATTATAGATAGCTCTACGCGTTCATGAGGAAAAAAGTAATAAGTTTATATTTAGTAAAAAATATATGTATATTTTGTAATGTGACTAAAAATTTAAGGTTTTCTGAATTTTTCCTTTATGTGTGCTATAAAACGTTGCTTCATGCCAAATTTCAAGATTCTAGGTCGACTGGAAGTACCCTTTAGGTTTTGATTCCCTTGCGAGTACTTGCGAGTTTCAAAATATGCAGCTTAAATTGCTGTTTCTTTTGATTGCGTTGACATAGAAGTTTGATTCTGTTACAGCTTAAACTTAAAGGTATTATAGACCTGAGTATTTGGTATGAATTTCAATTTAATACCTCTACGCGTTTATGAGGAAATGGGTAGTAAGTTTAAAATTATTAAAAAAATATATATTATGTGATGTAACTAAAAATTTATGGTTTTCGTAATTTTTCCTTTATCTATGCTATAAGACGTTGCTTCGTACCAAATTTCCAGATTCTGAGTTCACGGGAAGCACCCTGTTGGTTTTGATTCCTTTGCAAGTGTCGAAAATTTGCGGCATAAACGGCTGTATCTTTTGATTGCGTTGGCTTAGAAGTTTGATTTTTTCACAGCTTCAAGGGACAGTAGGCTTGAGTAATTGATATAAATTTCAGCTTCATACCTCCACGCGTTCCTGAGAAAAAGGGTCTTGACAGACGGACGGACGGACAGACGGACAACAAAGTGATCCTATAAGGGTTCCGTTTTTTCCTTTTGAGGTACGGAACCCTAAAAAATATCGTTGATCAAAAAGGTACTGAAACAATATTCTGCCAAAACAGTAATTTCCTAAAACGACATCGAAACGTCTTTCGCGACATTCCGTGATATCGAAAACCTTAGCGAATTTATAACCAACAGAAAACAGCTTACATTTTGCCAGTACTAAACCGCCAGTTTGATTTGGACATGAAAGTAATTTTATAGCAATGCGAAGATCAATACCTGCCCGCGGTGACTTCTAAACGCCCCTTATGAAAAGAATGAGGTAAGGCAGCAGATACATACCTAGATATACATATACGTTCGTACTTTGAGCGAAATGGAACACCAAACTTGCTAATGGTTGGTTCCGTGGTTAAAAGGGGCTAAAGAAAACTGCAGCCAGACACGGAATCCTTGCTTTTGGAGGCTTGGAAGACATTTGGGAGAATTTTACAGTTTACACACTGATCTAAAAAAACGTACAGATAGTTATAAGTATATGGCAAGAAGAAACAGAAGACAAATTCTATTTCTTGACTTTCTTATCGATCTGTAAGTAGTCAAGTTCAGAATTATTATAATGTAGTTATGATGAATTATTATAATGTAGATATAAATGAACCTATGATTGTACAAGATAATCCTGAAATATGTCTTGAATAGTTTACTGATTCAGAGAAAAATAGCTGGGAAATGAGTAAGTTTGGGATTGAGTTTGGGGAAAATAAAATTCTGATAAAAGACACCCTATTTAGGATTTCGCCGTTTCCTTTAGCAGTAGAAAGGAACAGAACTCTAATAATGTAAGCACTGAATCTAAAAGTTTGCAGAAAAACTGAGCAAATACGTGTACCTATGACTAAATTCAGTACTTATCAAAGTATGACCATTTTTGTAATCAGACAAATTAATATAGAATGCAGGAGACGACAGGAAATCCATAAATTCTGTTGACTTTTTACCACGCGGAGGACTGGTCAATATTGAAACATCCAGGTCACTTGTATTACCAATGTGGACTGTACATCTGTTACCGGTCAGTGTACTTGTTTGTACTTTGGTGTGTGTACCAACCTACTCAAGCACAAAGTTACTTGCGAATATATGTACTTACTTGATAAGGGTAGTTATCGTAATACACTATAACTACGAGAGTTACCTGATCCTAAAACATCAGAAGATCGTTAAAACTTTAGGGTTGCTATCAAGCTGCCGTATGTTACAGTTATCTGGGAAAACTCCATTAGGTTAGTTTTTATGACGCTATAGCGTGCTTGGGGAAAGCGGTAACTAATATTTATTAAATACGTCACATGTTTTGGTATTCATGCTATTACAGTATAGTAAGAAACAAGTCAATGCCGAAACGCCCTTTTCGCATAATTTATACACTGCTGCTCCCAAAGACGTTAATTCGATGTGGCATTTTCTGAAAGCGTTCCATTTTCGGGATCACATGAAATTATTGAGCGCCATTGGATCAGATGGTATCTTAAAAAACACTTTTAACTGTAGGGATTTCTTTAGTTTTTTCAACAAAATGAAACGTTCCCTAATATTCTCGAGGTTATCCGAGTTATCTTGGATAAACTGTTTCGTGTAGCTTAGTTTTCGTGTAGTAGCCTAGCTTTACTTACAGTCTGTATCTCTTTTCTTTTCTTAACGCCGAGTTGTTGTAGTTCAGCTACCGAAGTTTTAAGTAATTATAGCAATTTCTCTCTAAGTCCATTGAAACGAACAGAAAAAAACTACTTTTAAAAAAAGGATTTACCCTGAATCAGCCAGTCTTTCATCATCTATGAAGCTAATCACCCACGGGCTTATGCGATAGCGTTTCCCGGTACCCTTGGCCCATGGTAAAGTGGTTAGCGTCCCGGCGAGTCGATAAAACCCCCGCGGCGGTGTAATAATGGAGTTAACCCGTTAAACGACTCGTACTATTTGTCTTAACAGGGTTGTTTATATTATTCGCATTGTCGCAGTAGCTACTTGTGACACGACAGTAAACACGAGAACACGACTAATATCGTTCGCCTTGTCTTGTTTACTCCACCTATCAAAGATTTATGAATTGCAAGATGCCATTTTTTTCGCTTCTACTGTTCTCTAAAATGCATTGCGTGTCCATTACGCTACGTCTCAATATTTTTAACTTACTAGAGATATGAACATAACATAACGCTCAAATATTGCAGATGTCATGTCATTTTACAATCTCTAGTGCCTAAGCTAAACCTTCGATACGTTGAATGTTGGGACAGTATTGTCTTTCTGTTAGATGCAAGTAATATTACCAAGAATCATGAAAACTGTTATAACGCACGCTTACGCTTACACGACAAAAGGTCAAGGAAAAAGCATTTAAACTGTACTTTTCTTCTGAAAAAGCATTTAAACTGTACATTTCAACTGACATTGGAACACAATAATGCGAGCACTGCTCCACTGTGATATGGTCGGTCAAATTACTATGTTTCTAGCATCATCAGCATCACACGGATTTTTAATTTCCCCTTTGTTGCAGGTAACATGAAGCGGCGGCTCGGCCGCGCCCGAGGCCTAGTGCTCCGCATGTTCGACGCGCTCTGCAACTGCACGCAGACGGCAGCGGCCGCCGCCCGCACCACGGCCCGGAACAACCCCTTCACTAAACGCTAACAATACTAAACTAGGGCAAGCGAAACAGGGCTGATATATAAGCTACTTCAACCTTATCCAAGCTCTGCACCGGTAGTCGGCAATTTTTGTTCAAATGGCATGTCATAGATAAAAGATAAAAGCACACAGTAAAGTTATGTTTCAAGTAAGAAGCGACTTGGTAGGAGCTGTATGGAACTCACTATCGTGGTTTGTATCAGTACGTTTGCATTTTACAAGCACCAAGAAGTGTTATGGCGACGTTAGCTTTCCCTGAGCACCAAATTGTGGGCGCAATATACTGCATGCCGTCTTTTACAAGTCAAAGATCTAAGAAAGCACAGGCACATGACAGTAAAGAACTAGACAGTAAAGAATAGACATCTATAAAACTGAGCGGTATTCAACTTTACCCCAACGCTTCACTTGCGTGGTATTGCAGATTAACGCAGACGTTCGATAGAGAAGAATTTAGAAGTACTCGGGGTGAAGATGTAGGTATGTGTGCAAAACGTTGCGATATTTTTTTTTCATCATCCGAGTTCCTCATTCTCTCGGCTGCTATCATAAATAAGTATACCTAACTTTATATGAATAAAGGCATGCCCGAGAGAGAAAAGCTGTAGAACGATAATAACAGAGATCGGTTCGAGTGAGGCATTTTGCGGTTGTGTTGAATTAAAGGGCTATTTGTACAGCCGAATTAAATTTTAAGGGTTATTGACGCAACGGGAAAGCAGGACGGATGTACCTAACCTAAAAAATAGCAAAATAATACTGGTTTGCGGCTCTTTCGAGATCCTGTCGTAGGGGATGAGTCCGGGCGCTCCAGAACTAAACAACGTATTATCCCGGGTCATTGATTCGTGCTAAGTCTACAGTGGAGTTAATTAAGTTGAGCTAAATGACTTTTTCTGGACACACGCTGCTAATGGAATCTGTACAGCCCACATGAAACTGTTAATTGGAATGTTCCCCGTAAATTCGACGTCCTATTAGATGTTAGTGTTCAGGTCCTTTGATGTGTCTCCAATTTCAACTTCGATTTCTGTTAACCCATGTGTTGGTGTACTAAGACGAAATATTACCAGTACTACACCAAAAGGTACCTATTTTTGCTCCATTTCGTGCATGTACAATATATTCACAGTACCTACCGCAACTAGGCGAGACTAAACAATACCTAATCAGTCAGAGTATTCAAATTGCAATATAGCATATGACACCTCTTCAGCGAAACATGTGAGGCCAGCTAGATATAGTTTTGGAAAAGTAAACATTCACTGTTTCATTATGATTTCACTTGTACATTTTATTAAACTATCCGATGTCTCTGTGAAAACCCTAGTGTCTTCCTTAGATTAGTACCCTAGATACCACGTTGTGATCGGTGTGACGACGCTTATAGTTCGTAAGGTTAATATATAGTAATGTATACAGCTTGAAAATAATGCAGTTTCTCAAACATTTTTCGAAAAAATATACAAATATAATAAAAAGCGGCTTATTTCTACAATTCTCTCATATTTTTGTTACTGTTATGCTATCCATAAGTGAATACGATGTCCAATTACCATAAACAAGAATTGAATCCGCGTCGATCTTATCCTATTCCTAACCCATTGTATATCGAAACTAAACGTGACTTTGAATAGAACATTTGTTTATGAACATTTGAATTAGACTTAATTTTCCTAAGTCAGAAGCGTATGCGTTTATTGAGGTATAAAGATAGGTACGATATCAGTACATTTAAGTTGTGAGGGGGTTGGCAAACTAATTGAAAGTTTTGAAGTCATATTGTCGGGTCTCCCGACCCGAAGTGCGTGTAGTTAGTAGGGTTAGCGAATAACCAAGTGGTATGCCCGGTTGAGACTATGCTAGTCATTTAGTACAGCATTTGAATACAATCTTTCATTTACGTACTTACGTAAAGGATCGAATAGTGAATGAAAATATTTGTCTGAAAACGCTTCATACAAGTGTGACAATAAACAGACTTATAACTTATAAGGCGGTCATTTTCTCTAGAGGTAGGCATATAAGTAAAATGGAATTTAACCGAATCGGGCTTATTTGTATAAGCTTCAGTAATATTTGTAGCTACTATACAAAACTAACTTATCTGACGGCAGTACATAAATTAAATATGAAACATAGTGTTGCAACTAAATTGTTAGCATATTCTCAACAATAGAAGCATTGGTATCATAATGTACTTTTTGATTTAGTCGGCCATGGTGGACTCGCAAATTATCAATTTATGTTAAGTCAAAGTTTGTACGTGGTATCGTTTAGCTTCTTAGTGCACTATGCACTTTTAGATTTATTTAATTGTATTTACTATTTTATAAATGTATACTACCTTTGTTTATAAATAAAATTCCTACCTTTTGTAACATACCTAAGTATATAATAGATTTAAGTTGTAAAGGAAACAAAGCTCAACTTTCTGTCGATGCGCACATTACAATGATGTATTTGGCTGATTTTTTCACTTAATATTCTAAATCGTCTCAATATTGTTTAAGTTTTATACGAGCATTTATTTGTAACCGTGGCTTAGCTTAAACAGGTAAGAATTTATAGTAAACCAGTGGGTAGTAAATATTGTAAATCAAGTAGTAATTAATTTATTTAGCATCGTCATTAAATTCTGAAAATCGTGTTGAAGAGTGTTTTACGATAAAACAAAAACTGAGCTTACAGTTTAAATAAATCGTGTCTTATTCAAAAAATGTTAAAATGTGTGGATATGTCAACGTGACGAAAAATATCTATTTTTGGTGTAAAACAGTTATAAGTAGGTACCTTAATATTCAAGATCTGTGTTTAATATAAAATTTGAATGTTCAATGTGATAATATGACTGTATCCTATACTTACTCCCGGTGTTTCTACCCAGAACTCTTCTGAAATAAAGTGACTTTGTAAAATGTTCCGTTTCTATTGTCCCTGGGCGGAGTGCCTTATGGAATATTTATGAATAAAGTTTTATGAATAAAAAGTAGCGAGGCCAGTTGGAAAATCGTTTGTCGCTTGGTTAGTTTTGGTACGGCGGAGGGAAATTAGGTCGATCGACGTGACCTCAGGGAGTGAGTCTACGAGACGAGCGAAACCCCTGGCTTGGTAGAGAAGCCCATAAAAACAGGTAAGTATTAGTAACTCAGGTTGCTAAAAGTAGGTATGTTTTCGAGTAATTAGTATAGAGGAATATCGGGTTATAGTAATAAATAGTGGTAATAGTAAAAGGACGTAATTCCGAATTGCGGTAGGTAAATACGAAAACTTGTAGATTTACAAGATCGCTACGAGTTTTATGCAGTAGAAACCTACGTCAGTAGATACCTAATTTAACACTTTGATTAACCGCTTATAAGGCTCTATGGCCTAACTTCAGAAAAATATCATAGTGAGTCTACATTTAGATTGATTTGATTAAATTTAAAAAGTTAGGTACAAGCAAAAATTATACAAGTCCTGTATTGTTTTTTCAGATTGAGGGGAAACATTAAAATCACATCATAGAGTCGAAATTTTATGCGTGTGCGTGTATGTATGGTTGCTACTTCTTTACGCGCATACGGCTGGACTAATTTTGGTAAAATTTGGTATACAGGCGTGGATTTAATAGGCTAATTTAAAACCAGGAAAATACGGTAGTTCTCGCGGGATTGAAGTCAGTGAATCATAAACAGAAGAGATTGCGGGAAACCAATTCAATAGAGCTATAACGTTTTTACAGAGAAATAGGAAAAAATAATTGCGGCTCTTTGCCTAATAATCCACGCCGCGACGCCAAGAGGCGCAATTTCGAGGAATTATTGTGATACATTGTTTGGAAATGAATACTGTGAATTAAAAAAATATTCTCGAATATCTCTTTTTTGTTTCCTGACAAATCAACAAAACAATAATAAACTTATTTATTGATTCAACAATTTTACATTGTAAACTAGCCGAGAAAAAAAAAACAGTAAAAAATCGGCCAAGTGCGAGCGCGACTTGCACTCGCATAGTTCCGTGCAATTCATTCAACATTACTCCATATCAAACAATAGCCTACCAGCAATATCAAAGATAACGAATTGAGAAACAAATTTTACTTTTCTCGTATGTTAATTGATAGACAGATAACGGACTATGCTTTACTTCCATTAGATATCAAGTCAAGCGCTTAGCTTACGGCTGTCTCTCTTTGTAAGTAATGCTTTGAGAGCTTTCCAATGTCACATCTGACGTAAATACTTGCGCGAATAATTCAGTTTAACAGGATCAAATAAACCCGCTTCAGGAAACTGATTAGGTTGACAACTGTCGGAGCGCGGCTAACGCAAATTGAGAAAATCTCACGATCAATAAAACTTCTACCCGAGTTCCGTACGTAAATCTCTAATTGGTTCAAATTTAACACTCACTTGTCACTTGCAAGCATGCCTGAGTAGCTTTAAACCCTCTGAAGACTAATGGGAATTCTACCACTAATTACTTTTGGTTAACGTGAACGTCTTGAAGTATCGTGTAGGTAGACAGCCCGTCATAATGGCGTTTCTTTTTTGTTTTACCTTATCTCTCTTCGTTACACAGTTGAGAATCAACTATGATAAAGTCATCAACCTACGCATACACTTTTCAGACACTTTATAAGTGTCTCATTTAAAACCCACCAAAAAACCGTTTCGTATGAAACGCTATAATGTTTATCATTATTACGAAAAGTTTATATTATGGTATCATTATTACATTCAGGGAGGGCGAAATCGTCTGGTCAGAAAGACCGACCAGTTGCTATAATTCTCGTCATAGAACTCATTTTGCTTACAATTAGGTCTATGCAATAAACGTCTTGCCCTATTATGTAAATAAAGTGTGCCGTAATCTTACCCACCCTGACCTCATATTAAATATCCACACTATCTATGATATAATATCGAATTCGTAGCAGAAGGGAAAGACCAAGCAAATATTTCACGAAATTGTTTCACAAATAACAATACAGAAGGGTTTCGCAGTGTCTCGTTACCAATTTTGATTGATCACTAGTTGTTCCCGCATTCGTGGAATTTTATGTTACTTGCATTCATAAGGGTTCCGTAGCCAAATGGCAAAAACGGAACCGTTTAGAGTCGTCGTGTCTGTCTGTCTGTCAATCCGTATGTCACAGCCACTTTGGGTTCCCTTTATTTAGAATTAGAACTATTTTTTTTTCATTAAACCCACACGAGTGTGGTATCTTTGGATAGGTCTTCAAAGTGATGTTGAGGTTTCTAACACCTTTTTTTTCTAAACCGAATAGATTGCGCGGGACACTTCCAAAGTAGAGAAATGTGTCTTTCGCTCTAACTACTGAAATAAGATAATGATAATCCCGTCTTCTGAAACTTGGTAAGGACCACTAGCAAATTCGTTATGACGTAAAAAATCTGCGTCGAAATAAGTCCATCAGTTAGATACAATGGAGATTTGTTTTTTATTATTACTGCGTGCATTTCTCTGATGGACACAGGTCTCCCCTTCTATTCGCCACTCGTATCACCGCGAGCTCTCGCCGATGCCATCGATTTAAGTCTAAGTCATCCCGCCACCGTCGCATAGGTCCGATATACTCGTATTTTCCAGAAGATTCTTATGGCTAACCAGTGTTATGAAATCCACCAGTAGTGAAGCCAGGTTACGTGGCTAATTTATAGTTGTTTGTGATTACTGTATTGCATTCATGCACGAGTAATAATATAGTTAAACCGTGTATGATGTTGCAAAATATATCGTGATGTTGGGATGGAAATGGAATTTTCTTGAACTTGATTAATTTATTTCTCCAACAACACATCTAGCAGCAAAGCAAAAAAGAGATGACTACACTACTAACTAAAGTATAGGAAAAGATGAGAGAGGGAGGGACTGTTACTTTCACAGCGTCAGTTCTTCGCTATGTTAGAAATTAGAACAGACAAGTTACACTAGATGTCGTTACAACGTTGTTGGCTAACTTGCCACCCTCTAACTTATAACGATGAGCATTGCTTTACGCTTCTGTAGCACTTAGTTCGCCGAACTATCACTAGATGGCGCGCAATGGGTCACTACATTAAAATCAATACGAAATACAAAATTTGTATAAAACGTCAATTTATTTCACTTACATCTTATTTCCTATGCTTCTTGTAGTTCGGTGAACGATCTCTGTCACGTTTCTTCTTTTTCCCTTTCCTTTTCTTATCAATGTCCCGCTTTTTATCAGAACTAGATTTCTTCCGTTTCTCCTTCCTATTATAATCATCGGAGGAATCCGACTCCTCAGAGCTGTATTTCTTTTTAGATGATTTATGTTTCTTAGGTCTGTCAGAGTCTGACCGGGAGCTTAAAGAATCATTACTGCTGTACCTCTTCCTGTGTTTATCTTTTTTAGGAGATCTACTGCGATGTCTTTGTTCTTGAAATTTATTTTGTCCATTAGACGAAGCGTTGTAGTCCTTACGACTTCTGTCATCATTGCTTCTACTTTTGGAGTCGATTGGTCTTTGGCTAGATGAGGTAGCCCTGTCGTTAGATTTCTCGGACTCTTTGTTTGACTTTTGACCTTGTTCGTTTCTTTTATATTCATCATACGAGTTGGCATCTGTGAAAAAAATATGCATAACTTTGGTTTTTGTTTGTGTACGAGTTTAATGTAATGGTTGTTCAAGTGAATACCTTACAAAGTCCTATGGGAATGATGCATGTGTAAACAAAATTCTATTTCTTGTGTTAAGTCGTCTATAACTGGATCTGTGAACAGAAACCAGATTCACTTGAAGAGTGAAGTAATTGTGCAATCTAAAGAGTAGCACTTGAACAACCAAATTATATTAAATTACTTTGTCTTAAAAATATGTATTGGAAATAAGTAAACACTTCATTGTATAAAAACATTAAATAAATAAACGTTATAAGGTGTTGTAGTATAAAAAAAGGCACATTCATGTTTTAAGGGATCTTTTTTACAGCCAACTCTGTGTAATTTTTTTCTGAGTGTATTTTTTGTTGATTGTCAGTCACTTTACGCATTCATACCAAATTGCGGAAGTGGGTTGAATTTCACTTCTAGATTAATTCTAGATATTTTTGAATATCAGCAAACATTACAAAGACAAAACTACTATTTTACGCTTCACAGACACTTCTGGCATGATTTCAGATTTAAAAACAGATGTAAGAGGTATAATAGTAACATTGCTAGCCTGTAGCCTAAAGCATACCCAGATCTATTTCCTTAGTCGCGGTATACGACTTCCACAGAAGAAAAGAATGTGACATCGCACAGAAAAGCAGCAAGATCAAAAACAATCTCAGGGCTCTCTTGTAGCAAAATATTCATATTATCCAATAATTTGTGCTCCATTGGATCATTCCATTGCTATGACATTTTGACAAACAGAACATGGCACTTACTTATAACTTTAGACTGCTTGTCGAACTCTGCTTTGGTCACCGGTTCCATCATGAATTCACTGAGGCTGACCGTTTCCTTTTTTATAGAAATGTCGACCATCACTCGACCATTGTCTTCATCAAGGCTCACCACCTGTAAGGACAAACAAGTAAAAAGTATTTTTTTTTAATATCTGGGCATATCTTAGAATGGATAACACTGCAGAAGTTGGTGGGAAGATGTAAACTTAATCACATTTTTTTTAATAACAATTATGACTGAGTGTCAAATAATGCTGCTACACCAAAGATTTTTGTTGTACAACAATATTATTTAGATAAATAAGTAGGTGTAAGGAGTATAGTATGTGACTGGATGGATAAATAGAAAAAAGTACATAAAAGATGACAAATCATTTAGATTATAGTGCTATCATTGCATGCAAAATATTCTGTTTATGCTTAAAAACCATATAAGTACATATATTTTCACGCCTGTATTCCCAAGAAGGGTAGGCAGAGCACATGAATTCAAAAATCCAGTGCCACGTTTAGCAATTTCAAGGTAACCAGATGGTTAAACGTGATATTACCATTACCAAGCATGGTAAAACCCATATTCTTAAAATACATTTATCCATTTTATAGCTTACCGGATTGTTCACCACATTACGAAACTATGAATGAGTGATATTTTGGTGATGCCTCTTATCTTGGACATTTGGTATAGTGGGAATGTAACAGCTAATGTAATATAAAAACTATGGTAGCATTAGGAAAATATTCTTATAAGACAAACATTACCCGTCCATAACATCCCGCATATTTCCCTGTCGTAATCTTCACGCAGGCATTTTTGACAATAGACAGATTTTCATCTTTGCTTTTGGCCTCACTCTTCTTCTGGTTCTCTTTGATCACTTTATCAGCACCCAGGCCTAGGCCTTTAGGCCTCAGCTCAGGTTGCTTATGTTTGAGCCTGTAAATAAACAATAAGATTTTTGAAAGCAGTGTTGTTTTGTTACCATGATTTTATAACATGCCAAATACAAATTATGTCACACCAATTTTGGTAAATTTCGACCCCCCTCCTATGACACAGTTCTTATGAATATTGCAATAATTTTCTTCGAGTGTGAAAAGTTAATGGCCTCTCCAACTAATTCAGTCCATTCATCTATATTGCGATGTACAAAAAGGTGACCGCTATCCCTAATGTGACGTTTACTAACAAATAAGTACAAGATGAGTTGCCGTGTGGTTAGTGGTCTGCTAGCATAATACAGAAGCTATACAACCTTTTTTTAAGCAAGCTGATGTTTTGCAGGCCAAGGGACAGAATAACACGAAAAAAATGCTTTTTCACCAAAAAATAAAATGAGACAATAGATACTTACTGTTGTTCCTTGCTTGCTGACCATCCCATGCCCCGTAGCATAGCCATACCAAACTCCTGAATTGGTACCGCATCATAGTCGTCTAGAGTTGACTGAAAATAAATAAATAAAGTTTCTTTAATTTTAATTCTGATCTAATATATGACAGATTTTGATTCTACTCATTAGTATCATCATTTACTTGACAGAAAACAAGCAATTTGTATTTATAATACAACAGAAAGGCTATAAATAGAAAATCCAAGAGTATTTATTGATTTAAGTGTGTTATAAGGTCAAAACAAGATAGTCAAGGCATTACTGGCTATAATTTATGCTATCATGCATATGAAAGTATGAAGAAATAGTACATACTACAGAGATCTGGAATACAGCCAAATCAGTTTGACAAAGTAAGTTAAAATAGGCAGGCAACCTCATTTTATATCAAGGTATGTATAATGTTACGTTCAAATCCCAACTCACACCTTTGAGTGTTTTGGTATTTATGTGCAAAATTTATTTTACGTTCTGTATGAGTTAGAGACATAAATCTATATTTTTTTTAATATTACCTCCTTTTCTCCCTGCAGAGTAGGTTGAGATGGTACTTTGACAGTTAATTCAGGGTGGTCAACCTTCGCCACCTTCTTTGCTTCATTAAGGAGCTCTCGCTCAGCCATCTGATCCAGTGTCTCATTTTCTGTTACCGGAGTGTTATTCTCTTCTTTATTAAGACTATCACCTGGAGCAGGCACCTCTTCCACAGCTTTTTCAACTTCCTCAGCTATCTGCTTTAATCTTTCTGCAGTGATTAATGTGTTTGGCTTCATAGCAATTACTAGAGGCGTCTTTTCTTCTTCTTGAGCTTCACCACTGAAAATATTGATTTTTGTGGATATTTAACTAAAATACATATTTGAAATGGAATATTTTTTTCCATAGATAACATTTTGATGCTCCCTGCCATCAAGTGGAGTGACGAACAGAAAGAAGTTGATTTGGATTTTTTTTTATGTTAAGATTAGACATATTGTTTTAAGAATAATACATGGGTTCAGATTCTGAAGCAAAAAATTATTCTTTTATTTTTATATCACCTCTCACTAAAGTCTTTAAAGATTAAAGATGACCAAAATATAACAGCATGTGACAGCAAAAAGACTTTCATTTGGGACAAAAATATCGAAATGCTAAACTAGACTACACTTTACTTACCCAACAACTTTAATAGATTTTTCTTCTAAACATTCTATGTAATCCCTTTTTTCGACAATCACTGGTTTCTCAACTTTCTTCGTTTTCGTGAAACTAAAAGATATCTTTTTACCCTCCATCACGTAAGTGGTAACAAATAAAACGTTTCACAAATAGGTTTTCACAGTACAGCAGGTTCAAAAAAATCTTGATTACCTGTAATTATTAAATAATAAGAATAGCATTTCTTACAATTTAAAAAATAAGACTATTTAGAAAATCGACCAAGTGGCCGACGAACCAAACATCCTCCAAACATCGTTGACATTGATTTGACAATTTTGACATGACTACGACACGACTGACGTTTTTGTTCACAGATTTTTTTTTATTGAAACGAAGGGAATAAAACCCATAAAGCCTCGTCTTTTTTAAATAAGTCCGAAGCAAAATCTGAGGTTTTTATGACATTGAACTACTGGTGTGATAAATTTCAATGTACTAACGAAGTTTAAAAAATTGGTTATAAAAATACAATTTCCAACTTTCTTTCTATGGCTCTTAACTTTTTTTGTACAATTTTATTGTAAAAACGTGTAATAAAAACTTTAATACTTAAATACTTGGCTTCGGCCCCCAAATATAACATCTGCCAGGAGAGAATTCTTTTTATCAGAGTATCAGACTCTTTCACCACATCAATGTCCCCGACGCACGTTTACAGTGTAATTTTTAAGTTAAATATAATATTTTCTTTAAAAGCTATCGTGTTTGCACGGAAAAATATTTAAGTAGCCACATACATACATTCATATTCTCACGCCTGTATTCCCAAGAGGGGTAGGCAGAGCACATAAATTCAAAATTCAAGTAATTATTTAAGTAGCCAATAGGGTATAATACATTATTAAAGAAGCTCCTAATAACGAAACATTTTCTAAATTCCTTTTTGCGTCTGGGATACTGAATCTTTTTTAGTCAACAACGTGTTTTTTCGGTGAAACTGTCATTCAAGCAGTTCAATGACAATGACTTAAAAACCTCAGCTGTCTCTTCGGCCTGCTTATTAAAACTGAAGAGGCTGTATTTTCTTTGTTCCCTTCGTTTGGCATAGTGTCATGTACCATTTAACAGTTGACGGTGTAGATTTCATTTTGTAAAAGAAGTTCTACTACTCGACGGTAGGTGGCGCTATGTGTCGATTCATTAAACAATAATAATATAACGGTGCCGGGTTAGAATAGCACCTTCCCCTTTCTTCCCGTGGGTGTCGTAAGAGTCGACTCTGGGAAAGGGTTGGTGTATTGTGGGCGATGGGCTAGCAACCAGTCACCACAATATCACGTTTGACCATCTGGTTACCCTCAAGTTGCTAAACGTGGCACTGAATTTGTATCGATATCGATATTCTCGAATCACATTCCTTACACTATTTTCTTACTTACACATTTGCAAGCTTCTGTGTTTGCAGCGATCTTAACTACTAATTTATGATTTACATACTTAGCGTTTTGTAAAAACTTTGTTAGGCTGCAACAAAATTGCTTTTATTTATGTAACAAACTATGTGTATATCTGGCTGGGGGAAAAAAAGGTCTAGGGGAAAACATAACTGGGGAAGTGTGTGTTAAATAGGCAGCTACCCTGAGAAAACTCTCCGTGTCTTCGTAGTTCGAACTACTCAACCAGTTTAAAGTCATGACTCGTTGGCTTCACGAGATGTCGTAAAATTTCAACATCGAGTTGAAAATAAATGGGTACAGAAAAGCTGGGAGTCTTTTCGTAAATGTAGTTATTATTCGGGAGGTAGGAATTCTAAAAACTTTTTTCTGGATTAATTCATCAGGTTTTTAGGATCCAACGATTTTGCGATGGACCTGAGTATCAATCCACAGAATCATTTATCATCTCAGAGTTTATCATTAACCTTCAAACACTTAGTACACCTGCCTCCCCGTAAAGAGCAGACGTGAAGAATTTTTTGGTTCTTTCCACTATTACATACTTTCAAGAAATTAATTCGGTAACTCTATACTTTTTTATTGAAGGCAAAAGAGAATACGTTCATACATCTCCGTTTATCCTTACACCGAATTGGTCGACTCCATACGTTGGCTAGTAGGTTTGGTGCCTAAACCACGTTTAGCAACTTCAGGGTAACCAGATAATTAAACGTGATATTGCAGTGACAGGTTGCTAGCCCATCGCTCACAATACACTAACCCTTTCCAGTGGCGTAGCTAGCATGGGTGACACCCGGGGCGGATATTGCAAGAGGCACTCCCCCCCCTAGAATTCGATAGAAACGGTGAAAATAAAAAATGATTTTTTTTTACCTTTTATAATTTTTCATTGACTATTAAAGTTCACAGCCGGGTGTCACCCCTAGGAGGGTGACACCCGGGGCGGACCGCCCCCGCCGCCCCCCCTAGCTACGCCACTGACCCTATCCCAGAGTCGACTCTTACGACACCCACGGGAAGAAAGGGGGAGGTGCTATTCTAACCAGGCACCACACTGGGCATATTGTATGATAATAAATACAGGGTTGGTATAAAAAACATTGTAAAAAATCATAAAGTTTTTATGACATGATGCATAAGGCAGCGATAATTTCAAAGTGAAATTTAACAGTCTAAAATAAACTACGCTCCTATTTTCTAACCTTATTTTAAGTAGGTACCTACCTGTTAATGGAATTTCACACAAATTTTCCATTCGCGATCGTTGCGTCTAATTTATTTCGACGCCAATTTATGTAGGCATACTGTTGTGCCTTCTGCGATCGAATCGCAGACGGGTAGATAATTTGCTAAATTAATTTCGTTCTTCGGAGAATTGAGGACACCATATAAAAACTTGCCAACATCTCAAAGCAATTTCAATTAAGTAGATATTGAATGATTAATTAAGGGATCCCATTACGTTCTTAAATTTAGACGAAGCATTATTTTGGACTTTATTGTTAGTTACTAACCGTTAACTTTTTCGCAAGTTGGTAAAATTTCAGACAATCTATGTAGGTATAGGTTTTTAACTTTTTTAAATTGCAGTGCTTATGAACCTAGCTACGTAATTTCAGTATTCCGATATTTTTGTATGGTTATTTGACTCGTTTTCATATATGTATACGTCGCGTATTATATAGGTATCTCAATTGGCTCCTGGGTGCAAAAGTCACAACTAAATGTACGGTCGAACCAATTGATTTGTGACCCATCGCAGAACTTTGTCATACGAAACGTGACATACCTACCTAGTCAAAACCACAACTTATTTAGCAGAATTTTGTGTTTAAAAATACATGAAAGAGGAATGATAATGACAGGTTGTTAGCCTGTCGCCTAAAGCGTAAGTTAGGTATAGTGTGCTGAACAAAGTTATTGCGACAAGATTCAAAATGATACGCTACTTGGCTAAAAAAGCCGTGATAGCCTAGCGGTTCGAACTGTGGCCTCTCAAGCAGAGGGTCGTGGGTTCAAACCCCGGGCTCACACCTCTGAATTTTTCGGAATTTATGTGCGATATCAAATTTGATATTTATCACGAGCTATTCGGTGAAGGAAAACATCGTGAGGAAACCTACACACAGTGACGAAGTAATTCAACGTTGTGTGTGAAGTTCCCAATCCGCACTGGGCCCGCGCGGGAACTATCGCCCAAGCCCTCTCATACTGAGAGGAGGCCTGTGCCCTGCAGTGGGACGTATATAGGCTGATGATGATGACTTGGCTATGCGATTTGACAAACAAATGGGTACCTTCCAAGTCTCTTTTCTTCCGAATCATTCAAACTAACGATTATTAAACGTTAGTTGGAATTAAAGCGCTTATTTTTCCGCCGGGAGGCCGCGCTGACTCTGCGGGCGTTTGGAAGGAAATGAAATATTTTCTCGACAATATATCGACATATATTGGAGCGAGCCCAGGCTTTGTGAGCCAGCTGCGATTTATTTGCCGAAGAATAGAGGACTATATTTTTTTATTGCCTGCGTACCTTTTCTATAAGTAATGATTTTCCGACTAAGTATTTAATATTTGTCACAATACGGTACCTATTCGATTTTCACGTTTGGGGATTTGTCCGATACTCCATTGTGGTCGTTCCATTGTGTCGTTGGCTTTGAATTGATATACTGTGCCATTTGTTATACCAACATATCGACCAGTTTGGTGCGTTTTGTCTTCTGGCAGGTATGGTGCCTAAGGTAGTTGCATCTTGAGATATCTAAAGAAAGTTTCCAATTTTATTTTGTGGTAAGAATTCTTAAGCCTCATATTTATCATTTTTGACTCTAACGTCACTTTGTAACGCCTTTACTTTAAAGTAATAAAGCAAATTTGGATACTCAGCAAACGCAATATTTACAGTTCCAATAAATTCCCACATTACAGAATATTTTTTAGAACTGGCAATAAATGTCAATAATTAAGAATTTCCTCTCAGAACACATCCATTGTCTTCCGATCTGTAAGACAAGACAATAAACAACTGCATAGACATGGCGTAGAACTAATAAACGATTAGAGCGACGTCTATTCCTTTTCTTCAGACAACAAGGCTCGAAAGGGTCACTTTATTGCCTACCCCGATAAAGTACGAACACGTTTACCCGGACGAGTGACATATCTTCGAGCCAATGTGTGAAATGAAATTCGATGCTGGTTCTTCAAAGTAGGTTTCAAGGTTAAGATTATTTAGAAAAACGTGCGTACAAATACCTACATATTCAACATCAACACGTCTTTTGCTACAGAGTAGGTAGATTAATAAGGTACTATACATAGAGCGCCCAATGAAATAGTCTTCTATTTGTCATACTTCTCTCACTTCATCTATCAAATCAAACAAGATATCAAAAAGGCAAGATCTTTTAAGGTAAAAGCGAGGTGCAAACTTACCCGTACTTCCAACAAAAAATCTTGCTAAGTAATTTGCCGAGAACTATACACATACACATACATTCCACGGGTTATGTATAAGTAATACAATCCTTGAATCATCACACCTATCGACGGCTTATAGACGGAAGATAAACGTATTAGTAGCTCAAATAATTGATTTAAGGTTTCATTATTATGAGGATGCAAAACGAACGAGCAGAAAACAATGCTTATCCAATTTACTGGTTCAGTTTTGGGTACAGTAACAGACATATATATGTATACAATATGGTTCTAAGGATATTCTGGTATTTACAAGGTATTTACCGCAATATCACGTTTGACCATCTGGTTGCCCTGAATTTGCTAAACGTGGCACTGGATTTTTGAATTCATTTGCTCTGCCTACCCCTCATGGGAACACAGGCGTGAGAATATGTATGTATGTATGTTATTTTTCTGTTACAAAATGCTTGTTTTAATCTGGGTGGTTAATCTTTACAAATATACCTACCAAGTTGCTCTTCGATGTAACGTAATTATACCCAATTGGCTAAGTAAGATTTTCAGGAACATTACTCATAGGTATGTAAAAACTTGTTCCAGGAAATCGTTATCTCGAAAAGATTGGAGTCTCGAGCATCAATAATAAGAGATATTGTGCCTCATTTTGCAATATTTCTTGGAAAAAGAACAATTATGTTACTCTTCATATTTAAATAAGACCTGATAAAGCTGTAAAAGGGTAAGAAAATCGACTGAGGGATTTTAAAGCGCTAAGGTGAAGGAAAAACCTCTATTTACTTGGCACGACTGCTGAATTAAGAACTATGAGGCTCTAAAATGGTAATGCCAACGCACACGAAACTCGTTTACGACTGCGAGAGTTTCCACGGAACGTGTGAATTTGCGGTTGAATAGATTGCGACCTTAATCCATAGGTAGGCACCAGCTACGAGCAGTTTTACATACACAGGTATGGAGTTACGTTAGTGCAATAAAATAAATGTTAAAGAAATATATAAGTTATTCAAAAATATTTATGCTAAGAAAACAGGCCCACTATATTGGAATAGCTGATAGGAAACGCAGAATTACTGTAGGCCATTTTGATCCTCTAGCAGCTAGAGTCTAGCTAGTGTCCTGTGTTCACAAAATACTTTTGTATGTGTTTTTAGATTCCAGAGCTACTTATGATTAAACTTTTGAATTATTACCAGGCGAGTCTGTTAAGCCCTGCAGATGGCCTTTTTCGGCACTGCAACATTTAGTGAAATCAACGCTGCACAGCGTTATTTATGATGACGCAGGAAACGAACAGTTCCGGGATTTAATAAAGTAGACGTGCGCTTCCATCAAATGATTTTTAACTTTACCTATGGACGTTTTGTTATAGAAAAAATAAACTAGGTACACATTATGACGAAGAATATCCGTGGACTGCCAGCAAGCTCAAAACAGGGATTTGGAAACGGATTTATGTCTTCTTTCCTATTACCTACCAGCAATGCTCACTGCTAATTATGGTTCTCCCCTAGACTACCACCATCAAACGGTACTTATGTAAAATAGTGAAACTTTATTTACCTTACCGACTTACAACACGCCTGTATTCCATAAGACCAGGACTATTTCACGTCTCGCAGCCAGATTTAGCATAATTTTTAACCGACTTCAAAAAAGGAGGTATTCAATTCGGCTGTATTTTTTTTTTTATCATTTTTTTTTTATGTATGTTACCTCAGAACTTCTAAACGGGTGGACCGATTTCGATGATTTTTTTTTGTTTGATTGGAAATGGCTTCCCATTGGTCCCATTTTAATTTCATCAAGATCTAACTAGTAGTTTTTGAATTATCATTAAAATAAAAAAAAAATCAACGGGCATTCGGGCATTTTAGTCCAAATTTACATTTGTACACACTTACATACCTACATACAATCACGCCTGTATTCTTAAATGTGGTGGGCAGAGCACACAAAACGCTACATAGACAAAACCATGTCTATGACACGCTTCGTGGCCACTTCTAGCACATTTTTTGTAGGTTTTGAATTAGCAGGTATAATAGTGACAGGTTGCTAGCCTCATAGCCTGTCGCCTAAAATTTACTTTAACCTATGTCCTTAGTCGCCTCTTGCGACATCCACGGAAGAAATGGAGAGTATTTTTATATGTATTCGCTGATTACTCGAAGACGCCTGGACCGATTTGGAAAATTCTTTTTTTGTCTGAAAGGTTATAGTTTCCAGGTCGTACGATTGTCAGCATATCTTGACCTGATGATGGAATATGAGGGAAATCGAGGGCAACCCTCAAATTTTATAGGCACAGGTAATGTTTTTAGTACATTTTTCGCTTGGCAGTAAAAAAAAAAGACTGAGCTGATGATGAAAGGTCAACTCCTTAATTTTTAGGAGTTAAAGGATATTTTTTTCGATACTGAATGCACCTGCAGACTGAAAATTATAGTTTCAGTAATTAGCCAGGCCTGCTGCTTCTCAAGCGTTGCATTTCTGCTAATGCTCGTTCATCGTGGGGTTTACTTAACAGTTTAGAGCAAGGCTGGCCAAACCCAGGCTCGCGGGCCACGAAGTGGCCCGTCAACCCATTTGAATTAGCCCGCCCAGCGCATTCGGCCGGCAAGCTAGCGGAGCGCGGTGGCAGCGCTTTCACATGATTGCTCGCCATGAAAAATCCTTGTGGCCCGCCGTCGCAACAGTCTTAAAAAAATTGGCCCACCTGGAAAATCTATTGGCCAGCCTTGGTTTAGAGGGTTCTAAATCAGATAGTGCTATTCCTTCTAAAGCCTTGGATCTGCTGAGAGCTATGTATACCTACCTGACCTTTAGTAAATATGTACATAAACAGAAGTTTCCTTTCAGGATAAAGCTAATTTGAAGTCGGTTTTTTTTTTGTTGAAAATTATTTGGTTTTAAGTTAGACAAGAAAGATAAAATAGTGACAAGTTACAAGTCTTGCGACTTCCACTGTGGATATGGATAGATGTCATTCCAAACACGACATCACACGGACGTTAGGAGTAAATAACACGAGTAATTTATTGATTTTATTCCCTTCTAACTAAGTATTCAATAAAAATAATCATAACCAACCCTCAGTACGATTTTTAGGAGTTATATTCTCATGTTTAATTTGTTATGAGTTGTAATATTCAGTGGCGGTCCCTCGTAAAATGCTTTTTATAGGGGCACGGCTGTTGTCACGGAAATTTGATTTTTCGAATGAGCGAATTTAATATCACGACCGTACTGGTGTAAAAAACGTGACGTTATCATTAAGGATTCGTTTCATAGCGACATCTTATTCGGGGGAAACGTGGGATCACAGGTTGTTAAACTGACGCGTTACACAGTTTGTTGGGTTTTCTTTGTCTTTTTTGTGATTTGTCCCTTCCTTTTTGAGCGGGGAAGGCCATTGTTGAAGTGTATAATGTCTCGTCTAAACGTTATTGCAGCGAACAAGTCGTAAAATTCTGCAGCCGTCAATTTTTTACGTTCTTGAAGACTTTGGTTTAATTTCTAGTATTTACAGAATAGGTTTGTTCTCAGCTTTTAACACGTTCTACGAATAACCCATATTATGTATAAATATATAGGAGAAGTTTCCCCCAAATGGGGTTGGCAGAGCACACGAAACATTACCTAATGGTTGAAACCTGCCTATTTCCTTAACCTATTTGCAAAACCTTAGGTTTAAACATAGATGGTATCAATAATAGTCACAGGTTTCTAGGCTATCACCTAAAGCATATCTAAACCTAATTGATTACGACATACATGGATTGCAGCGTGGTGCCGGGTTTAAAATAAAACCTCTCCTTGTTTTCCGCGGATATCCTAAGTGGCGACAGAGAAGCGTGGGGTTATTAAGGTATATTTTAGGAGAAACTTAACTTAAAACTTACAAAAAGAGCAACTAGTGGCAACGAAACGTAAAAGTCACGCCTCTTTCCCACATAATTATATTCCCCTTGCTACGATCCTGACATATCTCTTTTGCTTAATCTCTTCGTGCCTGATTGGTTATTTCACCCTCAAATCTATACTAATATAATAAAGCTGAAGAGTTTGTTTGTTTGTTTGTTTGTTTGTTTGTTTGAACGCGCTAATCTCAGAAACTATTGGTTCGAATTGAAAAATTCTTTTTGTGTTGGATAGACCATTTATCGAGGAAGGCTTTAGGCTATCAAACATCACGCTGCGACTAATAGGAGCGAAGAAATATTGGAAAATGTGGAAAAAACGGGGGAAATTAGTCACTATTCCACGCGGACGGAGTCGCGCGCACAGCTAGTATGTCTATAAAATACTGTATCTATGCACAAGTAGTTACATTCTTCGGTACATTCCAAAAGCCATTATACCCGGAAGTAAGCAAGTATGTTATTTCTTCCGTCATCTCTACTATCTTTGATGTTTAATACATTTACCGTGTCCAAGTAGGGACATCCCTGAGTGTTATGAATAAACCATTTGGTTTGAGACATATTTTTAATATCTGTATCAAACAAATACCATTCCCAAGAGCTTTTAGTGTAGGCCCTTCCTATACACCATACTATAATCGCTATTACACTTGTAAGAAAGAGAATAATCTCTAAGTTGTTTTACATCGCTGCGTTCGATCTATTACTTTTGATTGTGACGCATTATAACTTCGCAATGTAAAATAATTCATAGAGTTACTGCTACAAGTGTAAATCCGGGATGTACGGACACGTGTGAGGCGAAATAGGCGTTCCGTAGTGGGATTAGTATACATACGATTTATTGCTTTCTTTTATTTATCTTCCTTGAGGAGAAGCAATTTGTTTTTCACCGATCAAGCAACATATAGGCAGCGGTGAAAAATTAAGTCGGGCGATTATACGAGCATTTCAACTGCCTCTTTGGATATGAAACCACCGCGAGACTCACACGTGATGAAAAATACGTACCTATAACATGAATGAAAGAATGAATGAATGAATGAATGAATGAATGAATGAATGAATATTCTCACGCCTGTATTCCCAAGAGGGGTAGGCAGAGCACATGAATTCAAAAACCCAGTGCCACGTTTAGCTAATTCAGGGTAACCAGATGTTTAAACGTGATATTGCAGTGACAGGTTGCTAGCCCATCGCCCACAATACACTAACCTTTTCCCAGAGTCGACTCTTACGACACCCACGGGAAGAAAGGGGGAGGTGCTATTCTAACCCGGCACCACACGGGGGACGGTACCTATAACGCACGTCGTAAATAGAATTTAACTTGACATGCTTCGGGCTAGTTTGTAGCCCTTCATCTAAGAGCCACGATAAACGGCTACGGACTAGCCAAAAATACATCCAAGTAAACGCGATTTAAGACATAACTTATCCACATTGTTCATTGTATGAGAGTCTCACTGTAGTTTCATGTCAAAGACAGTGAAATCTTAGTAATAGGATCCCGTTTTCACCCTTTGGGTACGGAATCCTAAAAACTAACAATCTCCATACTCTAACTTTCTTTCCTACCAAATTTAAGCTTAAGTTAAATTTCGGTCGCATTACTTAAGAACGTAAGTAACAGTTAGAACAAAGAGAGAGAGAAGTCAAACGATTTAGATCTAGACTCTGCCATTTTCGAGCAACATTTTCCATATCGGACGCAATACCCAACGCGTAAACTACGTATCGGTAGGAACTAGCCTCATACTAGACTGCTCGGTTATTGACACTCAACCGGGGTTGCAAGGTGTTTTAGATTTCTGTATTGCCATTGAGCACTGCCAATGCTGCCATTCAGTGCCATATGCGGGCACCGCTTACACTTGTCGTGCCAATCGAGCTTTCCCCGATACCATTCGGGCACTGAATGCTCCTTTATTTATTCCACCGCACGTGTACAAATACTTTGGAAGCCGTTTGAACTGTGCGCTGTCGACTTTGATAGAGCAATAGCTGTAAGATAGCCTACTAGACAGTAGGGATGCATCGGTACGGTTGGGCCGATACGATACCGATACGCCTAGGAAATTCAAACATTTGTAATATACATTCTTAGCTACAATTATTTCATGTCGGGATAGAATAACACCTCTCTATTTCTTCTGGTTGTCGTAAGAGGTGCCTAAGGAAATAGTTTTAGGTAGGTACGCTTTAGGTGACAGGCTAAGCAACCTGTCACTATGAAGTATAACTTACAAATTAATCAACAAACACTTCTAGCGAAATGGTATACCTACATGAGTGAGTCAGAGTACAAACAAGTGTGTGCGACAAGACGCAAGCGAATCCTTAGAGCATAGATCGTTTGAAACGATTCTTTTCGTGCCTCGTTTGCAATGAAGTAAGCGCGTGCATTGACAGTACGTTTTAGAAGCACGAAATTTAAAAAGTGTAGCCGGCTATTATAATATCGTCGACATAAATCGGAAGTGTCGCCGATATATCAGTATCGGATGCATCCCTGATGTCTACTAGAGAATAGATAAAAGATGCTTTAATTGAATCTCTAGTTTATTGTAGAATGCGAGCAGGGCGATGGGCCCATTCATAGTTCAGTGGATTTCATGAGATCAAAGATGCAACGCATAAATACAGACAGTAGTGCTTTTGTAATAAGTCTGTGAAAATCGCCCGGTTTCTTGTAAGTGTAAGTTCATGGTTACTATGGTTAGATATTTCAGTGAGGGATGGAGACAGTTTAGTGTCCCGTGTGGTGTCGGGTTTAATAGAATAACACCTCTCCATCCCTCATGTGTTGTCGGGTTTGCATAAAATGTCTCTATTTCTTTGGTGGATGTAAGAGGCGACCAAGCGAATAGTTTAAGGTATATTTCAAGCGACAGGCTAGCAACCTGTCACTATTGTATCTCTTAACATAAAATCTAAAAAATATGCTAGAAGTGGCTAGCTACTAAGCGCGAAATAGTCATGACTTTGACTGAGTATCGTTTCGTGTGCTCTGCCTCTGAAAAACATAGTTAAGAAAAATAATAGATTTTCTTCTGTAAATAAAATTACCTACTTTTATTTAATCACAGAGTTCAAATACTAAAATTAGATTTTAGTAAGTCTCAAAAGTATTCTATTCGACGAGATAAAGTAATTAGCATGTAACGACTATTTGGAGGAATCTTCAACTTTAACAGTCAAGTATTTACCGCAAGAGTTAAGCCTTAACGGAGTTAAATTCTAATTGAATAGGGTAATTAAATTATTAATAGAAAGGCATTTATGTGCGATCCGTTTATCTTCGCACTTCGGATGCAATTAAGGTAAACTTGGGCAGGACGGTAAGAAGGGCCCCGACCCTAGTTAACATTCCAGTAGTTATGAATATTCAGGAATACTTCGGATAACTTGAGGGGAAACACACAGAATACGTAACTTTTGCAACTACCGCGACGTCTTTAATTAGGAAGTGGCCACAAAGCAAAACCAGCAAGTTTGGTGAAATTTACCAAGTCAATATACGACTGGCGGGGATCTTTTTATTTGACTTATAGTGCCTGTAAGTGAGCGTTGACTTATTTTGCAGTACGGCTTCGCGTCATTTTTTTTAGGCTAAAATCAAACTTACCGTGTGGTGTAAATTTGAATTCTAAGCCACTTTTGAAATTACACGCAATGTTACTAAAAGTGTCATGTCAAGTTTTATGAATTATATCAGTGGTCAGCAACCTATAGAAATGGGCACACTTGCGTTTGATTATTTCTAAGATTGTTATTTACTGTGCAATGTGATAAATAAATAAAAAACAAAAGGAATGGTATTATAAATTAGTCGAACATTAAAACAGCTGAAATAGTCCATCGCTCTATATTTCCCATTCATCTTTGACAGCCGAATATTTTTAAACCAGCGAAAAAGCAAAGAAGCTCCCTCTATACAGCTTTTTGCTCATAAATCCCATCTCGTTGTTTTGAAGCGTCATCGGCTGCCGTTCTAGACCGCCGGAGCAATCTCATTAGCCGGCAACGAGAATAAACAAGATAATATCCCGGGCTCTCCCTCGCCGGGATTAACTGCTCCCACTCAAATAACTCCGGCAACTGTTTACACTTCCACAACTTCTTTTGCTTTAAACAAAAGTGAGTTTTTCAGCGACGTCTCGTCTTGTCAGCTATGTCTTGTTCGGCGATCGCCAGTGATTGTGAGCTGGTCTTATCAGAATTATTTAAGGCGTGGCTTTATTCAAGAGACGAGATCACATTCCTTAACCAACTTCTTTGTTTGTCATTGTATGTTCATGGTACATACTGAATAACGGTGTCTAAGGTATTTAGGAATAATGTCGGCCTGCAAACATTTCATTTCCATTCATAGGTAGCCGTGTGGCATCGGGTTTAGAATATCACCTCTCCATTACTACCGTGGATATCGTAAGAAGGTCTAAGAAAATAGATTGAGGTACATTTTATGGCGACAGGATTATAGCGACTTCTTAACATAAAGCCTAAAAATATGCTAGAAAAGTGAAGTAGTCATAGATATGTCAATATAGAGTTCGGGTGCTATTCGAGAATACACGCGTGATAATTTATTTGTAAATTTCGGAAGGAAAAAGAAACGAATGACTGAGTCCATACAACCGACAAATTTGTTGTATCTCAATAATCTTAACGAGCATTTTCATTCCTACCTACTTTTTCTCTTCCCATTATTCTTTGTCTGAAGTTTACTTTTAAAAGCGTTAATTGAAGCTTTGTACGAGTTTTGTCGTATTTTGTACGTATTTAGGGAAAAATTGTCCGGAATTGTTAAAAAGAACAACAAAGTAGAAATATTTGATTTTATAATGTGGCGCTACGTTCCGATTGTCAGCGTTTTATGCCAGCTTCCAAAATGTTAATATTAAGTGTGTTTATAATGTTTCTATTAGAGGCTTTTTTGACGCTGTTAGGAATCAAAATTAAATACTCACATACACACATCATGCCTGTATTCCCAAATAGCGTAGGCAGAGTACATGAAACGTTACATAATCAAGACTATGACTACTTTATACTTCATAGCCACTTTTAGCACGATTTTAGGTAGAAGCATCGATGAAAGTGGTATAATAGTGACAGGTTGCTTGCCAGTCCCCTAAAGCACATCTTACCCTACCTAAATATATATTTAAATACTGTTCTAAGCCCGACACCACACGGAAATATTATACCTCTTGACTTGAAACCTAAAAATGATGCTAGAAGTGGCTACGAAGCGTGATATAGTCATGGTTTTGTCTATCTACTTGCGTTTCATGTGCTCAGCAATTTGAGCATACAGGCGTGATAAATTTTTATACGTAAGAACTAACTTAAGGCACTTCTCACTAAGGCTAAGCGCGCACTACGACTTTTTGTCGCGCGACAATTTTGTCGCAGAAATGCAACGTAAGGGTTTATATGTCATCGCGCGCATTATGATGAAAAAATCAGTATGGACAGCGCTATTTTAAAATCGTGTCGCACGACAAAAAGTCGTAGTGCGCGCTTAGCCTAAGAAAACTAAACATACGGGTACCAACCGGCGTTTAAGGCAATTTCATATATTCATCATACCATCAGATAACAATCTAAATACAGCTGCAAATACATCGTCAATGCTCGCCGGTCGTCAATAAGTCCTAAAGCAATAAATGACGGCCATATTTCTCGGGTCTGGTAATGAATCCAATTATCGAGGCCTTCGGGGGCGACATGTTAAATGGGTCCCATTGCTCCTCGCTCGCCTCCTGTCTCTATCCCTGTCCTGTCGATACCCGATCATTCTTACCCTTGCAATATCTAATAACACCACGAAACATGTCACTGTATCCTTCTCTCACATGCGGAGAGAGAAAGGGATGGAGGATTGACCAGGTCGAGTCGAAGGGGAAGTCGGGGCCCGAGTAGGGTAGGGATTGTATAGGGATCATTAAATTGTCGTCGGTGGATTTATCTGAATAGGTACTAAGGTCTTCACACGCAGCCATGTCTGCGTTTAGCGTTTTACGTGTTTGCCGACTAGTCAGCTCATTTGGCTTAGGTCTCATTAGAACCCGTAAGTAGGTATTCTTGAACGATCTAGTTAACATGGATCTGTTAATTGGGCAGTATTAGTACTACATGGTGTTTTAACAGTAATTTTTAGGGTTGAAACCTACGTCTTTACACTTTTAATGTTATACGAGGGCTGCGTGTCATAAAATAATTGACGGAAAAAAAAATTGTGACTTATCGGGTTTGACCACACAACCCTTTTTGTACGCTCTCCTTTCAAGTCGACTCGAGAAGTACTCACATTATATGCATTATTGATACATGCGACTAGAATTATAGTCTTACGTGATTTTTTTTAATCCTCCATCTTCTATCTATTCTATACTTATAATAAAACTGTAGAGAGGTCAATTCTGTACATTAAATATATATCCAAAATTAATATTGGAGGATGATTGGTGATCGATTCTGATGCCAAAAATGCAATCAGTAAATTTTTTGTCTGTCTGTCTGTCTGTCTGTCTGTCTGTCTGTATGTGCACGCATGGGTCAA
>BHDV01038231.1:107592-123974 GCA_005406045.1 Adoxophyes honmai | reverse complement strand
TATCACCGCCGCCAGCTTTTGGCCGCTAACTTCACACCGGTCAATATTTATGGCTTCTGTCGGTTATAGCTATAAGTGTATACTATTTACTACTAAACTACTGTCTACATATTTATGGACATACTTGTATTGTACGTAAGACTAGTTTATTATTCAATGGTTTAATAAAGATTTACTCGTTGTACTTATTTTTCTTAATAGCCAATTCTTTCACGGACAAAGGATGGCAAACAAAGTACGTTACACTAGTTAAAATATGAAATAATAATACACTGTAATCCTCAAACTTTCAACTAACCTAATAATAATTAATGAAATGCAAATCATATTGCATACCTGCATAATTTATAACTTCAGCAAAACAAAATTAATTTAATTTCTTAACACTTATCTTTTCCACTCTCATTTTTTACAGCACCAAGCAAAATATGGAGCTTTAATGACGTAAACTTATCATTATCAAAATAAAAGCAAATTAAATTGTCGCAATGCCGAAGAAAGTTCCCGAAGACGCAAATTTACAATTTTAAAACCAATTTTTACGAAAGTACGACACACTTTACTGAGGAGCTACTCTGTGGCGCTGTCTTCGCACAGAAGACCTAAATTAGTATGTAACACTGTTAGTTCCAAATTTGACCACCGCCTTCTGCATGTTGGTGTCGTTTTGTTTTTAAATTTCACTTAAAACTGGTTGTTTTGGAACCGGCCAGTACGATGACAGGAGCATTATGCTAACAATCGATTGTCCGAATTTTACGGCGTAACAGTCTATTGTATCGAGTGATTCAGCCTTCATCGAACGGCATACCTAGACAGTAAAGCAGGGTTGTCTCCTAATGATCATATCATAATCATAATGAAGTATTTTATGTTCACAAATTATTAAGTCAAAGGATGAATTTAACTACTGTAACAGGATTTTTCAAAAATGAAGAGAAAATCTTTTTCGTGTTCTGCGCTCGCTTGAACAATTTTTGATGGTATCAATTATTGTCCTATTTGCACCGGCCACTGGACTTCCATAATCACACGACGGCTTCCAAACACTCGTGTGTCTTTAAATTCTCTATTGTTGTTAACAGTGGATAGAAACAATAGAATGAAATTCAAAAATGTAATAGCATTACCTGCATTTGTTTAATGTTAACACTTGGATGAGCACTGTTTTTGTAAGTGACAACCCTAACGATATCCTATAAGACAAGTATCAGCTACAATAATACGAATATGATGGCATTCCACGCACGTGTAGAGGTGAGATGTAATGTGTACGATTTCTTCGCACGAGTCGATGCCTCAGCCGATAAACAATCGAGTGATTTGAATCGATCGCTCGGAATAGTATCTGTGTTTACGTGTTTACTATTTATCAGTTTAATGGAATTGTTTAAATTCATCGTATGCCGTCTTTGTTATTTTTATTACCATCCAGTATGTGTTAAAAATGTATGATTATTGCATAAAGTCAAAGTTTTTTTTAAACATTACCCAGTAGAGCCGAAATTTCCGTTTGTCTTATTAATGGTTAATTAAGTAACTACATGTAAACATACAACATAAGTACATGACTCCTGTATTCCCAAATGGGGTAGGCAGAGTACATTAAAAGTTCAATAGACAAAACCATGACCATTTCATGTTCCGAAGCCACTTTTAGCAAATCCGCCTTCTGATAATTAAAATTCGTTGTTGAAGGAGGTTAACAACATGTGTGGACATTGTAATTAATTGTAAGGATGAAAATAAATGTTAACATAAACATGTTTTACCTTATTAGCAAAAATTTAACGAACCTAAAACACTGCTAAAAGTGGCTATTAAACGTATCGACTTATCGACTCGAAAATAGTCATGGCTTTGACCAGGCGGCTTAGCATGGCGAAGTACGAGTCAAGACGCGCACGAGATAGACTATACCTGTCACTCTCTAACTGGCAGCTTTCTATCTCACGCGCGAGTCGCGCCGCTCATCCCGTTACTTAACTATAAAAATTAAGTATTTGACAACAATACTAAGAATTAGACACCAGGCTCCCATAAAATGGAGAGACCTCGTTAAAAAAACGTCCTCAGCGCGTGTAAGGCGTGAGAAGTATGCTAAGCGTATCTCCCATTCCCTTTCGACGGGCGAACAATGCATTCCCTAGACTCTATCACCAGGCGATCAGAAACACGTATGGACATAGGCCCTTGTATGTTTTATGTGGGATAAAAATTAAAACATAAAAAGTTGTACGGTAACAAAGACAACGTCAAAGTGCCAGAAATATTTTTATAGATAATATTTCTCTTTTAGTCTTAGTGTTTTCTAAAAGTACCTAATTTGCTGGGAATTTTGTTTAACTTCACTTTAAATATAAAATTATGTACCATGAAACAGAAACCAAATAGGGTTAGGAAAATGGTACAATAGTGACAAGTTGCTAGTCTGTCGTATACCGATTTCTTTAGTCTCCACTTACGACTTCCATTGAAGAAATAGATAAAATACGATCATAGTTATTTATGTGACTGGTCCATAATGAGAGGCACGAGTGTGGTTTATGAAATAACTGGCTGAAGGGTTTTATGTAACCCTGGCCAGTAATAAATAAAAAAAAGTTAACAAAAAGGCGGCAAAATGGAATTCCACGAACAATTTGCGCCTCGGCGTCATAGGCGAGCTCTGCAACGCCAGGGGCACCGACCGCAAGTTCTAAATTTGAAAATAATTTGTTTTCATCTTTCAATTAATTTTTGATGTAATAGAAGGAAAATAAAATTACGATATGAATATGCAGTGCTCTTGCAGAACGTTGTCGAAATATGCGTTATGTTTATGTATATGAATGTAAGTAGATAAAAAACATTGTAAACCTGTAACAGCTGATCACCAATGTGACTTTGTAACAATTTATGCCAGGCTGTCGGACCAACAGCCTTGTGTCATTAGTATTACAATGAGCCGCCCACGTCAAGGTGCTCCAACTATTGTCTAGTAGGACCCATGGGAATTGAAGCTAAGGTCTTCTAGTGCCTTGATTATGCCGTGGTTCCTTAGATTACGCGGCAGGAAGTCGTTTGGCAATGCTTGACTTGGATTAGTTGCAATGGTGACGAAGGAATTAGGAATTGTCTTCTTTGTTCGTACATACGTATATCAAGCATGTCGTATTCCCAAATGGTCGGCAGAACACATGAAACACAAAACCACGAATGTTTCAATGGAGACGTGTTATTAACTCCTGTAATTAGTAGTAGGTCAATGAATGTTCAGTCACAAACAGGGATTGTTGAGCCACTTGCCTCTGTTCGCAATTTAGACGTGTAATCATGACCGATGTGACTGACTAGATGTCAGCTATTGGATTAGTGTTACACGACCAAGTTACAAACATAGGTAAGTGGCTCAACAATCCCTGTTCGTGATGGTATGTATTTATAAATTGTGGATTTAGGATACCCATCCTACCTTGTGTTTACCGTAGATACGTACATCATCAGTTATTAATTCCTACGAACTATTAGATTTCAAACTAATTTATTTGATGGAATCGTGTCCGATTCGAATCGGTTATGTTCGTAATATTACAAATGGCCGCTATTTGCATACACTTCCTTGTTTATTTCATGAATTATTTTAAATTGTAATGTTAGCCCATCGTTTCTGGCATTTTACAAAGTTGTGTATTTATATTTTGCGTTGTTATTTTCTAATGTAACACACTCGCTACAGGGTTGTAGTATTATACATGTGAATTGATTGAATTGATGGGATTGAATGAAAGTGATGTTAATGAAAAGAGAAGAGTCGAGAGTTGGAAATTCAGATTTTGCTGTCAGGAATCTTTGGCAGTAATGGTCGCTAACCTAGAGGCGACCTGTGTTGCCATAAACAAAAGCTGAAGTTAGATTCAGATTAAAGTTGCTAAGCAGTAGTTTTTGTAATGGCGGCAAATAAAACTATGTACAACCTTGGGGAAAAGTATTGAGCAGCCGCGCATTTTCCATACAAGAGTCAAACACTTGAACTGTTGTTTTTTGATTGGCAAGTAACTTTTTTATAAACTATTGGTCAATTACATTTGCATAAATAAAACATGCAGCAACTCGCTATGTATAGAAAGTAGTTTTTTTTAGGTTTTAGATATTTCATCACAATGAATAACTTTAACGGTTTATTAAGGAAAATTTCCTTACGAAAAGTTCGTATTTTAGCTGTTTTTTTTTTGTTCAAAAGAAATAAGCTAAAAATAGGTACATATTTCGCCAAGGCGGTACACAGTTGTATACATACTGTGATGTATTCGGGATTTCCGGGAGACTCCTGGAGGTTCGGGATGTACACCAAGGAAACACGTATTGACTATTCGATAGTTTAATCCGAACTGGTTAACGATTGGCCTAACTGACATAAGTCACGTGACGTGCTTATCTACCTACATCACATTCCTCCACACTTAATTTACACATAACCATAACCATAATTAACATTACCCTTAGAAGTAAAGTAACTTAAATCTAACAAAATTCGGATAAAAATATAACTTTAGAAAGATGCTGGTATCATTAACCTAGGTCATACAGTACACAGTAGTATTACAGTTTGTAATGCGGCTTATGAAGTCTACACGTGCGGACTGGACGAGGTCGGGTCGGTACCGGTTCGCGAGCTGGTGGCGGAGCAGGTGTTCCCTCGCTTGTTAGTTCCTTTTCTGGAGTGCTATAGCGCTCCTCATCCTCCGCCTCCCCTCCCGCCCCGCTGCGCGCCGGCGATGCTCTCGAACGTGATAATGACGAGCCCTCTGACTGCTGCTCCGAGTTACGATGTTCCTGAACTTCAGGAGACTTAGACCCTTCGCGTCTAAACAACTCACTGGTAGCCGTTACACAAGCCATCGAGCTTTTCCTACGCCTTAATTGGTCGATGTGTCGGTGAATTACGTTACCCTCTGTATTTGTAACCTTATAATCAGTACTACCTAATGTTTTAGTCACCTTGCCGGGTTGCCATCTCTCCCCTTTTAAGTAATTGCGATACCACACATCTCCTCCTACTTCTACCTTCCTATTAGAGCCCCCCGCGGCGTCGACCTGACGTTGCTGACTCCTTAAAACATTTTTTTCTACACTGGGTCGTAATATATCTAATCGCGTCCTTAACCGCCTGCCCGTAAGCAACATTGCTGGACTTTCCCCGGTAGAACAATGTTCAGTATTTCTGTAATATAACAGATAATTGTTTATCGACTTTTGAATCTCCTTATTTTCCACAACGGCTTTTTTTATTACTAACTTGATACTGCGTACCGCGTTCTCTGCAGCTCCATTCGAAGCTGGATGATAAGGTGCTGTGAAAATGTGTTCCACGCCATCAGTAGTAAGAAAAGCTTGGAACTCCCTACTTGAGAAAGGTGGTCCGTTATCACTCACTAATTGTTTCGGAATGCCCCACCTAGCCCATAGTTCGCTCAGCCTGTCAATGGTACAACTGGCGGCAGTACTGGGAACTTGGAATACCTCAACCCATTTCGACATGGCATCGATGACGACTAAATACGTGTTACCGTAAATGGGACCTAGAAAATCTACATGGAGGCGCGCCCACGGCCGGCGCGGCCAGGGCCAGCAGCGCGGCGCGTGCGCCGGCGGCGCGCTGGCCAGCGCCGCGCACGTCGCGCAGGCGCGGCACGCCGCCTCCACCGCCTCGTCTATCCCTGCCCACCAAACGTAACTCCGAGCCAAAGCCTTTGTTTTCACAATGCCCATATGGGGCTCATGTAACATTTTTAAAACTTTACCCCGACATCCCTCCGGTATCACGACTCGGTGACCTAGGGTTGCCAACTTTTTTTGGACCCAATATAGTAGTTTTGACTTCAGAACCCATAAAAATATAGTAGTTCGGGAATTATTAATAAAAAATATAGTAGGTTTCAAATAATATTTAATTATTTTTTAAACATATATTTTTTACTGCTTTGAGCTTTCATTAACAAATGTTTGTTTTTCAAGAAATTGTCAAAGCAATACAAGCACTGCGGGGTGTATGTAAATGTAAGTAACATTTTCGTTCAGAAATATTCTGAAAGTGTGATAAAAAAATAGAAACCAAGTTTAGCGACTTTGATGATAAAAATATAGTAGTTTTGCCTACTATATGTTATTTATAAAAATATAGCAGTTGGACCACTAATATAGTAGGATACTATATTATATAGTAGGGTTGGCAACCCTACGGTGACCCCACATTACACATCCTAACTCTTCGTATAGTTCATGTTTTCTATTGAAATACGGCTTTAAATTTTCTATTTCACATTCTTTAGGCCAACCATCGCGTATAAATCTTATTACCCTTGCTAAAATCGGATCTTTCAAGACATTTTTCTTAATTTCGCTATGATCTAATAATAAAGCGTCTTGCGCAAAATGTAAGTATGTTTGTTCTGGGATCAACTCGTATTAGCATTAGGTGACACGGTCGCGTCGGGAAGGCGAGACAGACTATCCGCGCAGTTATTACTAGAACTAACATACTCAATATCATAGCTATATGCAGACAAAATGATAGCCCACCTCTGCATTCGACTCGCTGTCATCGTAGGTATACCCGTATTTGACCCAAATATAGACACTAGCGGCTTATGATCAGTACGTAAGGTGAAATGACGTCCGTATAAATATTGATGAAATTTCTTAACACAGAATATAATCGCTAAAGCCTCGCGATGAATCTGTGAGTAATTAGCCTCCGCGCTGTTGAGGCTGCGCGACGCGAACGCGACCGGCCGCTCGCCGCCCGCGCCCTCCTGCGTCAGCACCGCGCCCAGCCCCCGCGCCGACGCGTCGCAAGTCGCTATTAAACGCTTCGCGGGATCGTAATGAGCCAATACTTTCGCATTTAATAGTGACTGTTTAATCTGTGCGAATGCAGTCTCGCACTCTGAGTTCCAAACCCATTCAACACCTTTACGTAATAAGTCGTACAACGGGCTGAGTATGGAACTCAAGTTCCTTATAAATCTGCCAAAAAAGTTCACTGTACCTAAGAATGAACGAAGTTCTGATATATTTTGTGGTCGTTTCATTCTTTGTATTGCCCTTATTTTCGATGAGTCTGGTTTAATACCCTCTCTTGATACGACATACCCTAGGTACGCGATCTCCGATCTCACTGGCAAGAAATACGCATTTCGTTTTCTTTAATTTAAGCCCACTCGCGAGTAATCTTTGAAAAACCGCCTCCAAAGCCTGCAAGTGCTCCGACCTATTTTTACCACCTATTATGACATCGTCTAAAAATACTTGTACATTAGGTATATTACCTAATAGGTTCGTCATGATTCGCTGAAATATACCTACGCTAGAGGCTAGCCCATATACTAACCTATTGTATTGGAATAACCCCCGATGCGTATTTACCACTGTATAACGCTTCGAATCATCTAGTTCGATTTGGTTATATGCCTGTGAAAGGTCAATTTTACTGAAGTACATATTTCCGTTTAAATTCACCAACACATCCTCTATCTTAGGAAGAGGATAACGATCGACCAATAAATATGGGTTTAAAGTTACCTTATAGTCTGCACAAATTCTAAGCGAGCCGTCTGGCTTGTTAACGGGTACCAGTGGGGACGCCCAGTCGGAGCAGTCAACGGGCTCGATGACGCCGGCGCGCAGCATGGCGTCCAGCTCGGCGTCCAGGCGCTCGCGCAGCGCGTAGGGCACCGGCCGGGCGCGGTGGAACACCGGCGCCGCCCCTGGGCGCACGCGCAGCGTCGCGCGGCCCCCCGTGTACCGACCCAGTCCGCCGCTGAACAAGCTCTTAAACCTGTCAAGTAAAACCATAACTTCGTCGATCATTTGTCCGTTATGCTTATGTACTATGAAGTTACAATTAAATTTAGGTATCTCTATTCCTAATTCGGCTAGCCACTGCCTCCCGAGTAACGACGTTGTACCTCCCTCAATAATGAAGAGTTCTAGTCGTTTACTACAGCCATTATACGTTACCACAGGTTTAATAATGCCTAGCGGCTTCAATTTTGAGCCGTCATAAAACTTTAACACTGTATTGTTCTGTTCAATATACAAATGAGAAAAGTATTGGTCGTACGTGGCTTTGCTTACACACGAGATCGCCGTTCCTGTATCTATTTCCATTTTTATAACTACTTTATCTATATTGATCGGCAAACTTACGGATTGATAGTTATTCAAACATAATTGGTGTAGTTCTTGCTCAATATCACTGCTGTGCTCTTCGCTGGGGTCGCCATCGGCGTCACTAAAATGCAGGCCGCGCCGCGGCGCCGCCGCCGGCCTCGCGCGCTGGCCCGGCGCCCGCGCCGCGCCGGGGCCCGCCGCCGTCCACTCCGGACACACTCGTCGCAAGTGACCCGTACGCTGACACTTGCTGCACATATAATTGCGAAAACGACAGTTCGACTGATTATGACTCCGTGCCCCGCAAGCATCGCACTGCGCTACGTTTGTTATTATTGTTTGTGCCGGCGCCGCTCGGTGCGAGTATGCGTTCCCCGCGCGCGCCTGCCCGCGGCCGACTGCTGCGCCCGCTCGGCCCACGAACATCACCGGCTGCCCCGCGCTGGCTTCTCCCGCACTCGATACCGGTTTCGTTTCATCCACAATGGCAGCATTTCTTTCGGCTGCTTCTAATGACATTGCAATTTTGACTGCGTTAACCACCGTGATAGTGTCGTCTTCCGTAAATAACCGTTGCCGTATGACGTCACTATATACCCCACAAATAAATTGATCTCGTAGATTTTCATTTAAATTAGTGTTAAATTTGCACTGTTTAGCCAAACGTTTTAAGGCCGTGACGTATGTAGCTATATTCTCATCGGCTTTTTGGCGTCTTTGCCTAAAACGGTATCTCTCTGCTAGAACCGACGAAGCTGGCTGTAAATGTTGCCGCATAAGTTCATCTACCCTCTCCAAAGTTAAATCTGCGGGTTTATCCGGACTGGCTAGGTTCTCTAATAGTTCGTATGCCTCATCTCCCATAGTCGCTATTAGGGTCGGTAATTTCATGTCTTCAGACACCTCGTTAACTTTGAAATACATCTCGATCCGGTCGAGATACGACGACCAAACTCCACTCCCTACTCTAAACTCTTGCAGTTTCCCGATCGACATTCTTCTTTCTTCACCTTATATACGCGCTGTAGGTATTACTCGTCGCCACTGTGATGTATTCGGGATTTCCGGGAGACTCCTGGAGGTTCGGGATGTACACCAAGGAAACACGTATTGACTATTCGATAGTTTAATCCGAACTGGTTAACGATTGGCCTAACTGACATAAGTCACGTGACGTGCTTATCTACCTACATCACACATACATAAACATTTTCCTATATAGGGTACATAAATAAACAACGCCCTATTCCCTGCGGTGAAGGCAGAGACAACAGGGCGCCATTCGTTCCTATTCTGACACACTTCTCGATTCATTTACATCCCTCTCGTCATACTTGCTCCACGGTTTCAGATATAATAAACTTATAGGTGATAATGATAAACGTAAGTCACCTGTACCTATGTGTGAGTGAAGTGTGTGAAATAAAACACATTTTTTTTTTTTTATATATCGTACGGTTTTCATACTTATTATTTGCTCATTTTTCCGATTATACCTGTCCATTATGTTATGTTATGATTGACACGACTGTCACAATTAGAAATAAATAGTTGTCAATATAAAGTAATTGTCTTCGTATTGTTTTGCGTCATTTATTGCAAACGGTACACAACTACATACAACGGGTGACTTAAGTTTTTCACATACAATCCTTTACTAATGAAGTAATGAACATGTAAACCCGGTTATACAGAACTGTCATGCCATATTCAAATGACAGTTCCCTAAACAGCAAAAACGCTGCGTTCCAGCTGACGAGCAGTCCGGCAACGCTACGCTGCGCAAGCGCATATGCAGATCCAATGCGCACTTTCCTTTTCATAAGCATAGTTATGAGTGACTGAAGATTGGATAATAAATTATGTCAAACTTGTAGTGAAACAAAACGGAAACACTGAAGTTTTTATATGGAAATTAGCTCGACATGTTTCCGGCCAATTTGTTACCCATCATCATCCTCAATGGGACTAGCATGGATTTAAAAGTATTAATTGTGGGTCATGAATTGACCCGTATGGTGTCGGATTTAGAATGATACCTCTCCATTTCTTCCGTGGATGTCGTAAGAGGCGATTAAGATAAATAGCTAAAGGTATTTTTTAAGGTACAGGCTAGCAACCCATGCCTACTTACCTCTTTTATCTAACTTGGTCCATTGAAATAGTCATGGCTTTGTCTATGAAGCGTTTTGTACGCTCTGCCTACCCCATTTGGGGATACAGGTGTATTGTATGTATGGTTTGGTACCTATAATCATCATCATCATCCAGCCTATATACGTCTCACTGCAGGGCGCAGGCCTCCTCTCAGTATGAGAGGGCTTGAGCTATAGTTCCCACACGGGCCCAGTGCTGATTGGAAACTTTACACACAACATTGAATTACTTCGTCGCTGTGTGTAGGTTTCCTCACGGTGTTTTTCCTTCCCCGAATAGCATATACATACATACATATTCTCACGCCTGTATTCCCAAGAGGCGTAGGCAGAGCACGTGAATTCAAAAATCCAGTGCCACGTTTAGCAATTTCAGGGTAACCAGATGGTTAAACGTGATAATAGCATGTACCTATAAATTTTGCTACAAATGGCTACGAACAGTGATATAGGTAGTGCATGGCTTTGTCTAAACATTTTCGTGTGCTCGGCTTACCCTTCAAACACAGGCATGATTTATGTACGAAGTGTGAAAATTCCCGAGCCACACGGAAGAATGTTTGGGAACCGCTGAGTTACATTATAAAAACACATAAGCGCCTTCCCACGTGCGCAGGCGCCTTGGAAGAGGCAATGCGCATGAAGCAGTCATAATCGCCGGCCTTCCGACGATTTCACTGCGGCCTTGTGCGATCATTATCTTTTTTAATTGCTATTTGGTTGCAGTTAAACTGTTCAAGGGTTTTGGAAAACTGTTGTTTTTATACATACGTCACGCCTGTGTTTTCTAATGTGGTAGGCAGAGTAAAATAAACTTGACTATTTCACGTTTCGTGCCGACGGCTTGTTTTTAACCGACTTCAAAAAAAGGAGGAGGTTCGCAATTCGACCTAATTTTTTTTTCTCTTTGTGTGTATGTTACTCGATATCTCGGAGACCCGTGGACCGATTTTCAATTTATTTTTTTTAATCAAAAGGGTACCTATAACTCGAAATTGGTCCCATTGGCACGAAACCAGGATCTGATGATGGAATCTTGGAGAAATCGAGGGAACTCTTCAAATTTTATATGGAGATGTACGGCGTTTTCGGTAATTTGTTGATGAAGTGAAGATTTTACATTCAGTAAATAGTAGAATACTTTAAAAATATTGCTAATTTGAAGTCGTTTTTTTTTTGTTTGAAATTATTATTTAGATTTCAGGTTTAAATGTTTCTATTATAGTGAGAGATTGGTAACCTGTCGCATAAGATATACCTTAACCCTGGGGTTCCCAAAGTGTGCGCCGCAGAAAGTATTGAGGGGCGCCGCCGTGAGTAGATTCTCTACCATTATCCGAAATCCATTATCCGTTTCGGTCACCGTTAGTTCGTTTATTATCATTTGTTTTGCATATTTTCATTTGTTCCTCTCAACCTAACTACTACCATCATCGGAGCCTATATATTTGTACTGAATCTTTAAATAGTTAACCCAGGGTGGGGCGCAGTGATAGAATTCTAAAACTGTGAGGGCGCCACGGGCTGAAAAAGATTGGGAACCACTGCCTTGACCTATACTTAGTCGCATTGTACGACATTTACGGAAGAAACGAAGAGGTGTTATTCTAAACCCGACACCACACGGCAGAGCTTTAACAATATCTAAAATAATCTAAATTATTAGGAAAAAATATATACTTACCAGTGACAACGTGCCAACCACAACAGCCGACAATCGTTTCTAATACTCGCAAATTATCCCATTACGAAATAATTTGAATAATTTAGCAACAGATCATAGCCATAGACGACAAACGACAAACGACAGTAATGGCGACACGACAGCCCGCTGTCGCAACCGCTGCCCGCATTGTCTTCGCTTCCCAGCCATTAACGACGCCATTTTTGAAATGCAAAATGTACTTAGTTTGCAGATTCGATAGCATAGTCCATTGAATCGCTTTGCTATTGGCTGCTTGACTAGTGTACTTACTAAGTATATTCCAATAATTATTGTCTTAGCAATAACTACTCACTTAAAAAAAAGTGCGTTCAAATTTCACGCTTCTGTGTCCGGATCGTATAAAACATGGCTATTTGAACGGAACGCCGACCGGCACGTCCTGCAATATTTAACAAAAAGTAAAACACAAAAACTTGTGATTATTAATTTATTATTTATCTGTATTTAGTCTATGTCCCTATATTTATTATATTTTGATAGAGTCCCGGGACATGGACTCAAAACCTGTGGATTCAGTAAGCGCGAAAACTATTTTGCCCGATTGTTTTTCAATTTCAATTACTATAGCATAGTTCAACCAACTAGCTAGTGTAAAACTACTTACTAGCTGCGCGGTGCGGTGGCATGACGATATCAGTTGTAATATTCGAAATCAAACGAAAGCGTTTTGAAATAAGCGGGAAATAAGCGCGAAATAAGCGTTTTGTTTTATCAAACCAACGCGCCGCGCCGCTCCGCTTATGCTGTCAGTGCGTTAGGAACTTTATAGGTCTTTACGTAGTAATTGTAATCAGGCTTCAATTTCTTTGCTCTCGTTGGCGTACGACCTAGATAGTTTGTTACCGATTCATAATGCCCGCTCCACTTGACAGTTATCGATAGTTCCGATATAGAAGCTCCGGGCTAGACTTATAATAATTGGAGGAAATGAGACTAAGCCAGATTCAGGCTGAGAAATTCCTTGTGCATCGGAAAATATATACACTGCCTTCTTTTTAACCGACTTCAAAAAAGGAGGTATTCAATTCGGCTGTATTTTTTTTTTATGTATGTTACCTCAGAACTTCTAAACAGGTGGACCGATTTCGATGGTTCTTTTTGTGTTCGATAGCAAATGGCTTCCCATTGGTCCCATTTTAATTTCATCAAAATCTAACTAGCAGTTTTTGAATTATCCTTAAAATAAAAAAAAAATGTATGGGCATTCGAGAATTTTAGTCCGAACTTACATTTGTACATACTTACATACCTACATACAGCCACGCCTGTATTCTTAAATGGGGTAGGCAGAGCACACGAAACGCTACATAGACAAAACCATGTCTATGTCACGCTTCGTGGCCACTTCTAGCACATTTTTTGTAGGTTTTGAGTTAGCAGGTATAATAGTGACGGGTTGCTAGCCTCATAGCCTGTCGCCTAAAATTTAATTTAACCTATGTCCTTAGTCGCCTTTTGCGACATCCACAGAAGAAATGGAGAGTATTTTTATGTGTATTCGCTGATTACTCGAAGACGCCTGGACCGATTTGGAAAATTCTTTTTTTGTCTGAAAGGGTATAGTTTCCAGGTAGTCCGATTGTCAGCATATCTTGACCTGATGATTGAATATGAGGGAAATCGAGGGCAACCCTCAAATTTTATAGGCACAGGTAATGTTTTTAGTACATTTTTCAAAACTACACCAGTATTTACGCTTGGCTGTAAAAAAATATGATTGAGCTGATGATGAAAGGTCAACTCCTTAATTTTTAGGAGTTAAAGGATATTTTTTTCGATACTGAATGCACCTGCAGACTGAAAATTATAGTTTCAGTAATTAGCCAGGCCTGCTGCTTCTCAAGCGTTGCATTTCTGCTAATGCTCGTTCATCGTGGGGTTTACTTAACAGTTTAGAGGGTTCTAAATCAGATAGAGCTATTCCTCCTAAAGCCTTGAATCTGCTGAGAGCTACGTATACGTATACCTACTTGACCTTTAGTAAATACGTACATAAACAGAAGTTTCCTTTCAGGATAAAGCTAATTTGAAGTCGGTTTTTTTTTGTTTAAAATTATATATATACAATACAATATAATATACCGTCACGCCTCTTTTTCACAAGGGTAGGCAGATACCACTTTGTTCCACTTGCTACGATCCTTATAAGGACATATGTATCTCACCGTACACCTATGTATCTCATCTGCTTCATACACATTCATTAATCTGCTGGCTCAGCACAGCAAGGCGCGAGTAGAGATGCGCGCGAGATAGACCATACCTGTCACTGTCTAACTACAGACGTTAGATAATGACAGGTGGTCCATTCCGCGTGTCGTCTCGCACGAGTTGCTGTGCTAAACCTACTGTAATCTCTTCAAACATGCTCTCCGGTTGCGGTTACTGTTTCCTTGATATTTTTCTAAAACGACCTCATACAAGCCAACAAGCAGTGGCAGGCTAGTGGCAGGCTGATGCCGTCGCCATTTTGCGATACAGTTAGTCGACAACTAGGACAGGAGGTGCGGAGGCACAGATAAGCAAGCCCGACGTTGACTAAAGTATGTAAATACACTGCACAAAGGGCTTGCTAGGAATGTGCCCTGGTTCGTAGATTTTGTAGTTCGAAGTACGACATGAGCTGACTTGGAGCCGGACGCCGGAACCTGGCCCTGCGCAGACGACATCCTATCTGCGACAGACTTTTTAGTCTGTGAAAAGAACCTATGGCATTATATGCAATAACGCACACGACGCGCAAAAAGACCGGCGCACGATGCATACAATCCACGCAGACTTTTTGTGCGCCGCAGACTCGATCGAACAAAAAGTCTGTCGTCTGCGCTGCCCCATAAGCACACAACAGATAGCTACAGAAGTCAGTCTAAAAATTGTTCATCAGAATACTAATTTAATAAACTTTAAAATCTAAGTATGTATTTATATTTAGTTCATTTCGCCGATGTCGAAATCTTTACAAGTTATCGTGACAAATTTGTTTTTTTTTCGTATTTTCTCCAATAAGTATTCACTCCCGTGTGGTGCCGGGTTAGAATAGCACCTCCCCCTTTCTTCCCGTGGGTGTCGTAAGAGTCGACTCTGGGAAAGGGTTAGTGTATTGTGGGCGATGGGCTAGCAACCTGTCACTGCAATATAACGTTTAACCATCTGGTTACCCTGAAAATGCTAACCGTGGCACTGGATTTTTGAATTCATGTGCTCTGCCTACCCCTCTTGGGAATACAGGCGTGAGAATATGTATGTATGTATGTATGTAAGTATTCACTGACTTACTAAAAAATCTTGCCATCTAACGTTCCAGACGTTGTAACAGCTCTTAACTTCCATGTTCCTCTGCCGCGCCGCGTGCGCACGTCTAAACGGTTTCCTTTCCCGCGCAGCCGCAGCGTTGCGTGCGCGTTGCGTCACATACTGTCACCGGCTGGGTGGTAGACAGGAATAAAACAGGGAGGGAACTCGGGCCGCCTCGGAGCTCCCTCAGGCTTCAGTGTTCAGCGCCGGTCTGTTCAGAGGCAGTAGGACGACGGCATAAGGCTGAATCGAAGCAGAAAAGAAAGGGCTGGAAATACATTCCGCTTTAGCATTTTGGTTGTACATCCAAGTCTCGTTTCAGAGCCTAGGCCAGTGAACTTTAAACTAAACGAGACTTGGATTAGGTTTTACAAAGTATTTATAAGGAAAAAAGGAAATTAATGCTATTTACAACAATTTAATACAGTACCTGCATAAGCATAAGTGGCGCCCCTTTTGAAGCACAAACTAAACAGTAATTATATTATAATAAACAATTTAAGATAATATATTACTAAAAAGCGGCTTTCGCCTTGCCAAATCAAGATCTGTCTGCGAGAAAAAACAAAAGCCGATTGGCAATTTAGAATTTAGAATTTCTTTCTTTTTGTCAGCGGCCAGTTATGCACCATGGAGGTTAGCCATGTTACAGCTCTTAACTTCCATGTGTCTACGCGTCAACGCGTGCGCACTTCCAAACGGGTTCCTGCGCAGCCGCAGCGTTGCGTGCGCGTTGCGTCACACACGCTAACATTCCGCTTACGCGCATGCCCATCTTTGTTTAACGTTTGATATCAATGTTATTGAAGTATAATGGATTAATGGAATGAGTGATGTGTATGCGTCGAGGTACTCGTAATGGATGGTCGTATAATTAAATTAAGCGTCTATAGTTATTGTATATTGGCACGATGGAAACTTCACCTGCTTACATAAGTAAGTTTTAAACACACACATATAGTGCAGTGATTGAAGCGAAAAATATGGTCTTACCTCCGAATTTTTTTACTGTGAACCGAATTGCATACAATTTTGGAATTAGGCTCATCTTA
>BHDV01038231.1:69069-106038 GCA_005406045.1 Adoxophyes honmai | reverse complement strand
TTGAAGTTAAGGGTAAGATGAACCTAATTCCAAAATTGTATGCAATTCGGTTCACAGTAAAAAAAATCGGAGCAGTAATGCTTCAGTGACTGCACTAATACAGTCACTTGTTGAGCCACTTGCCACTGTTCGCAATTTAGACGTGTAATCAATGACCGATGTGACCGACTAGATTCAGCTATTGGATTAGTATTGCACGACCAAGTTACAAACATATGTAAGTGGCTCAACAATCCCTGTTCGCGATGGTACATACATGAAGCCTGTTTTCCCAAATAGGGTAGGCAGAGCACACGTAACGCTACATGGACAAATCCATGACTATTTCGAGTCTCGTAGCGAATTCTAGCGTACTTTTTGGGTTTTAAGTTCAAAGTTACTATAGTAACAGGTAACCCCTTGCTAACGTGTCGCCTTGAATATACCTTAACCTATATTCTTAGTGGCCTCGTTCGAAATCCAGGGAAGAAATGGAGAGGTATTATTCTAAATCCGACACCACACAGCAAATATAATTTGCAAGAAAAAATGTGCGGACATTTCCAGTGTAAGCAAGTAGAAATTCATCGAAATCTGTGCAGTATTTTTTGCGTCCGAGGCATGCTTTAGTGCCCTCATAATCGCACCAAAATTGGCTGCCTTGCGATGCGACTCGGTCAGTGAGGGTCTGACTATTGTGTTTTTCTACACATCCATACAAACTTACAAACATACATACATATTCTCACGCCTGTATTCCCAAGAGGGGTAGGCAGAGCACATGAATTCAAAAATCCAGCGCCAAGTTTAGCAATTTCAGGGTAACCAGATGGTTAAACGTGATATTGCAGTGACAGGTTGCTAGCCCATCGCCCACAATACACTAACCCTTTCCCTGAGTCGACTCTTACGACACCCACGGGAAGAAAGGGGGAGGTGCTATTCTAACCCGGCAACACACGTTCAAAATATTAGTAGGATAATGTACTCTTTTGTTTGTATATTTTGTCAGGATTTTTTGATTATTTTTAAATCCATACGGGAATAAGATTGTCTCTTAGAATAAGAATCTGACCAGGTTTTAAAAAAAAACATAATTAAGGTAAAAGTACCAATGCTCGACGCCTCAACGCCCAGTAGATGACACCCATCTGTCACCGGTTTTACTAAGACATAAGGTTGCAAGTGTCAAGTATTGGGTCAGTGTCGACCACAGGGACGTTACCTTACACGGGTAGAGTGACCTGCTCTAAAACTAAATTATAGATACTCCAGTTAGCTTGAATCGATCATACCCATTGAGTATTGTTACACATCCATAACTCGCGTTTCCCCACATCCCCGCTAACGTGTGACTATTTCGCAATGGCAACACTGGCTAGAAAGCTGTCACCATTCTATGCTAATTGCTAATTGTAATATCCCAACATGGCGGCGAGTGTCCTGTCAATTCGGTTGGTAGCAATGACAAGGTATTGCAATACTTTGCCTAATTACAGTGCTGGTTACTGATTTATCCTTTGTCCGTAATCTGGAAGCGGTTACCTTTAAAATGTTGAGCTAGTACCTCTTGTGGATGTCGTAAGAGGCGACTAAGGAAATAAATACATACATACATACAGTCAAGGAAATTGATACCTGTGCCACTTTGAACTTTTTCATAATGAATTTCATATTGCTTTGATTAGCAGATAGTATGGTATGTCACAGTGATATTTCTTGTGAAAAGGTACAAAGTGGCATAGTTATCAAATTATTTGACTGTACAGTACATACACACAATCACGCCTGTTCCCAAATGGGGTTGGCAGAGCACATGAAACACGACACAGACAAAACTATGACCATTTCCGGCTTCGTTTGTAAACAGATGGAAGAGGTAGTATAATAGTGACAGGTTGCTAGCCTGTCGGCTAAAGAATACCTAAATCTATTTCCTTAGTCACCTCTTACGACATCCACGGAAGAAATGGAGAGGCGCTATTCTAGACCCGACACTACACGGGCACTGAGGAAATAGGTTGAAATGTATTGTATTTTTTATGAACGTTTAGCCGCCTCCTACGACGAGAGGTGTCATTCTAAATACTAAACCAGACTCCACACGGGTTAGTGGAATGACTGAGTGTAATCGACGCTTTAGTCTTACAAAAACTGTTCTCATTTTCCATTTGTTTTTACTACTTAATCGCATTTTCCGACCATTTGTTTAATCAAGTTGTTATTTCCGTTCCAGGTACGTACGAGCTAACATAATACGATAAGGTAACTTATAATCCTTCAAATTAATAACAACCCAAATGACTACGCACCACATCTCCTTTCCGCCTCGGATACGATCGTATTAGGCAATCAGGAAACCGCAGTGATTAGCATCGGTTTTCCTTCAAATATTACTCCAGTTATTAAATCAACGAAATCTAGATTCAACGTGCTATTTAAGGTAAAAGTACCAATGCTCAACGCCTCAATGCCCAGTAGATGACACTCATCTGTCACCTGTCTTCCTATGACGGTTGCAAGTGCCAAGTATTGGGTCAGTGTCAAACACAGGGACATTTATGCTAAGCGTCCACAGGTCCGCATCGCACGCATCGGACGCATCGGATTCAATCAGATGTATGGCGAAATGCGATGCGTACGATGCGGACAGGTGGACGCACTTGTATGAGTTTCAAATGTAATACAAAGAATACTATAAAATGTTGAGCCACAAAGTCGGAATTTCTTTTTATTTTCCGACTATTCCTAGGGTAAATTTGGTAGTTTGATTTTTTACGGCACCAGTTTCATACTATTTCAATACCAGTTCTAATCCATTATTCCGCAACCCCGTACAAAAACCATGCAACAAGAGGAAATAATCGAGGGTCGTACTTTTGAATTCTTAACTGCACTCAGTTGGACAGCTTACAAGTGACGGCATAGTGCTGAATCTTATTATTTTATGCCCCTTAATATCGTTCTAGATAGGTCACCTGGTGGTTCAGATGACCCATATTTTTTACTACATGGGCCAGCGGTCTATTCGTCACACCCCTTCCGACTCATCACCTTCGACGTTATGCTCTCCTAGTACATGCTAAAGGTCTAAGGTCCGGTACGGCACCGTGACGGTCCCGCTCTGATTCCCCCGACTTTGAGAACCACTGTGTCACTTGAACACATTACTATTCACAGCGCATTGCGTAAAAAATGGAAAATGTATAACTTTTCTGCGCACGCTCTTGGCGGTTCGATTTAAAGTCCAAAATGGCGTACCTTTGTTAACTATCACTTCATATTTTTAAAGCGATAATTGCGTGTGGGCTGAAGAAATCTTTTGTATTAGATAACTCGCAACGGCCTAAAATTCGGAGAAGTAGGTAAACAAACAAATTAAAGAACTCTTAATAACTGACCTGATTGAGGAAAATTATAAGAATGCGCTCGAAAATTTTGTCAGGGAATCCCAAAGTAGGATAGATGTTCTGAGTCATCTAAATCTGCAAAAAGCGGATTTAGTATCAAGATTTCTTAGTACAGTAGCTATAATATCGTATCAGGTCCAAATACATTGCAGGGTTCGTACTACCACTAAAGCTAGAACGACAACGGTTCACTTCATTTTATGCTCAAGTTTGTGTTCAGAGGTGTAATTTTGAGTGAAAGACAAAGAATAAAACAAGATGAACCATCTGATTCTATCTTTACAACTCTTAACCTAAGAGGCCAAGCAATGTAACGTTTTGCACAATATCGTCGAAGTGAAGTAGCAAGAAAAAGTCCCCGATCAAGAGATTGCGCCGGGCATCGAACCCGGTACATTTCCGAATGATAATTGAAAAGTACCGAATGCTCATTCGGGAGATGTTATCAAACGAGGCAATAGAGATACTGGAAAAGATTTGGTAGATTGATTTTCTTTAGTAAAAGTACAGTTGGTCAGTTGGGATAAGAAGATTTTAAGTTTCGTAAATAAATGTAACTATTTCAAAATGATACTACTACTTGATACTACTTTTATTCCCTTCTACAGCTGGCGTCAATTTTTATGACCATGCTGCATGCTGTGATCCTTGCTGTACCAACATTTGACGTCAATCTTAATGACCAATGATGTGGTGTTATGCTCTGACGTAACAATCTAAACACGTCCACGAGCTCGACGTCGAGTGTCAAAATTAGCTGTCATTTATGGAAAACTTATGACAGAGACGACGTTTATAATTCTATAAAAAAGAAGAGTTCATTGTCACACAAGAAAGTGCTGTTTTGAGATTCCTCGAAATCTTGCAGATGGTGCAGTCATCCAGAATTGATCCATAGAATCTTCGCCATGTAGTTTATTTAATATAGAACCGACTAGCGATTAACAACTGGTTGGAATTGCAGATGATTTAACCTATTACGTTTTGTTTTCTTCTATATAAACCCCAAAAGTTATAGGCAGTGATGGTAATTTGTATTGTGAGTACGCTGTCTCTTCCATCGATAGACTTCTAGGAAAGTTTTAAAGTGCCGTCCATCTGACCATTGTGTTTGCCCATTCGAACTGGGTTGATGCTAAGACAAAGAGCTCTTCTCAACAAAAGAGGTTAGCGTTGTGGAATATAGATCCCCGATAACGCAGAACGATTAAGTTATAGTTAGAGATAGTCGTTATCATTCTACTTCCTTGGGCGTATTTCAATTTAGTTAAGGGCATCAACTTTCGTGAAGATTGTATTAGGATTATACCTCCGAAAAAAAAAAAACCGACTTCAAATTAGCAATATTTTGAAAAGATTCTGTTTACTGAATGTAAAATCTTGACTTCATCAACAAATTACCGAAAACGCCGTACATCTCCATATAAAATTTGAAGAGTTCCCTCGATTTCTCCAAGATTTCATCATCAGATCCTGGTGTCGTGCCAATGGGACCAATTTCGAGTTATGCCCTATCGATTAAAAAAAACATTTTGAAAATCGGTCCACGGGTCTCCGAGCTATCGAGTAACATACACAAAAAAAAAAAAATATATATATATATATATTAGGTCGAATTGAGGACCTCCTCTTTTTGAAGTCGGTTAATAACAAGCACAGACGGTAATAAGCCTTAGATTAAGTAACAAAAAAAAAAAACAAGACAGAAATTACTTAATTCTTATTATACGCATATTCATTTGACACCTTGCATGGAATGGCGCCAGGTCATTTTCGCAGAAAGATCTTTGTTGAAGATGATGCCGTGGTATTTTTCACGTTAATCATGAATATGAGACGTGGCATCATCGGCTACCTGTTTTATATGTTACTATGTTTGTTGCTCTTTGATACGATATTCTTCTAATATTACGTATACCTATTCTGGTAAAGTTGAATCATAATCACATAGCGATGTCATTTATTTACGGTTTCTCGTCGAAGTCAAAGTCTAAATAAGTCAGGGATTATTTTTCTTAAGCGTTCCAGTCGGAACTATTTTGTATTATATTACTAACACTACATACAGTGCTTACTACAGATTTTTCCTGTGACTCAATTATTTACGATTTTAATTTACTAAGCACCAGATTCTAGCGTAAAAACAGCAAAAATAATGTCGTCTACATACAAGTTGTGGATTGGTCAGACAGCGAATCGCTGTTTTCAATAGGAGTTTGCAATCGCAACGTGCGTGTTTAAACGGTTTACCTACTTTTGGGTATATACACAAACTTATCTATGTGGCAAAAACTAGATAACAATCTTACCTAAAGTACCAGGCCCGCATAAACGCAAGCGGGCTAGATAAACTGTCTCGCTATCGGCGCTACATCCGGGTGGTTTCACCGAGGAACTGAGGTAACAATTACCGACGTGTGAACGTCCCACTGTTTCATGCTTCCCTGGTACATTGGGAACACTTTCTATGAAGCATGTGGTAAATTGCGATGGAACCATAAGAGGCTTCGCAGTTTCTAAGAATAGATTGCTGTTTATAGTAATGTGACGGAAACAACAGTAATGCAGGAAGTCTTGCGGTAACGAATGCTGGAAATTATACACGAGTCAAAACCAAAACTCTGTTACCGTTGGTAAATATTATGAAAAAACACGTAGAGAATGTACGAAGCTCAAATAATAGGAACGACTAATCAAATTTTGTTCACACCTAGCCAGAACAACCACAAGACAGAACGCTAGTCTATTGATTACCTAAGTACCATCGCGAACAGGGATTGTTTGTAACTTGGTCGTGTAATACTAATCCAATAGATAACATCTGTCAGTCACATCGGTCATTGATTACACGTCTAAATTGCGAACAGTGGCAAGTGGCTCAACAATCCCTGATCGTGAATGTACACCTCCGACGTCTACGGGAGGAATAGAGAAATATAATTCTAAACACGACACCTTACATGGAAGTCGATATGCGTAACATACTCGTAACTCCTAGAAGTGGTTCATGCAATAGAGTTCCTTGAAACTCATTATGGATTAGGGTTAGTAACTTCTCGCCCTTTCTTCCGTGGATATCCTAACAGGCGACTAGGGATATGGACAAGCAACCTGTCACTATACCATTTTCATGATTAAATCTATAATTGTTAAAAGTGGTTACAGAACGTGATCTATTTTCGCTGTGTAACATTCCCTGTGCTTTGGCTTGGCTACCCCATTTTGGCTATGAAGGTTTCGTGTTTATTTTATTATGATATCACATCAAAGTAACGTCGGCGAAAGTACGTACCGACTTAACTCTGTCCAAAACCGCAGCAATATATACTTTCCACGCTCAGATAAACCAAATATTATCATAAAAGTGACTTAGAAGTACACGACAACTACAAACAGCGACAAAGTTTTCCAAAAATGGCGCCGCTAAGGGCCTCTTACAACAGGCAATGATAACTTTACTATTCCCTCCGTTGACTAAACAGTGCTACATTGCGTGTCTAACGAAGTAACTGCAGTGGCACGTTAGTTTCCACCGAGCAATGGAAAGAGAATACCTCATTTACATCGCTGGTTGCATGCGTTCCTGGTAGAAATGTTTCGGCGAACCAGAGCCAGGGTTCAACTGATTGGATTCCTTCTCTAATATGGACTGTTTTCCAGTTTGATCTTAGGTCCTTTTCGTTTTACACCATTTAGAGCAGGATGTACTGAGGAATGATAGCCCACGTGCTAGAGATTCAGGAAGGAACTGTGAAAGGTGAAGTTAGGAAGATATTGGCTGGATACGATTCCAAATTTTGAATTTAAATTCAAAACATTCTAGAACCGTATTTTGTTTAAATGATTTTGAGATCGTCTCAGCATTGGTTCCAGCACCCCGCTTTGATGCAAACCTTGTAAATCTAGTATAAGTTTGCTAGAATACAAATGGCGCAGTGTTTTTTAACCGACTTCAAAAAAGGAGGTATTCAATTCGGCTGTATGTTTTTTATTTTTTTTTTTTTTTATTTTTTTTTTATGTATGTTACCTCAGAACTTCTAAACGGGTGGACCGATTTCGATGGTTCTTTTTGTGTTCGATAGCAAATGGTTTCCCATTGGTCCCATTTTAATTTCATCAAGATCTAACTAGTAGTTTTTGAATTATCCTTAAAATAAAAAAAATAATCAACGGGCATCGGGATTTTTAATCCGAACTTACATTTGTACATACTTACATACCTACATACAATCACGCCTGTATTTTTAAATAGGGTAGGCAGAGCACACAAAACGCTACATAGAAAAAACCATGTCTATGTCACGCTTCGTGGCCACTTCTAGCACATTTTTTGTAGGTTTTGAGTTAGCAGGTATAATAGTGACGGGTTGCTAGCCTCATAGCCTGTCGCCTAAAATTTAATTTAACCTATGTCCTTAGTCGCCTCTTGCGACATCCACGGAAGAAATGGAGAGTATTTTTATGTGTATTCGCTGATTACTTTATGTGTATTCGAAGACGCCTGGACCGATTTGGAAAATTCTTTTTTTGTCTGAAAGGGTATAGTTTCCAGGTAGTCCGATTGTCAGCATATCTTGACCTGATGATGGAATATGAGGGAAATCGAGGGCAACCCTCAAATTTTATAGGCACAGGTAGTGTTTTTAGTACATTTTTCAAAGCTACACCAGTATTTACGTTTGGCAGTAAAAGGATTGAGCTGATGATGAAAGGTCAACTCCTTAATTTTTAGGAGTTAAAGGATATTTTTTTTCAATACTGAATGCACCTCCAGACTGGAAATTATAGTTTCAGTAATTAGCCAAGCCTGCTGCTTCTCAAGTGTTGCATTTCTGCTAATGCTCGTTCATCGTGGGGTTTACTTAACAGTTTAGAGGGTTCTAAATCACATAGAGCTATTCCTTCTAAAGCCTTGAATCTGCTGAGAGCTACGTATACCTACTTGATCTTTAGTAAATATGTACATAAACAAGTTTCCTTTAAGGATATAGCTAATTTGAAGTCGGTTTTTTTTTGTTTAAAATTATGTGTCAATATTATCAGTTACATCAGTTTAGAGTCACGTGCGATCCTGTAGAACTCCCGTACTTAGATCAAAGTGCTCTTAAAGCTTCCCTGCTTACATTACCCTGGAAAGTAGACATAGTAGAAGAAAGTAGTCGCCTCTTCATCCACAGAATTAATGGAGATGTAATTCTGAACCCGACAATACACAAAGACGCAAAGGTAAACTCAATTCAAGGTATCAACTACCCGGTTTAAATATCCAAAACTACTCCGTAACGATTGCCATTTGTTACCAATAAAAAACCTTGTCCACACGAAAAATATGTTTGCATATGCCACTTTCTTTGATAAAATGGAACTTTAAACAATGACTGCGACTTCCTAAAGATCGATGCGAGCAATGATCGGGCAAACTTGACTTATCTGCCTTGAACCGTTTGCCGTCCGCCTTTCACCCGTTGAATATCAGTTACACATTAAACTCGGCTCAGTAAGCTTTTGGTTTGTGTAGCAATAAGGCAGAGCTTACTGAGCTATGTTTTAAAGGGCTTTTACAAAGCCAAATAGAGAAGGAATCAGTCTGGATGTCTCAGAACTCAATGTGAAGCCGAAATGGGCTGACTGGATTGATCCTAACCATCATGAGAAAAATCAGAAAAATAATATATCCCTTGCAGTTTAATAATTACTTATGGACAATTTGGACAAACGTCAATGGTAGATAACAAAATATTGAAAAGCCAAGCCAAATTTTGAAAAGTGTGAACAGCTTGAAGATTTGCAGGTTTGTATTATTTCTCTATTTAGTAGAATGAATTATAATATAATTAATTCTACTACGTACATTTATATCATGAATTAACTATTACATTGTTTTGTAAACTGGTTTATACTACAAAATTACAGTTGGTACGATACACCATTTAAGATACAAATCCTTTCGTTTAGGTATTCTATTAGTCAAGGTGTAAGACACTTACCGCTGTGAGGCTTAACTGCTGATAAATTCAATATAGATACCGATCGTTAATGTCCTTTAACAATCCTTATTACTAAATTTTCCGTGATAATACGAAAGTAGCGTAGTGTCAAACTTAGGATTATAAAGTAAATTACGGTTTATTCGTTAATTAGGCAATTATTTCGCGTACTTATACTGTCATTGTTGTCCCAACTTTCGTCTCGGCACAATGGCGCGATAGCGCACTCGCTGCTAACCTATGCCACCCTGGTAATTGGGGGTTTCACTTGGGAGGCAGGCTCTCAGCCTTAAAGCCAAGTATACACTAGGGGAGAAATGTCCCGCGACACGTGACCCCAGCAACGTCGGGCGAAGTAGCGCGACGTTGCCGGACTTCGCTCGACATGTCGCGCGACACGTATATATACGCGGATTTAAGTCGGATATGTCAGGCGAAATCGGCCGACTTCGCTTGACATGTCGCCGACACAATGTCGTGGGACATTTTGTCCCTAGTGTATCCTTGGCTTAAGTCACCACAGACACGGAATACGTACAGAAGGTCCACTCCCGAATACGTTTAGGCGTAATAATATTGCTATCTCTTTCTACCGTTACCTGCTTGTCGTAGAACTTTAAATTTCGGAGTGGGCCTCCCTTGCCACAGATGGCTACGGTATTACTATTACTAAGGTCCTATTTAACCAATCGAGAATAAATCAATTTTTCATAAGGAAAAAGCGGGTGAGACTGACTTATTCTAAGACTGAATCTTACTTTCGTTTAGTTGAAGCCTTATTCTGTCTCTCCTTTCCTCTTTAGACAGATTTAAAACAGTTATTTTTACAATCACTACCATATCAGTAAGGACGATTATAACAGACCAATTGCCCATGGGATATTTTAATATCAACAAGCAAAGCAAATATGCCGCTGATAAAGTAAAAGTCAACATTTACATTTGTAAATATTTACTTGTTTACACATTTATCAGTTGTTTGACAAATCGGGGTCAATATTTGACTTGGGTTTGGTAGACTTGGTCGTGGAGGACGGTTTGCTGGTATAATGTATGTATGTATGTGTGTATGTAGTATGTAAAAAAGTTGAAGGTGCTAGTTGGGATTTGAACCCCCGACACTGGATTACTGAGCCATCAGTCAACTCGACTGGGCAAAGAATGAGAGCCGCGCGCGAGATAGACTACGTGTCATTTTCGGTTAAATATATGGCTGTATCTTTCTACTATTACCCGCTTGCCGTAGATTTTTCACGAAAAACACTAAAATAAAATAAAATTTACGGAGGGCTCCCAACAATCATGATTTTTTTGCATTTTTGATACAGAACCCTTCAAACGCGAGTCCAACTCGCTTTTGGCATATTTTTTTTAAGTAGATGTATCAATCATGTGACGTCATGCCGCGGTAAAAACTGTACCACGTAGTAGTGACGTCACTCAAAATTTCAGAGCACCCTGTCCTCGTCATTTGTTTGTCGACTAAGAAAAAATACGTGTACGATATTGTTTGGTAGGTAGATACCTGACGGACTGAATAGTTTTTAAGTCATCTACCCAATTCAAATTAGCAACATTCGCGCTCCAAAATTAAGTAATTGACAAGGTTGTCATGTCAAACCAATCAAGGGTTAACGAGATGAAATAGTAGCCTGCGTAGATTATAAACGCCCGAAGCGGACAATGTAAGTTGACCGCGTGCACTATCACCTCACCCGGCCAACTAAAGCGTGTCACACACTAAACAGATACGTTAAGATATCTGTATCTGAACGGATATCTGTCAATATAGCTCCCTATACAATTCAATGAGTTAATACACAGAGCGCAGATAACTTACATTTTGCAGTCAAGTATTTGTTGGCACTTGGCGCCGACGTATGGAAAGATGGCATTTATACGCAGATAAAATATTATCCTGTGTGGTGTCGGGATAAAATTACACTTCTCCATTTAGTCCGTGGATGTGGCGACAGGCTATCAACTTGTCACTATTATACCTGCGAATTCAAAACCTAAAAATATGCTAGAAGTGGCCACGAAACGTGAAATAGTCATCGTTTTGTCTATGTAACGTTTTGTGTGCTCTGCCTACCCCATTAGGGAACACAGGCCGCACAGGCGTGATTGTATGTATGTATGTATGTAAAATATTATCGTATCTACTTAGTCTGTGACTCGCGTAACTCGACCGCGTGCACTATCACCTCACCCAGCTTCTCGGAGTGTATCTTTGTGGTGTAACTCCGCTACCTTATAGAGCCGTAGAACACTTATAATAAAAGTTGCCTTTAGATTTTGCTTTTAGGATGACAATTTGCAGTTACGATAATCACCTAAGATTTCTTGAAAAATAAATAGGTACATACATACATAACTAATGATCGGAATAAGTAGTGCCTTTTCGGGTAAATGACCTTAAACATTGTACATAACATGGATAAGACTTGTGATTCCCCTACTCCAAAAAACAGAAATTGTACATATATCATTCATTTACTTTCGTTTAACAGTCGCATACGACTATAAAACATAACACGAAACATTAACATCATTCAACCTATTTCTTCTGACGTCTAGTATCCATTTATATGTAAAAAATAACATTTCAACATCTACTGATGCCAGTATACAAAGTGCCACGCACTCTTTCTTTAAAACATACTTTAAACCAAACACTAACTTAAAATTTTCATTTAAGTCCCCGGGCTAAAAAATCTTATCCATACTAAGCTTACGCACCGAAATGGCACTACCTATTCCGATCATTGTACATAACATACATTGAAGCATACACACTAGGGTGGGTCACTGTAGTATGAGAAAAAATAAATTGTTTTATTTTGACTACTAATAGCAATATAAATGTGTTACATACCTACATATTTATACTAAAATAAAAAGTTTTATTATAATCGGATATTATCTTCAGCCTCCGGATTGACCTTGAAATAAGGAAAATTACAAAGAAAATGTGTTTTCTGAAACTCGATTTACCCTGATTTTTTGTTTGTTAAAGTGAGTCCCTGCGCTTCGTGTATTGTTAGAGTACGCGATCCAGCCTCTCTTCCGTACCCCTGGCTGATCAGGGTTGCCTTCTCAGCCAGGGTGTGTACCTACAAGGTAGCGGGTGTTGGTGTTGTTTGGGATCGCTACCCCTTTGTATGTTATTTATATAATGTTAAATGATGTTAAGATAATTATAAGTCGTATTTTTATTGTAATAAATGTGTTTACGTATATGTATAAGCAATTAATAGAAAAATTACAAATTTATGAATTTTTTCGAAACTTCAAACCTAATCCGGAGGCAGTTACACTAATCAGATTCCAATTATATTTTACACATGATAAATTAACACTTATTAGCACCATAAAATTACTATTAAAATCCGAAATTAAAAAAAAAAGTTTTTTGACCCACCCTAATACACACACAGAGATTTCTCGTTTCGTAGCCACTTTCAAGATGATTTTAGGTTTAAACATAAACATTTACATACATAAACCTCTTTCGTTAATCGCCTCTTACGACATCCGCAGAAGAAATGGAGTGGTGTTATTTTAAATGGAAAACCTGATTCTATACGAAAAATTGACACATCTATTAAAAAAAACCGGCCAAGTGTGGTTCCGTACCAAATAATGCAAAAAAAAAAACCGATTTTTTTATGGGAAAGATAATAATTAAATTTTATTCTTAGTATTTGTTGTGAAAAGACTACGGCAAGCAGGTGACGTTGGAAAGAGACAGCAATATTTTTACGCCTCGTCCGAGAGAGTAGGTCTTCAGTACGTAACGTAGTAATTATTCTGTGATGCCGGCTCTCGTCATAAAGGCTGTAAGTGCTAAAACGCATACCATCTCAAGTTGGCTGTGTAATGCGATGTGACCGATGCAACCAGGCCAGAGCTTGCAGCAACCTTACGACAGTTCGTTTGTAGTTCAAATTAAAAGTGGGGCGAGATATGTAAAATACCTAATGATAATCTAATCCATTTTAGGTATAAGAGTTTAATGATGTTTTTAAGTATCGAACTGTCTCGAAAATTATGACGATTTGAGGACGAATTTTTATCGTAAGAATATTTTATGTTTTGAGCTAGACGCTTTTGAGCTACTAATGTAATAATTATTATTATTAAAGAAGACCACAGGATATAGTAATTTGGTATCTGTGGCGCTGTGAGTAGGTATTTTCTCATGAGTAATTTTGAATTTTCACGAAAAGATTGAATTAGAAGAAGTATGATCCATTTAAAATAATCACGGAAGCTACTTAACTTAATCAATTACATTCGTTCTCGCAACACAAATTATGTAGGTTACTAAGTTAACTAGTTCACTAATCGAAACAATAGAGCATAATTGTCACCTCATTTAGCATAAATCGATCTTACATAAGTATGAATATTAAATGTTGTAACGGCGCCCACGCGCCGCCATTGTTTTGTACTGATGGGTATCAGGAGAACATAAGCTTGCAGAAGTATTTGTTTACACCGATAGGTCGGGAGATAAGAGTTTGATGTCCTGTTGCGTTATGATGCCCTGGTCGGTGAGAATGTTACTGCTTGAGCAAGTTTGCTTGCTTGCTTGATTGTAGATAAGTTGTGATGTAAGTTTGGCAAGTTTTAATTAAATTATCACTTTTATTTATAAATCCTTAATTGCGGTTCAGATTGCTATGTCCTTTGTCAGTACAGTAAATAAAAAAAACTCAGATACGCGTGGAACTAAAAACCAATAAAAATTCATATCTAAATAGCAAACTTCAAACTTTGCTTGCACAGACATTACTTTAAAGCTGATCTCTTTTGAAAAATAAACTTCAGCCCATCATAGCAAAGATCCTCAAGACAAACAGCCGCTTAGTTCCTCAGGGTTGCCACATGCCAGTTTTTGATTTACGGTGTACCAGTAGTCCCCGGGGTTTTACGTGGCAAGATTTTAAGTGGTGGGGCTTACCCTTAAGGAAAAGCGATGCGAAATCTTACGATTATCGAAAATACGGAATAATAATTAAAAACGAGAATTCCTTGTTACCGTTAAGTTTAGCTTATGAAGCTGTCTGGAAAGTAATTGAAAAAAATCATTACTTAGTAGTCATCATCATCATCATCAGCCTATAAATGTCCCACTGCAGGGCACAGGCCTCCTCTCAATATGAAAGGGCTTGGCCTATAGTTCCCAATGCGGATTGGAAAACATCGTGAGGAAACCTACACACAGCGACGAAGTAATTCAACGTTGTGTGTGAAGTTCCCAAGTTCCCATTAGTAGTATGTATTATAAATTATAATAAGCTTTTTAACGTAAAATTTATAACAACCAACAAAAACTTTATTTTTACAAAATTGCGACTTCATTCTGATTACCGGATTTAAAATAAAAAAATCTAATTATCATAGTGTAGAATCCGGGCCGTCTGGGCAGCCCTAGTCTAGCCATGCGCGCGTCGATTGCGCAGTATTGCGCGTATTAGTTACCGCTCGTGCCTGACGCGGCCATACATCGCTGTGTGCTTGCGCGTTGAAGATTGCTCGTGATAACTAAATGACCCGCGCTATAGTAAGTCGCATGTAACCACCGACGTGCGTTTGTAGCTTACCTATTTAATATTGGGTCAATATTTTAGGTCCCTGGTTACTATGTTAACGTCAGAATAACCCATTAACCCAGTGGTCGGCAACCTTTTAGTTGCCAAAAGCCACAGATCGGCAAAATTGTGTAGTAACTGGCCATACTCGAGTATACCTTTGATAGTGTAGGATAACATGAATTAAGAATAGTATTAAAAATTCTAAATTCACGGGTCGCATAATGAGGCTAACCGCGAGCCGCACGTTGCTGACCCCTTTTTTTTCGTGGGGAAATCCTCATAGATACCCACCGTCCTGTGGGGGAGGAATGGCAGGTTATGTCAGAACGCTGACTAAAACCACACGGTGTTGCCAATGTCCGCCTTCGTAGGGCCCGTGAGAACCCATGCGGACAACAATTGCACCAACCCTACTATACGTATACGTTGCCGACCCCTGTTCGGTGTTTACTCAGATTTAATCAACCACCGACGGAATTCTGATCTCTGCGAGCAATCCTTTACAAAAAACTGCATTCTGAAAATGCAAACGGCTTCCGCAAAACTGTTTTTCTGCTACTGCGTATATCAACCGCCTTTCTTAAACTGACACTCCTATTCCTAATAATTAAACAAACACATTTTGAACTACCGACAACAAAGGGCTATAATAATTCACTTGAGCTATCTTTCGGAACGTACAATGCGGACCAACGGCAATGCTGGTAGCATAACGGTATTCCGATTTCAAATTTGACTTTATCTACGTTCGATAGGATAGAGTGGCCAGTGTTGTGGCCGAGCAGAGCTGGGAACAGAGGTTCTTTTTATAAATTTAAATTTTACTGAATTCAAAACAATTGCGAATTGCGAATTAAATAATTTTAAACAAAAAAAAACTGACTTCAAATTAGCAATATTTTGAAAGTATTCTGTTTACTGAATGTAAAATCTTGACTTCATCAACAAATTACCGAAAACGCCGTACATCTCCATATAAAATTTGAAGAGTTCCCTCGATTTCTCCAAGATTCCATCATCAGATCCTGGTTTCGTGCCAATGGGACCAATTTCGAGTTATACCCTTCCGATTAAAAAAAAAAAAAATTAAAATCGGTCCACGGGTTTTCGAGATATCGAGTTATACCCTTCCGATTAAAAAAAAAAAATTTTAAAATCGGTCCACGGGTTTTCGAGATATCGAGTAACATACACACATTAGGTCGAATTGAGAACCTCCTCCTTTTTGAAGTCGGTTAAAAAGATATTGCTAACAAGAGTCTTTTATGACTCGAGTTTGTAATTCCTTTACTGCCCGTGATACACAATAATTTTCATAAAAAATAAACGTTACCAAAAATGCATAACGTTACCACTGCGCAACGCCGTTCTGCTTGCGCTGTGTATTTAGATCGGTTGTCACTACTTTTCGAATCGTTTACTATAGACAAGAACTGTATTTCCCATAGAATCCAAATGGTCCATACGGCCAAACTCTGCCAATAGGTGCAAATAAATTTACAAAAAATATTGAAAAATGCATTGACATACATCCGTCGTAACGTCACTCGAAACATCAGACCAATGTAAGGTAAAAGTACCAATGCTCGACGCCTCAACGCCCAGGAGGTGACACCCATCTGTCACCTGTCTTACTATGACATAAGGTTGCAAGTGCCAAGTATTGGGTCAGTATCGAGCACAGGGACGTTTACCTTATCCACGTACGTATTTCTTTTTTGTCAAATAAAAGAAAAAATACGGGTAGAATATTTTTTATAATCTATCTGATGGTCTAAATAGTTTTTTCACATCACCTATTCGGAACAGGGACTTTTCTTCCCCGCTAGGAGGGATCAAAATGGCACTTTTCTGTTCAAGGACATTTGCTGTTTTATGTTTGTTAAATGTTGATAGTTAAATGTGGAATGATTTTTTCCCTTATTTCTGTAAGATAAATGTTATTTTTAAGAGACTAAATAATCGAATTTCTTAATTTTTTAGATCTTTTATTTTTTTCACAGGTGATGTGAAAAGCAGTACGTGTCACGCGGTAGCAAAATTATTTTCATCTTAGGCGTTAACACTTGGATCCCTCACTACGCTCGTGATTCTATTTTAGAATCCTTCGCTTCGTTCAGGATTCAATGTACGCCCTCGCCGTAAATATGTAATTTTGTTCCCTTGTGACACAATCTACTATTTTAGTCAACAACCCAATTGAAACACTGTAGACCTTAACTCTATCGCGATGGTACGTGTAAGAAATGGGCCAATAGTTCACCCAACATTTAAATATCTTAACTGTACAGTCACGTAACCATAACAACCTTTATTAGTCAAAATAGAGATGTTAATTTGGTACAATTTAATAACATGTAATAAGAGCATGATTACAAAAATGTTCGGCCATTATTTTTTGGCCGAAGGCTCCTTTACTGTTTAGAAAAAGATTAATGCTTGCGAATATCTAGGTTTAATTTAGTATTTTGGACCTTATGGTAACGTGGTATAGTTGCTTTGTGATCGCGTTAGATGGAGAAAGCTGCCCTGATGTACGGGCGCGGTATTGATAAGTGCGCTTCCCGCTCGGCCATGCAAATTATCGTTGCGCCGTGCCCACACTGCGATTTGTCATTGTTTAAGGTACGATATTGTTGCTGTTCGCTTATGCTGCCCTGGTACACGGATCGAAAGGGCACGAGTTTTTTTTAGATCTTGAATATCTTGATCAAAGGATGCCTAGTACAGGAATTATACACATTTTGAAATGCAAATGAACCGAGAAAGCTGAATTTTTGATATGACGTAGAGAATGCCCATAAAAGCTTAACTTGAAATTGAGATATCGGGCAAAAACCATTTTCGTCTTTTTCGATCGGTATCTCAATAACAATGTATGTAAAGCAAAAATGTTTTACGCATAAGTTATAGAGCATAAATAGAGCTAAAAAAAACTTCTTGACAGAATTATCGTATCTCGTCGGATAGCCGAGTTATTGTCAAAAAACCAATCTTCACCTTTTTTTCAAGATGGCGGAAAACCCACATAGGAAATCTTGGTCGACAATTTCAAGTTAAGCTTTTATGGGCATTCTCTACGTCATATCAAAAATTCAGCTTTCTCGGTTCATTTGCATTTCTTTGCCGTTAATTCCTACGTAATGACCGGGTTATGTGTGGTACAGTCAATACGGTCGGTCAGGGACTTTATTTAATTCATGAGCCACCATAGAACCTTTTCAAAGAAAAAATCATTACGATTTCCCTTGATAATTAATGGGATGTCACTATGACCTTTACTGTAAATTGATACCATGGTTGCTCATGACATGAATTAAAGTCCTTGACTGTACATGTCGGGTTAGAATAACACTTCTCCATTTCTTCTGCGGACGTCGTAAGAGGCGACTAAGAAAAAAGGTTTAGGTTATGCCTTGATCACACGTACCGAGTAGAGTGGCGAGAGAGTGTTCTCGGCCGAGTACTCGGTTCGTGTGTACTATTGTCTTCATACTACACACGAACCGAGTACTCGGCCGAGAACACTCTCTCGCCACTCTACTCGGTACGTGTGATCAAGGCATTAGGTTAGGTGTTGTAGTGTAGATGACAGGCTAGCAACTAGTCACTGTTACAGGTGACTATCTGTTTGCAAACTTAACATTTATGATAGACGTGGCTAAGAAGCGTGAAACGGTCAGTAGTTTTGTCTGTGTCGTGTTTCGTGTGCTCTGCCAACCCCATTTGGGAACACAGGTGTGATTGGATGTACATATGTTTGATTAGAGATTGTTTTGTATGGTTATTGAGTCCTCTTTCCAACTTTAACAGCTTTCTTTTTGTTTTAATTGACCCAGAATGTCCAAGTCGTGCACTACACACCAAAAGCGAAAAGTACAAGCAATTGTACTCAGTGGCACCTGTAAAGGATGTCAATGGAGGTCAGTGCAGCGAAATTCGACCACTGGGTCGACGGTCGCTCGCGTAGTATTTGTGACCTTGTTAATTGAATTACTCCTGGCGCTTCATTGTCTCCTGGTATTTTGGTGGTTATGTGTTTTCGCAATTTGTCAAATACTTATACTAAGTGTAAAGCGAAGGCTAGACGTTCAATAAATATCCTTCAATATTTATTTCCTATTGTGATATATATTGATCGTCTAGTCTTGCTATATTGATGGAAAATACACTGAATTCTTGAACAGATTGTGATCCATCAGTATTCTCAAATTGAAGGATCACAATATTTATTGAACGTCTAGCCTTCGCCTAAGTCGGCGTCTAAAGTGGTAAGATTTTAAGTAGGGGGGGGGGGTAAATTCACGCATCATTTTTCCATAAAAATTATGCCGAGGACTGTAAAGTGCAATAAAAGTGGAAGTCTCTCTCTAAAACAGACGTTGAAAAGAAATTTCCCCTTGAATTGTAAGCTATGTATTTGATAACCGGTGCCTAGTCAGCTGAGCACAGCAACTGGCAAGGGGAACACACATGAGTCGCGTGTGTGAGACTATACGTGTCACTGCCTAACTAAAGATGTCAGAAAAAGATAAGCAGACCATCTCGCGCGCGACAAACCACTAACTTTTTGCGGGCCTGGGTGGGCAACATTATTTTTTTAGTGTGTCTTCTATGTCTGTGGGTGTGTTAAAAATTTATGTCTGTGCGTCTAGACATAGGTTAGGCTCTGAGGTGGAGTTGAAGACGTGGATGGCAGGTAGAAATGACGAAAGCAGCGACTTGAATTATTTGCGTATAATTCAGCGAGCGTTAGTAAATACAATTTTTTCTTCAGCAAATATTACTAACTATACATATAAAGCAAACTTAAGCTTTAAAATTAAAGACAGAAGGAAGCTAAGCGAGTTAGTGCGAAATTAGAATTGCGGTAGGCTCACAAAAGAAAAAAAACTATTTCTAACTATTTCACAATAATACTTCGAATCATTACCAGGCTCCCATAAAATGGAAAGGTCTCATTGTAGATGATATAAAACTGAATTAGTATTTGGAACAGCGACTAGTAAATGGTGTGGACGCGGCGCGATCCCGTGTGACCCGGCGAGGGCGTTGCCGTTGTGCAAGCCCTATTTATTGTCAGTACGAGTATTCTGATTTTACGTAAGATTGCGTTATAGGGCCAGCGATAATCTCTGATAAAGATGAAGTAATACCATCCTTAGTTCTGGCTTACGTCTTTACCTACTTTCACTTAATAAAAGATTCGCGGATCGAAATATTCGCACTATAGATAATGATAATGACACACGAATTCGAGGCAAAATATAAAGTTTTCATTCAGTCTGTTAATTGCGTACGACGTCCAACTTGTCCAAAATCCAAAACTATTATGCATGATTTCCACCAAACGGCCAGAATCGGAACTAATTTTATGGTCTTTAAACGATACTGAACCTTACGGTCACTGTGTTTAAGTCTACATTACCAAGCAGCGTACTAAAGCTAGGTGACGTACGTCGCCCGCGACCACGGAATACAAAAATAAGATAGGGGAAACCTAGGCGGGTTGACACAAAGGTGAGTTGACACAAAGCTAATATCTCAGGAACTATAGCAAATAGAAGTTAGGCTACTATGCATTTTAAACCTTAAGCTCGGTCCGGTAGACTTGCTAGTACGCGTCGTGGCCACCAGGTGGACGGTTTCGGAGATACAGCGTCGGTGGTCAAAATTGGACGAAAAGTAGGTTTTTTATTCTTTTTTCGGAACAGTTTCTTTACATGTAAGGAATCCAATCTCGTGCTGTTTATAGATGATTTTTGAAGCTCGGTCAATGTAGTCTAACATGCATATGTCACATTTTTGGTAAAATTGCGGTTTGTAGATTTCAACCGCAATGATAAGTCAAGAGCCGTAAATTTCAAGGTAGAGGTAAGTTGAAACACCTTGTTTCAATTCACCTCGTTTGTTGCAACTCACCTCGGTTCTTTTATTTTTAGTTTTATTATCACAGGGTTTTATTGTATGTGGCATTTGGCCATTTAATTTAAACTTTTTTATAGTGGCACACTTCCTGGCCGGCTAAAAAAACCCATTCTCCTATATTAATCAAACGCAACTCAGAACAACGTGAACTGGAGAGGAAGAAACTAGACCCAACCACCAACGCGACCCAACGACCAAGAACTTCGAGCGGAAAGAAATTTGCCTTGCAGTAGTGCGACTGCCAATGTGCTTACTTTCCTTCCTGACATGGATACTCACACTGTTACTCGCGCTATGAACATGAGCAGTCTACTTCTTCCACAGTCCGTTTTAGCGTGATTACAAATTCTCCTCAACGTAACCTAATTTCCTAATACTAAGTTTCTTATTATAATTTAGTGAGATGAAAGGCTAAAGATTATTTATTTGTATTAAATCAATTTTTAATTATTACTCAAATGCTTACTAGAAAACGACTGGTTATTACAAGTTTAGGGTAAAAAAGCTTACAAATAAATTCAAAACGCAAAATCTTATTTACGCAAAAAAGCTCCTGAGAGCATTTTTAGATATATTTTCGTTTTCAGACTTTTCTGCGCTCCGGAAAGCCTGTCATTGCCTAAAAAGATGAATTGAAAACTAGTAAATAGCTTGACGAACGTGACTTTTTCAAAATACTTAAGTAGGTACCTTGTTGAAAGTAGGTTTTTTTAAATAACAGAATTAATTAAGTCACTTTATATTACAAAAGTTATTCTGTTAACGATTATTACCTGGTTAAACAGTTCTGACTGCATTAAAGACTAAAATTTTGTTAAGAATTAAGGACACACTTAATTCCAGTCTGCCATCCCAATTATAAAATAATAAATGTATTATGAGTAAGGGTATTTGTACTGCTGATTGACCTTTGTTTCTTTAATTGTTTGTTTCTTGAACATCAAAAGGTTTTATTCACTTTAATGCCCGTTATTTAATTTTTTTGACCATCTAGCTAGCTACTGTGTCAACTTACCTAGGTACCTGTTTCATCTTACCTCGGTATTAGGAGAGTTGAAACACTCTTGACTTGATTTGAAAAATGACATTTTTTTAATAGTTATTAGTACTTATTACCACTTTAACTGAAATAAATAGTTAGATTATTAAATTTCCTGTCTAGTGGTATGTTTTGCATAGTTCTAAAACGTATAGGGAGGCAGTTATGACCAGAATTGTAAATTTTGTGTCAACCCACCTAGGTCTCCCCTAATGTAGACTTAAACACAGTGACCGTAAGGTTCAGTATCGTTTAAAGACCATAAAATTCTTGCCAATTCCGGCAGTTTGGTGGAAATCATGCATTAGGGTGTTGTTACACCGGCGAGGCGAGACGATTTACTATTTCCAATTGACGTACTATTTCGCTTTAATCCATAAAAAAATGCATTGGTCGATAAATTGGTTATAAGATTTGAACCCACGACATCGGAAATCTGTACGATACAATTGATTCCTGACCCACCATAGAACCTATTTTTGTAAACGTCATAGTGACATTGCATTGCTTGAAGAAGGAAATCACGGTAATGGTGCCAAAGTGCCAACGTTCTGCAGTGGGTTACAAATCCGTACTACGCTCTTTCCAACTGAGCTAACTTTGACCCACCATCTGAATAAAATTCCTAATGCATTGCCATACAATAGGTCCATAATATCCTCTGTAACAAACAACTATCATTTTGCTATCTACGTAACGTTAGCGACCAAAAGCTAATTGTTCATCAGTTAATAGCTAAGTCCACACCAGTGCGCTTTCACGTTCACCTTGCGTCTTCCTGACGCATGTCCGTGCAACCACCAACAACAGCGCATGCCGCCAGCGCGTCTTCATTGAGGATGGATCTAGTTTCAGCGCATGCGCTGTGGTTCTACGGGCATGCGTCAGAGGAAGACGGAAGGTGAACGTGAAAGCGCACTGGTCTGGACTTAGCTTATAACTACGTTTTTTAATAAGTCACAGATATAGTCTTAACTCACGAGCATCTAAATCCTGCAAGTTTCGTTTATTTCTGGAGATAAACCTTTCTTAATACTTACCTGTCTCGCATTTTCTCCCAAAAACATCCGTTAAAACGAAAAACAGGTCCGAACGTTAATGAAAAGCCCGAACCTCTGTTTGCCGAAGCTTTTGGCGCGTAATGTACCATAGACGCGTCTGTCAACATGTCGCAACGCTTCGCCCACGCAGGAACAGCGATCATTGTGCTGTGACATGGCGATGATGTTCGTGGTGTTTTGAATTATGTTGATGATGTACCGGAAATGTATCGACATTAGCAAAACAGTAAGACTCAAGCATCTACAGTCTACACTAATATTATAAAGAGGAAAACTTTGTTTGTTTGTTTGTTTGTTTGTTTGTTTGGTTGTAATGAATAGGCTCAGAAACTACTGGACCGTTTTCAAAAATTCTTGCACCATTCGAAAGCCACATTATCCACGAGTAACATAGGCAAAATTTTACTTTGAAAAAAAAAAAGGATTCTGTTAAATATTTGGGTTTAGATATCTACATCTACACTAATATTATGAAGAGGAAAACTTTGTTTGTTTGTTATGAATAGGCTCAGAAACCTACGACCCCAAAATCCGAAATTTACGCGAACGAAGTCGCGGGCGGAAAGCTAGTAGAATATATAGACAGATAGGAAACCTAATCAAATAAAAATCCTACATTTTAGTTTCAAACTCCAAAAACCGACCAGTCGCCTTAGCACGACAGGGCGCGAGTGGAGTGTGCGACATAGACTACACCTGTCACTGTCTTACTAGAGACGTCAGAAAGTGACAGATAGACTATCCCGCGCGCGACGCGACTAGAGCATGTTGCCGGGCTAAGCCTACAGGCAAGAACTGGACTCACGCTCAAAGGGTTTCATACCAAAAACTGCAAAAAAACATGTATTTGTATTGCTAATTTAATTTAAAGCTTTACTTTAAGTTTATTTTGGTGAAACAATTATATAAAAACAAGATAAAGAGTGACAAAACAAGATACTACTACTGTCTACTAATTAAAACTAAACTATACAAATAAACTAACTAAAAATTTAACTTGAAAACATCCCCGAGACCGCTGCCTCGGGGAAAGGTGCCCAAAAGACTAGCGGCGTTCTCTCTCTGAATGGCGATGCCAATTCGTTGCCCCAGGAAGGCGCCAGCCCTCTGGTCTCCTGTAATTTTGATAAGATGTTTTTTTAACACATTAAAAAAAATTGTGGGCATCAGGTCCCCACGGGCCGAGTGCTTCTACCCCAAACGCCGTAAAACTGACATGACAGGTGAAATATAAAAGCTTGTAAGAAAGGTACAGCATCCACAATAAATCCTAGAACCATCCTGCCGTAAACATAGATCGATGATCCTCGCGATAGTCGCGATCTGCGTCGGCGCGGGCGCAGACGGCGATCTTGGCCGATCTTGGCCGATCTCGGCCGAAGCGGGGCGTTGACCCCGACTGGTCTACCATACAGGGCAATGGGTCATGCTAGACCCTAGAATAGGGACTATATGTATTATAATTGTCATACAATATTTTGATATTTACCACGAGCAGTGAAGCAATTCAGTGTTGCGTGTGAAGTTCCCAAACGCAAACGGAAACCCTCTCATACTGAGAGGCCTGTGCCCAGCAGTGGGACGTATTTAGGCTGAATTTCTTACTTAGTTACTTAAATAAAAGGGGTATAATAATGAAAACAGATGGAAGAGGTAGTATAATAGTGGCAGGTTGCTAGCCTGTCGCCTAAAGAAAGAAAGAAAGACATTTATTGGTACAAAATTTGACACAGATATTAGCTTAAATAAACAAATAAACAACAACTAACAATTATGCATGCAATAAAAAAGAAGAAAAAAAAAGGTTCACATTTCCGTGCCAAATAGCACCAAAAGGGCATAAAAGCATACCGAAACCTATTTCCTTAGTCGCCTCTTTCGACATCCACGGAAGAAATGGAGAAGTGTTATTCTATCCCGACAGCACACAGGAAATACCTAACCTAAAAAGCTTAAACCTAAAGGAAGAACGTAAAATTATGCTAGAAGTGGCTGTGAAGCGTGAAATAGTCATAGTTTTATACATGTCACGTTTCGTGTGCTCTGACTACCCTATTTGGGAACATAGGCGTGATTGTGTGTCGCTACGTCGCTAGCCTGTCACTTGAACAATATTTAAACCCATTATTATTATTTACTTACTTATGTTAATTTATTGTATATCACGTTTAACCATCTGGTTACCCTGAAATTGCTAAACGTGGCACTACATTTTTAAATTCATGTGCTCTGCCTATCCCGCTTGGGAATACAGACGTGAGAATATGTTCTTACTTATGTACTTATTTACCTATAATGATGAAGATATGGCTATTTTATAACCCTAATATGTAGCGATGTTTACAAGCCGTGGGATGGGAACTTTTACAAGAATTTAATCCCATTAGAATAATTATTGAGACATAAGTATGTAAATAAGGCTTCGACGACGTATTCATTATGTGGCACACATTAAAGCTGGATATACATAGACTATAAACACTTTAAACACTCTCATACACACTCACACAAATAACTTAGTACGTTTTTGATAAATTTTCACCACCAACAAAATAACGGCATATCCAAGGCACGACACTAAAATTAATACTAAATAACTAAGTATATAATACTGAAATGTACAAAATCTTTATTACTATACCCAAAATCATTTACCGCAACGTTTTTCGGCAATGATGAAGAAAACATTATGTATAAACTTTTCAGAAATGTTATAAATATATGGACTCGTTGATGTCTATCATACGAGAATCGCCTAAGTCAAATACAAGGGCTAACAGAACTATTTTCAGGATGTGTTTTGGTTCCCAATTACTGGCATGTCTTTTAGGATTTTCATTTATGTTCATCACGAGTCACGACGCGGGACTTCACGTTAGTTTTTTTAATATGAGCCGCACTATACCTTATTTGTTTAGGTAGTTAAAACAATGTAAACAATCTTGACGTGTCTTTTTATTTAAACGTACACTTTATAAATCGAAATCTTTACATTTTACAATTTAGGTATGAAAAAATCATTTACTTTCATAATTGAATTGTATAGTGTAACGATTTTAATTTTTAACAAAAAGACATGTCAAGATTGTTTACATTGTTTTAACTACCTAAACAGTTAAGGTATATGGCCCTGCGCAGACGACAGACTACCCGCGTTGGACTTTTTAGTCTGCGAAAATAGAACATACGGAATTGTATGCAGTAACACACGACGCGCAAAAAGTCTTTTCACGCAGACTTTTTGTGCGCCGCAGACTCGATCGCACAAAAACTGTCTTCTGCACTGCCCCTAAACATGAACTTACAACTTAGTCTATTTCCTGGTTAGTGTAGACCAAGCTCTACTGCGCAGGCGTCGTATTAGGAGCGTTTGGAAGGCATAATACATTATAAACCCATTTTTATCATATGTATTTCTATAGCCGCTATAATAAAAAATACTAAAAATAAAATAAAATAATTATTTACGGCTCCCTTACATCAATCGTGGTTTTTTGGTGTTTTTAGGTCGATTAAATAACGGTAACAGAATAGACGTTTGAAATTTAGTTTAAAAAAAAAACGTGATTTTTACTGTTTTTGGTACGAAACCCTTCGAGCACGAGTGCAACTCGTACTTACCCGGTTTTTTTTATATGAGCCACACTAAAAACGAGCTTACAAGTTTGTCAGTCTATGTCGTGATTAGGGTGAAGCCAAATGAGCGTAATTATGTGAGTTGTGAGTCGCGTATTTTCGGTCACTTAATGTTACGTTACTCATTTTGCTGTATTAATTTTTCGTCATCATGTGGCACCGAATGCAGCAGAATTTTTGCGGCCGAAATTCTGCTACTCACAACTCATAAAATTACGCTCGTTTGGCCTCACCCTTAGTGTAGACCAAGCTTTACTGCGCAGGCGTCGTATTAGGAGCGTTTGGAAGGCGTAATACATTATTAACCCAATATGATGGTGATCTGTATCAGTGATGATGATTGATGATGTTTCTTAAGCAGGAAGTGATTTCAATATTCATCACGAATATTTGGATCGATAAAAGGTTTCCTCTCCTTTTCTCCCGTGGATGTCCTAAAAGGCGACAGGCTAATTACAAGTCACTACTTTACCTCTTAGTTTGAAGCCTAAAAAGTATGCTAGAAGTGGCTACGGAAAATGAAGTGGTCATGGATTAGTCTATGTAGCGTTCGTGTCCTCTGCCTACCTAGTTTAGGAATACATTTATGTAATAATAATTAAAAAGCAATATGTTATTAAACCACCATTTTCATCAACAATAGCTAAATGTAGCAATAAAGGAGAACATAGTCACAGTCTTGTATATGTAGCGTATCCTGTGCTTTGCCTACCCCTTTTGGGCATACAGGCAATGTATGTAAGAAAGAAAAGAAAGAAAGAAAGAAAAAATGTTTATTTTTGGGTCCCCAAACCATCACCATACAAAAATAACAATAAAAAATAAAAATAAACTTATTACTAATACAAAAATATGACTTGGCAAGTGAACCAAAAAATGGGTCTTCGCTCAGCATGAGTTGCTGCATCGGTAAGGTGCAGCAACGCTGGTTTTCAGCGAAGCCCTGAAATGAGCATAAGCGTCGGAGAAAACCAGATTACACAAAATTTAAATTAATAAAAATGCCACTTAATAACTACGACACATAACAATCCACTACTGGATTCTAAAACTACACCTACACATATTAAAATTAAAAATTAAATATTAAATGCCAGACGCCAAACAGCCTCTCACACGCAAGTTCATCCATATATTAGGACTACACCGCAGGGATTGATAACAATGTCTAGTTGGAAATATTTTGGTATGCTAGGAGGTTTAGTGACAGGTCCCTAGCCTGTCGCCTAAAGCATACCTAAACCTTTTTAACAGTAGCCTCCTACGACATCGACATAAGAAAAAGAAGTGTAATTCAAAACCCGACAAACACTCGAACTGAGAATAACGCTTAACCATAAAAAACACCATCGAATTCTCTTTCACTTAAAAAAGGCTCGTCCCGTCGGCGCAGGAGTGGACGACCTTGCGAGGTCGCGATGCGCACAGAGTAGGGAAAGGGGTGGAACATGGCTTAACTTTTTTATAATGTATGCACAGGACATAAAACCTTTTTTATTGGTCGTTGTTACTGGCCACTAATAATATTGGTGTCAGTTAATTGTTTTATGTTTTTTTTTTCTTCTGTCACCTATGCTCCTAAGGAACCAGACTGTGTTTTAATTATGAAGTTATTTTTTTTATTGTAATTAAAACTGTGTTTAAATTCAAGATTAGAAGTTCAATGGACAAAATTTGAATTATTCTCTGGAATACAAGGGCATAACTAGAAATGATTAGTTTAATTATACTTATTTAGTCACTGTTTGTTATAATTTTTTCAATACAAAAAGTGGCAATGCCTTGTGATTATTTAAAATTGTGTTAGGTTTTGGCATAATCTATTACAGGATTTACAGGGTTCACCAATTAGTTTCGCTCGCGGTCCATTTTAAGAAATAAAATGACAGTCGCGGTCCACACATTTAGTAAAAAAATTGAACAAAGGGAATTACGGAAATTACAAAGGTTTTAATTTACATAATGTCAATGAGAAAAATGACATTTTTTATTGTTGATTATATTATTATGTCTGAAGTTTGGAGTGGAATTGGTGCAAACTTTTGACTTTAAATCCTCAAGATGAATGAAGATATATTTTTTCGGTCCGCATTGAATTGGTCGGCGGTCCGTATGCGGACCGCGGTCCGCCATTTGGTGACCCCTGATCTATTATCTTGTTATGTCATGTACTCTTCCACGCAAACCTATTGTCTTTTTATGTCTATGGGCGCGAGAGAAACGCACGCATATATTCCAGTTATACTCTCAGTTAGCGTATGGTAGCAGGCAGCTTATGGTTTAAAAAAAAAGAAATCCCTCTGTTCGTTACTCTGTGGCAGCGAGAGTGGGGGGAACAACCGAGTAATGTTCCCTCAGACGCAGCGACGCGGGCGCAGGCTTTGGGGCGACGAGAAATACCAGTTTTTTGATAGATTTCAGATTACAAAATTATAGTTAGGGTAGAGAGGGTTTTCATATCGATTTTTAAACGAAAGTAGAACCTTTGCAAGGAATACTGTGCTAAAATACCTGTGTATGCATACATGCATGCATAATTGCATATATCACGGCTGTTTTCCTAAATGGGGTAGGCAGAGCACTGTTCTTTTAGTTGTTTGCCGTAATGTTTAGATTTTTTTAAGGACTTCATTGTACATTTGCGTGTAAAGTTTGCAGTTGTTCGCTTTGATTGAAAGTAGATTTATTTAATGCTTTGATTTTTCATCAAAATAAATACTTTGAGGGTTTTTTTTTTACTTTTTGAGGGACAAATTTCTTTGGTCCAGGAACTTTATTAAATTTTGCGCATTTAAACCCGATAAGCAAATAGTCTACATTAAGAAATTTATATCCAGTGGCAGCATTACAGTGTTCACATTATAAGTTAGATATCGATAGGTCCTAATATTCAAATTTCGAATATCTTATAATAACAGTTCAAAGATCCAAAGAAGAAACAAATTATTTCAAATTTGGAACACGCGATGGCGCGGCTGACGCGTGCCTGTGACGCCGATGCGCAATTGTTTGTGGAATTCCGTTTTGCCGCCATTTTAGTCGTTCTTTATACAAATTAATTGAATGTCGTTTTAATTTTTATTATTATGCGTACTTAGGTTATTATGTCGACGCAATTTGCTATAGTTGTTCGACTTATTCATATGCCTAACGATACGACACGCTTGCATTTAGCATTGCAAATGCACTTTGAATACTAAGACGAGTATTGACGTGCCGCGCAACGTGACAACTGCTACGAATCTATAATAATGTCATCAACATAACGAGATTGCAGGAAATGCATCCTGCGCCGCGGTTTTAATGTGTTTTTTAATGATTTTGCGGAAAAATAAATCGATCTAATGTTTGCAGGGCGCCATTTTTACTAAGGAGTGTGAGCTGGATTATTCATGATTGGATTTGAATATTGCTTAGCAAAGCAGACAGCTCTAGATGTTGTTGAGGACACTTATATCAAATCCTACCGACAAACCGGAAAAATGCAAGGTTTTCGAATCAAAATTTCTCATGAATTTTTTTTGCAGAAAGCCGCGCCCGTCTTTTAAATTCTAGATTTTTTTAATCGCACTGCCGGTCAAAGAATTTGATGCCCATACAACTTTGAGCGCACAATATCTATCTTTACGATGTTCTCTAATACCTACCAATCCAGATAGTAGGAATCTCATTGTGAGAAATTAAAAAAGGAAAAGGGTATCAATCTCCTTGACTGTACGGTGTATGTCAATTTTCTGAAACTAAGCAAAATATTTTAGATTTTTTTTTATACTTTCTTTTCATTTTTTGTTTGTCAAATAAGAGAAAAAACGCGTGTTTCAATGCAATGCTTACGTAATTTAATACTTTCTTCCATACAGTAAAGTACGCCTACCCTACACAGATCAACCATGTCTAATTACTTAACCCTTTACTAACGGCAAAGTATCCTGACAGTTAAATTGACTGCAGCATTTCTCCAAAGGACCTTTAATGGAATACAATAAAAATGGAAGGGTTAACCGTATGCGTATAGCGTATGCGACCTTTCCTTGGTTACGGCAGCGGCAGGGTTTAAACCTGCCACAAGTCAAAGGTTAGTTCAGTGGTGAACCATTATGTGTCGTATAAAAACCACTGTTAGGTTGGTCTGTATTTTTTATGTCATTTTATTTTGCAAAAATGACAAAACAGACAAAACAATTTTTTAAATATTTTATGTATATTTCATTTCATTTATTCATATACATACAGCCACAGCAACTATCATTGCAGGTTCCCCCAATGCAATACATATTTTAAATTACCACGATTTTCGCATATTGATATTAAATAAAACGCCGTGATGGCAGATGGCCTAGCGGTTTTACGGTACATTTAACACGAGCTATTTGGAGCAGGAAACTTACACACAGAGACGAAGTAGTTCAATGTTGTGTGTAAAGTTCCCAATCGCCACTGGACCCGCGTGGGACCTATAGACCTTAGCCCTCTTAAACTGAGAGGAGGCCTGTGCCCGTGATTGTTATAATGTTATTAATGAAACGTACTAAACTTATAAAAAATGTCCTCTTGCAGTTTATGAATTTGCGATGAAATGAAATGAAAACACGTAAAAAAATTGACCTGGAATTCGGTGAAACGTTAAGGCTTTGGCCAAACCTAAGCGACCAAAGCGACTGCGATGCGGGAGCGTCTGCAAAGCGAAACTAAGCGAAGCGAAACGTCCCGCGATGCGGTCGCGTAGGTATGCAAAGCGCCATAGATGTATATGGGTAGCGTCCGTCGCGCGGTAGACGCTCCCGCTTCGCAGTCGCTTTGGTCGCGCAGGTTTGGGCAAGGCTTTATCGATACTTTCAGGATAAACTTAGTAACATGTGATTGTTCTTTTGCAGGCTGGTTCTCCGCGTGCGGCTGCCGCGGCGGCGCGCTGGCCGCGCCGCGGGGCTCGGTGGCGGCGCTGCTGCGCGCGCGCGCCTTCGCGCTGGTCTCCCCGCGCGCGCTCAGCGCGTACCGGGCACGCCCCTCCTCAGGTACCCACTCCCAATCAGTTACAACACAGATAGGTACCCACAGTAGGCCAAGAAATTGATCTACTCCATAAGATTGACGTTCTTTTGAACCTCATGAAACAATGTCGATTTGCCATTGTCTCGCGCGTACCGGGCGCGCCCCTCCTCAGGTACCCACTCCCAATCAGTCACAACACAGATAAGTACCTACAGTCGGCCAAGAAATTGGTCTACTCCATAAGATTGATGTTCTTTCGAACCTCATGAAACAATGTCGATTTGCCCTTGCCATAATGTTATGGCAGTGGCAATAGCTCCCTTATTGACTAGACTTGTCATAGATAGACTATGCCTGTCACTGTCTAACTAGAGACGTCAGAAAGTGACGGGTAGTATGTCCCGCGCCGGGGCTCGGTGGCGGCGCTGCTGCGCGCGCGCGCCTTCGCGCTCATCTCGCGCGTACCGGGCACGCCCCTCCTCAGGTACCAGGTACCCACTCCCAATCAGTCACAACACAGATAGGTACCTACAGTCGGCCAAGAAATTGGTGTACCCTCATAAGATCGATGTTTATTCGAACCTCATGAAACAAGGTGTATTTCCCCTTCCTAGAATATTATGACAGTGGCAATAGCTCTCTTATACTATACCTGTCATTGTCTAACTAGAGACGAGACAGTGGCCGCCACACGCTACAACCGTCGCAACTCGCTTCTTATGGCCCGCACCGGCCACTAAAGTGCTGTCTGAACTAAACAAGCGGTTGTCACGCACTTCGACTTCTTTTGTAGCTCCTAGCTTCTCGTGGAGGCGTTGTGGCTGTGACCGCTGGGTGTGCGGTGACACTTAAGCGGCTAGTACACATTCGCCGATGTTGGGCCAGGCTTCGTAATCGGGCCAATCACGGTCCGGCCAACACACGCCAACACACGCCAACACCTGTACACATTGGAGTTGGCCTGCATTGGGCCAGCATGGGCCAATGTGTACTAGCCTCTTTAGGGAATAGCATCACTGTCAAATTCTAACCTAAAAATATTTTGCAGATAGTGGACGAGTGGGAGCGCAGTACGAGCGGGCGGCGGCGCGGCCGGGCACGCCGCTGCGGCTGGCTGGCGTGTTCGCCGACGGCAGCAAAGCCAAGGCGCCAAAGTACGCCCAGCTCATCGATCCGCAAGGAAACGTGAGTGCCTTTGACTTATGATATCCTGGTACTCCTAGCCTTAAGGGTTATGATATTCGTTATTCCTGGAACGTTTATTTCACAAAACTAATTTTAAATTAGTAAGCTTAATAAGCACAACTAGCAGCATATCTTCAAATTCAATTTAAATCATATTGAAATTCCAAATACACTCTGTCTAAATGTCTAATCCTATTTTAGACAACTTACGGCTATAGCGAGGCAATAGCCGAAGTCCTCATTGACCGAGCCCCTCGCGAAGCAAGCACAAGAGGCATACTGTTTCACATAACCTCAAATATTAAAACTATCCCAATCTCGTAACCAACAACGACTCAATTACATAACAATAAATCGAATTAGATTAGCAATCCGATAACACCCAAATCGATCAAAACAAAATCGATTCCAAAACTAAGCTAATGCAATCAACTGCAAACACATTCAATTTCACTCGAGCCATCAAAGAGATTCGATCAAAAACTTAACCGCGGATCCACTTTCGATTCCAATGCCATAAAAATATTAAATTACGTGGTTATTTCACGTATTTATGGTGTTTTGTAACGATTCATGGGCCAGTGCCGAATAAAAATTCTCTAACGTTGCTACGTTAGTTGGCTAAAATCGTCGAGCTGTCAATTTTTCGGTACAATATGCAACTACCCTAACGCCACTTGTCGTCGACTAGCAAAACTTCTTCGAGAAACGTCATCTACGTCACACTGTTCTACATGGCGCTAACGAAGTTTTGAAGATAGGTTGCATGAATACAACTTCCAACTTTCTCCCTATGGACTGCGATCCCTAGGCATAACATCTGCCTGGAGAGAGATCTGTCTATTGGGGGTCTTTTGTCACAAATATGACAGTTAATTTTAACGCCTCGACTAAGGACATTGTTGATGGGGCAGCATAGCAACCTGTCACTATTATACCTCTTTTACCCCTAACGTTAAACCTCAGAATGAACCTAAAGTGTCTACGAAATATGATATAAGGTAAAGACACCGGTAATGGACAATGACTCTTATTTACTACCCACTAAGGAAAAGTCATTTGTTTTACAACAATCAATTCACAATTCTATGGTCTTTAAATTATGAATGAAGTGTCCATCGCTGGTGCTTGTCAGCTTTAACCGTCCATAACTGGTGCCGTCACCTTAGGTACCATCGAACCAATTGATTCCTGGCCCATTATAGAACCTGTTCTCAGTAAACGTCATAGTGACATTGCATTGCTCGACAGGCGAAATCTCAATAACGTTTATTGTGACAACGTTCTGCGATGCGTTAGGAATCAGTTGGTTCGATAGTAACTACTTAGTCAGAGTTTTATCGTTAGGGAATACAGGCGTGATGAATGTGTATGTGTGTGTATAATACCTTAACTCAGTCGCCTCTTACGACACCCACGGAGGAAATGGAGAGGTGTTATTCTGAACCCGACACAGTAAAGATCACCTCCCACGTAAAATACGCCCTTTAGCAATCTTCACCATAAACCCAATCGAAAGGTTCAATACCACGAAGCTCCCACCGCACAAATTGATTGACCTATTATTAAAACACCCACCAGATAACGGGGTAACCCTAAAAGGCAGTGGTTTCTACCCACCTTGTACACTTACCTATAAGTACCTAAGTATATAGATAAGACTTAGGGTCGAACCCGTGTGGTGCCGGGTTAGAATAGCACCTCCCCCTTTCTTCCCTTGGGTGTCGTAAGAGTCGACTCTGGGAAAGGGTTAGTATATTGTGGGCGATGGGCTAGCAACCTGTCACTGCAATATCACGTTTAACCACCTGGTTACCCTGAAATTGCTAAACGTGGCACTGGATTATTGAATTCATGTGCTCTGCCTACCCCTCTTGGGAATACAGGCGTGAGAATATGTATGTATGTATGTTAGGGTCGAAAATGGGGAGATTATTATATACCTTAAGCCAGCCATACTCAAAGTGTGTTCCGCGGAACCCCAGGGTTCCGCGACACGCCTGGAATGGTTCCGCAAGAATTAAAAAAAAACACCACTTTCTTGTCAAACGTTTGGGCGCAGCCTATATTTACAATACGGACGGACGGATTGGCTGTAGTTTTTGTAGGGTTCCGTCAAGTATTTCGCTTTCCAAAAGGGTTCCATCACCAAAAAAGTTTGAGAACCGCTGGCTTAAGCCAAGGGTACATTCCACAAATGTGTGTGTGACAACGTCGCGCTACTTCGCTCGACATGTCGCGCGATACGTGTCGCGGGACATTTGTCCCCCAATGTATTGGCTTTAACCTATTTCTTCAGTCGCCTCAGGATATCCACTGAAGAAATGGAGAGTTGTTCAAAACCCGACCCCACACGTCAAGCAGAGAACGGCATGCTAGAAGTGGCTACGAAACGTGAAATATTCATCGATTTGTCTATGTCTATAAAGCATTCGTGTGCTCTGCCTACCCCATTTGGGAATACATACACTTATTTTAATGCAAAAATAGATAAAAATATTTTTCGACATAATGTGTTGTACTTATTTTACTAATAGTTAAGAAAAGATACAGTAATAGAGACAAGTCAATTTTAGTGATATATGATATTGATAATGATAAGTTTCAAGTCCGTAACTTTTAATAGCTTTTTCTTCAAATGGGCAGTTCAAAAATCGCGAAAAAGAGGAACACGGCAATAGAAACTTATTCAATGCTCAACTGTATTAAATTAACTTTCAGACGTCAAAAGCTAAACATACACCTTTATAATTAAAGTATCCAATATTAAATATCTTAGTCAGAATCTTTACGAACCTTATTATTATGTAACTAAAAATAACTCTTCAAGGAACCATCTTTCATTTATCTCCATAGCAACAGAATCCAGCAGTAAGGATCCACACACTTAACCCAACTTATAGCCAATTCAAAATCAACCCTGTCACTAACATTATAAAAGCTAGCCAATCCGCAAAGTTGTGAAACCTAGTCGAGAGAGTGATCGGTTCGGCCGGTTTGTGGAATAATAAATCTTATTCCAACTGCGGTATGGTCGCGGGGCATGCATGAGGTTGGTAATGCGCAGGGCAGTGTCCGGATGAACTGTAATGTTCTGGGACTCTGGTGTTACCAGAGTTTTTGAAATCTGAACAAAATTTTCTACAAATCTGAACAAAATATTCTACTATTCTACTGTGTTGTATAGTAAACAGACAGACGAAGAGGCGACGGACTAAGTGATATAATTAGGTTTTTTTTTTTTTTTACTATTTTGGTTCCCAACTCAAAAGAAAAAAAAAATCGCCGACACATGATTATTTCACGTTTTGTAGTAACTTTTAGCATAGTTCTCAGGTTTTTAGTTTACAGGTATAATAGTAGCAGGGTGCTAGCATGTTGCCTAGAACATACCTATTACTTTAGTCGCCTCTTATGATATCCATGGATAAATTGGAGACGTGTTTTTCTAACTAAATCAGACACACTGTTGAAAATAAAGCGTGACCACAAATAATAGTAAATAGTAAGTAATTTGTTTCTTTATATTATTAACGATTCAAAAATCGTACGGGTTTAAACCGGTCATTCAAGTTTACCTCGATAAATAATTTTCACTCATTTTCACCACTTTTGGGACTTAGATTGCCGACCACGCCACGGGTCCTCGAAAGCGGCCGAAACGTGGAGGTAATTTAAACATGTATTAACTTGATTTAGTCCCAAAAGCGTTTTAATCTTTTAATTATAAACAGTACCGTATAAAACAGTAGGCATGAGGTAAAAGTAATTTGCAACGTCATAAAAATCTTGGTTAGATAATAAATTCCAGGCTTTTCACCTCCGACACCTGGCAACACCGCTCAATAGGGCTGTCACGATTTAACGCTTTGTTTTATTTGCGCAGTAATGGCTGACTTTGACGTAGAGTCATACGTCAATTTAGGAAGATTGCGAGGCGCTTACTCTTGAGAACAGGCATCGTATTATTTTTCTACATCCATGTAATATTCCTGCTATACGTTCAAACGTAATAAGCAAATGGTATACGTTAAGAAGCATGTATCCTGTGGTAGACATCGATTTAATTTTTAAAACAAAAAAAGAAGAAAAAACATATTTTCAAATTTGGAACACGCGGGATTCGCGAGCCTGTGACGCCGATACGCAAT